>JAMPIV010019481.1:0-5000 GCA_024509875.1 Oreohelix idahoensis | reverse complement strand
CTACTATTGCTACTACCACCACTACCACTGCTGCTACTACTACTATAATTACTACTACTACCACCACTACCATTTCTGCTGCTACTACTATCCCTACTACTACCACCACTACCATCACTACTGTACTGCTACTGCTACTTTCACTACTACTACCACCACTACCTCTACCACTGCCACTACTACCTCTACTACTGCCACCACTACTACCACTACTGCTACTACCACTACTACTACTGCTACTACTACTGCTGTGGCTGCTACTACTACTACAACTACTACTGCTACTACTACCACCATTATCACTACCACTACTACCACTACCACCGCTACTACTACCACCATTATCACTACCACCTCTACCACTGCTACTACTAACACCATTATCACTACCACTACCACTACTACTATTACTACTACTACTACTGCTACTGCTTCTGCTTTATTTTCATTTCTGTAGATGAATCTTGTCAATGTTAATTCTGGTTTCTTGTGCGCTGCAGCGTGTTTTACCCTTTGCCAGTGTCTCTCTCTCCACCCCCTCCCCCACTTCTGTGTTGTTCAGTTAACTCATTATTCTTCAGTATCAAAGTAAGAGATGACTATATCCGTCTGCCATTTTTTAAATTAATTTTGTTGGCACACGTTTTTTATTTCTTTCACCTTTTGTTAGCTAATGCAGGCATTTTTACGATCACAGGTTGTTTTGTTTCGTTTTTTTGTGTGTCAGTGATATCCAGTTTCTTAGTTTTCGCACAAGAACCCGGATACTATAATTACATTTTCAGTCATTTCTAATTTTGTACAATTCGCATGAGGGTTGACATTTTGTCCTGGTGTATCCTAGGTGGATGTAACGGGGTAATTACAGTCTGGTTCATTTTTAACGTGTAACAGCGTCTAGGCCGTCTGGATTTGTGACTTACTGAGAACTGTGCCAGATTTGTTACACGGGCAGGTAACAGACCTGACATAACTGACATCAGCGGTAAACTTATAGGCGTAACAGTAACGACAATCAAATAATAATAACATACACGGCTAGTAACAATCAGGGCCGGCTACTCAGCGGTGCAGCCTCACCGGTCTCCGACTTGGGAAGGCGCCGAAATTCATGAAAAATAAATAATAAAAATAGTAACATTTTAAACGAACAAGAAAAATTTAAAAAAAAAAAAAAAAGGAAAAACGATTATTTCATTGTATGAACCTGATCATTTTCTTACATGTCTATATTATTCTGTCTCTCCCCCCAAACGAAACAAAACAGCGCTTTGACACACCATCTGTAATTCATAATGAATAAAGAGCGAACAAAAATTACCTACAATAAGATTTAAAAAAAAATTGTATTATGTTTTAGTAGAATACTACAGTGAACATTACTTACTTAGTCGTTCCTCTTCTTCCGTGAGGTGTAGAGGTTTGAAAGAGAGAGAGAGACCGCGCCATTCAATCCTATCGGCTGTCTTCCTCCTGGGCCTGGTTCAATTCTAGTCCTCAGTTCTTCGGAGATTGTCTAAAGCCCGAGTTCCCAACCCGTGGGTCGCGACCCAGTGTTTTCTGGGGGGCGGGGGTCGCCGCGGTTATTTTTAGATGCAATTATTTTTATAGGAAATTTCACCACGAAAGTTTTCAACACTTATTTATTTCACTATGGCTACACTGCAATATTCTACTAGTGGTTGTAACACTGATTGTTGATAAATAAGAGGAAGTGACTTAAGGTCCACAGCGGCGGATACTTAAAAAAAATATCAAAAGCCCGCCGTGTTCATACATATTAACATTTTATATTATGTTAATTATTTGCTATGGCGGGCCTTTTATATTTTTTTTCAAATGTATCAGTCATATCCAAATGTCACCATGCTTGCCTTTCGAGTTTTACTTCCATTGGCCTCCACATATCTCTGCGAGAGTCGATTTTCAACGCTTCTTCATATCAAAACAAAGGCAAGAAACAGACTGAATGTTGAGGATGACATGAGGTTGGCTTTAACAAACACTCAGCCGCGAATTTTGAAGCTGGTTGCCCAGATGCAAGTACAACCATCGCATTAAATATTAGGTTAATTAAATATTAGGTTAGAATTATATTCTGAAAAATCGATTTTTAATGTGTTTTCTTTACCCTATTAAAAATGCCTTTTTATGCCAATGTGACGGGGGGGGGGGGGGGGGGGGGGGGGGGGGGGGGGGTGGGGGGGGGGGGGGGGGGTGGGGGGGGGGGTGGGGGGGGGGGGGGGGGTGGGGGGGGGTGGGTGGGGGGGGGGTGGGGGGGGGGGGGGGGGGGGGGTGGGAGGGGGGGGGTCGCAGGTTACTTGGCTATTATAAAAGGGGGTCGCGACTCGAAAAAGGGAAACACTAGTCTAAAGCTACAGTGAACATAACTGGCGGTAATTACAGAGTGATCCAACTTATTAGTATGAAATTGAGTCTCGTAAGAGTACCATACGCTATTTAGTTTGTATTATTATAATCAGTTTTCATGTGTACTGCTTGATGGCTTCAACGATCAATTCGCTCAACATCTATCCGTTTTAAAAACAATTCCATTACCTCAAGAAGAGATGAAAACTAAGTGCTGGCAATGGATACGATAAGTCAGCGGTTTTCAACCTTTTTGAGTCCATGGCTCCCCTGACCAACTACGTTCTTTCTGCGGCTCCACTGTGGGATAACTGGTAACAACTCTAGCGATGTTTTGACATTTAGCCTAACTTTTTTTGAGCAGGAGAGCTTTGGAAAGGCTTATAAACAATGTAATTTTTAAATGTAATTTAAAAAAAAAAAAGAAGGCAATTGGACATTCTGTGAAAAAATTACACGTACAAGAAAAAATATACACAAAGTGCACTTTGAAAACCCTTACTATAAAACAGAAAACAGCACAGATAAAGTAGTTTCTTTCTAACATTTTTTAAAATTTTTGTCTGAAAATAATTCACTGATATACTGCACCCATGATTCAATCTCCATAACAAAAAAACTTGTACAGCAAAACTAAAAAAAAATATGATGAATAAAGAAGTACCAGTCACCTCAGTGTGAAACTTGAGCTTGCTTGTTGTTACACAGCTTGTCAAATCTTGGCACCAATTGAGATACAACTACCCTCATTTCCTTCTCCACATCAAGTCTTGAACTGAACTTGGTTTTTATGACAGCCACTGCTGAAAACCCAGCCTCGCACCAGAGATAGGAGGTTGCAAAAAGAATTAATATCTTCAGTGCTCTCTTGCTCAAGATTGGAACTCCTGTTTTACTGAATACCAAAATTTTGGCAATGCCATGGATGGAAACTTCGCTTGTAGTGAAGAGTCTGATAAAAGTTCTATCAGTTCTTCCTCTTCTGCAGTACTGAAGTCCGAAGGAGCATCACTACTGAAGGGATTTTGAACCCACTGAAACCTGTCATCAAGGTTGCCACTCAAGTTCTAGAGATAAACCTAGATTTTCTTCTAAAAAGACCTAGAAATACCCAGATTATTTTATGCCTCAAATACACGGGGTAGACGATGCTTACACAATCGTTTAGTGCAGCTTTAGCACAAATAAGATGTGTGCTACCAATTTTTATTTATTTCTTCATTTTTATTTTATATTACCAAAAATTCACAATTATATAAAAATGATTTTATTAACACCCCAAATATGAACTCTTGAAAATGAGATATTTTAACAGTAACCTACTTACAGTAGTTACATTAACAATGTTCCTCAAATCAAATATAAAATATAAGTTGTAACTTGTTACAGTTGAAAATTGTCACTTGTCAGCGACTCGGCATCCACGTCGACAACTTCTCCTTCGTCAAGATCATATTCATGAATTGACAACGTGGAATATTGATTGTGGAGTTCCAAAATCTTTGCATATCTCTGCCGACAACGTCCTTCACGCACATCTTCAACCACGCTTTTACTAGGATTAAACTTATGACGAACTCCATCTTTGGCAACTGCTTGCTTGGCTAGTATTCGATTGGAAACTGTTTCACACAAAAGCTTGTTGGTTTGTTTAGTTTTAACTAAGTTAACCTTCAAAAACACTCTTTCGACTCATGCTGAGGAGTGAGGTGGCGTGTGTGTCGTCATACTGCTACAACTACCTAATGTACCTTCATCATCGCTCTTTTTATAATCTTATAATAACAAAACAAAAAAAAACAATATGCTGTTTATATGCTTGTCTAAAATTTAAAAAGAATACTTTAAAACACATCGCAAAAATGACTGCGTATTGTAGATGACAGCCATTAACAGAATAAAAGGAAATAGATTGGTGATGTAAACAAGTAAAAAAAAAAACAACGTCTTTGGTGTGGTTAAAAACAATAATTAAATTTAAGTGGAATAAAACATATATAGCACATAATTTTTTACATTTAATTATAATATAAATATAATGTATAATGCTCAGTGCACAGAATATATTGTAAATGTCAAATATTCCCAGATTAATGCAGATTTGGGAAAAAAATACACAGATACCCAGACGGAAGCCATAAAACCCAGATCTAGTAAAAAAATACCCAGCTGTGCCAACACAGCCTGTCACAGTTTTCAGGAAAGTATTTTTCAAAATGAACACTGAGTTGAGAGGCGGGACTTCAAAGGCTGGCCAACATCGAAAGTGAAATTTCTCCGGGGGACGCAGGTTGACAAACACCAAAAATGAAATTTCCCACAGCTCTATGTTTTCTTTACAGCTAAATACGAAAAAAAATCCACGCCCACCCACGGCGCCCCTGACCGTCAGTCATGGCGCCCCTGACCGTCAGTCATGGCGCCGCGGCGCACAGGCTGAAAACCGCTGCGATAAGTCGTTGCGGAAACCTGTTGATAGCATTACAAAGCAGTACTTTTTCTTGAATTCCTAGGGTAAGGGAGATAGAGGCCGACCTAAACAACACATGGAGAAGAGAACTGGAGACAATAATAAAATAGGAGAGGAAGATACGGACAGATTTGGAACTCGTGCCGCGTGAGGAGCAGAC
>JAMPIV010019480.1:0-232281 GCA_024509875.1 Oreohelix idahoensis | reverse complement strand
CTGTGTAGTAAAACACCAATCAAACGGCAGCTTGGTAAACATCATGTTAGAGATATGTTAGGCCATTCCATAAGGAGATGACAAAAGTGTGTGGAAATTTATGGAAAGTATTGAGCTGACATTGATGGATTACCTCAGTAAAGGTCCAAAATTTTCGATAATAGGGATCCTTGGCTGTAAGTAGGTATCTAAATTTTCACTGGAAAGTAGTATAGATCAGAAATAAATGGTGATTTTAAGACGACAGAGCATGAACGAAGTTCTGCGTTACCATGTTTAGGCTGCTCCAGTGAAAAGTCGGACTAACCAAGGAAAAGGATAGATATCACAATAGATAGTTTAATCCTAAGAGTATATAAGCCTAAGATGAAGGAAATTCGTTCAGAAATAAAGAAACAAGAACGATTTTGATTTTTTCGGTCTCGCACATAATGCTTAAAATCTGAACCTTTTTGGGAACGTAAAATACTTTGGCCTACATGTGTTCTGTCATGGGAGACCATGGCCTTTAAATAGCGGAGCAAAACACAAGACGGACACTCAGTCCTAATATAACCAACAGCTCCATGTATATGGTAGATGGTTGAAGTGGGCATGCTACTGAAAAAAGCAGCAAACACCTATATATAAAAAAAAAAAAAAAAGAGACGGACACTCGCTGCGTAATTCAAACTACAGACTAGGAACACAGTTCTGCTACCTAACTTACTCCATTGCCATCCGCATTGATGTGTGAGCAGACTATCTATTGAGAGCCTGGCTGTATGAAATTGAGGGTCATATCCTGCCCTGAGTGTCAGATCTAAACTGGTGATACCAAGTCAGCAACTGAATGGTCTAGTTGGACAGAGCCTCATTGTGTGTACTGGAGGCCACCAACACAGTACTTTCAACAGACTGAGATACCCGCAGCTGCGGGGTGGTCTCAAGTCTATTTTAGCTGCATGAGGGATCTTAAACAGATAAGTAGCCCATAACCAGGCTGCTTCAATTTACAACATCACCATACTTACTTGAGACATTGGTTAGGATGAGCCTTGGGATTTATTCTAGAGATAACTACAGTCAGAGTCAGTCCTAGTGACATTTTCCTAAAATAACAGTACAGTTTTATTCACGCTAGTACAAGTGAAAGACATAAATTAATATCAAGTTCATTGAGAACAGAGTACAGCAAAGATCAAGAACACAGATGAAGATTGACTTTGTTAACTTAAGTAAATTAACTTAAATGTATATTTTATATATGTATTGAAAGTGAAACAAAATTTATTTTGAAGTAAATTTGATTTTATTTGAAATTTCACAAAAGTACACAAAAAGATCTTGTGTACAAATAAATTATAAATTGTACCCACAGTCCTCATTGAATTATTTAAGTTGGGTTCAATTTTCTTCTTGGTTAATTAATTACCCTAGGTTGGTCTGGGAGAGGGGCACCATAGGTGACTAGGATTGTTCATTACCATCTCACCTAGTGATCTATGCAGCTTGACTTTAACCTTTAAACTTGATACCCCATTACTCTTTTCAGAGAATGGGGTATTTCTTTTAAGACAAGTCACCTAACTGACACTATCCTGGTATCATCTGATACATCTTTTTGTCCAGTATCTTATACACTAAATAAATTTCTCGTCACATCTATTTCAGTCTTCTTGTCATACCACTTCAATCTTTTTGTTCTACACAAACAGATTAAGAACTGCCTGGTAATGCTATCAACAGGTTTCCTCCATGTGAGTCCTATTTACCTCCAGTGTCTTCATCTCATCTCTTATTCCACTATAACTTGTCTGGTTCTTGTCATCAGAACAATAAGATATTAGGATTTATCCCACATCTGTTAATGGCCCCTGTACCAGGAATTCATGCCATTCCTTAGTGGGGTGCATTCTAACCCTTGATAGTCACATACAGTCCATGGATTCAACCCCATATTGGCAGTGATGAACTCTGGATTTCATTCAATTCAGTGATGGCCCTGAAGAGTCCAAGTTTGTTCTCCTTGATGGTCCTGAAGACCCAAGTTATTTGTTTTACCTCAATAGCCCAAGTATTCATTCTACCCTCTAAGGTCTAGAAGAGTTTAGGGGTTTATTCTAGCTTCAATGCCCTGAAAAGACAAAAAGGTTCATTCTGTGCCACAATGAACTTGAAACGTTCATTGATTTTTTTTGTACCTCTCAATGTCCCTGAAGAGTCTAGGATTTATTCTACTCCTCCATGGCCCTGAAGAACCATGGGGTTCATTTCACACATCACTGCCCCTGAAGAGCCCAAGTACTCATTATACCCTGAATGGTCCTGAAGAGTTCATTCTACTTCTCTACACCACCTGAAGAACATACAAATTTATTTAACTTCTTTATGGTCCTGAAGTGCCCAAAGTTTCATGGTAAGTCATCAGAACTATGGCAAGTATTTACTTTACCCGTGCCAAGAGACATAACAGGAAAATGAACAAACAAATACTGTACATACCAGGAGGTACTGATGACAGTCTGAACTTGAAATTCTCCACCATATCACCTCTAAATCTAAGTGCATCTAAGGCTTGCATTATTGTCTCTTTATCTAACTCTTCATCTGCATCCTCCTCACTCCAGTAGTTCTCAATTTTTACTCTGTAAAATGTGTAAGAAAATTAATAACATCTTAATAAGTTGTAAACATTTAAGTCAATGTGTTTTATCTTCATTATCTTCATTATTGTCATTTTCATTTGCACCTCCTACTGAGCCAACACTACAGCTGATACCCTTACAGGAAGTCTGCACTAAGCATTCACATACTTTTACCGATCAAATGCTGCAGCTGATACCCTTACAGGAAGTCTGCACTAAGCATTCTCATACTTTCACTGAGCCAATGCTGCAGCTGATACCCTTACAGGAAGCCTGCACTAAGCATTCACATACTTTTACCGATCAAATGCTGCAGCTGATACCCTTACAGGAAGTCTGCACTAAGCATTCACATACTTTTACTGAGCCAATGCTGCAGCTGATACCCTTGTAGGAAGTCTGCACTAAACATTCACATACTCTTGCAAAGGTGGTCTAAGCAACATTTTTTTCACATTGATGAGGATTGCAGTACCATGCACAATCATATTTTAGTTATCTTGCCAGAGTGTCAGTAGCCCCATTCTTCAGAGACCCACAGAAACTACACTGGGCAGTGTGTTTGATAATGGCAGCAATAAACCATAGTGTGAAGGGAAAAGAGACATATAATGTACTAAGCAATAAGTGTGTAAACATATCTTAAACATGTCAGATGTTAGATTTGGACAATGAGAAAAACAAAAGTGGGCTTGCATTTCAGTTGGTGACACAGACAAATTGAGCACAGAAGATGGGCAGATTAAAGAAATACAGGATTACTGTCACACAGTTACAGTGATTAAACCTGTGATTTTAAATAGATTGAAGGTTATTGTTACAGAAGAGGACAGCATGAAGAAGACAATAGTGATTACAAAATAAGGTATGAAAGAAGAGATTCCTGATGGACAGAAAAAGATATTCATATCAGATTCCTGATAGACAGAAAAAGGTACTGATATAATGAGATTCTTCATAGGCAGAAAAAGGTATTGATACAAGATTCCTGATAGACAGAAAAAGGTATTCTTGGAATAAACCCATGAAACTAAAAGTTACAAAGTGAGTGAATGATAGGGGCAAGTACCCTGCCAAAATATGACAGCTAATCATTTGGTATGTTCTTTCTACTGCATGTCCTGTTATAGCACTAATTGTCCTAAAGCTATTTCAGTCATTTTCTTATACCATTTCTACTTCTTTGGATCTTTGTAGCCAAAATTATTGAGTCTTGTCAATAAAAAATTTAAAAAAAACTGAAATGCATGTGTAACTGTACTTTTCTCTTGTTGAGGTGATCACTGGCCCAAGACAGTATACATGTTGTTAGGTGTGTAGTGCGAGCGGATGATGAACTGAGTGTGGGTGCGAATGAAGGCGCGAATGTGTTTAGGCTCGTATGTATGTAGACCCTGCAACCCATACACTCACATGCAGTAGTCAAGGATGCTTGGACACTGCAGACACGTTTCAAAACATTTATTGACAAGAACACACATGGTATCAACAGGAACAGTCATTGTAAACAAGGTCATGCTGACCGGAAATCGATAGGTATACATTAGGCATTCAGCAAGCTGGTAAACATTTGAATATTCGTGCATGGTCAATACAATGTTCTTCAATAAGGACAGTTCGTGGCGCCGCCCTGGGATTACTGACTAAACGCGTCAGATACCTTAATCACTTTGACACATAGGTGCAACTTGGCATTCCCCGCCAATTGCACATTATCAGGCTGTAGTATAATAGCCGAAAAACACAGGCCTCGTTCTGACGTCGGCTGTGTACTTCTGATAAGCAGGTTACCATCAACCCTGCAGTAATGCTTATTGTAGACATAAATTTGCCGCCAATCTGTGGCTCCCACAATATATCTTCGTCACTGGATTTCTGGATGGTATGAAGACTAATAGTCTTGGATGGCTACCTTGAGCACAACATATAAGTTCTGAAATGGAGGACCGGTGAGCTGCAGTTCACAGACTAGGCAATCTTCTAACATGTTCTGCCACCGAAAGCATAGTAATGGAAAAAGTCGGTATTACCTGTAACCGTATCCACAGAACTTAACAAGGAACTCTGCTGTCATTCCAACGCACAGAGATTCACTGGGGAAAACTGCCAGTGCAGTCACTTCGAAGATTCTTCCCGAAAAACACAATGGACTCTCGTCCCTTCAGAAACCAGGACACTTCCCGAAAAACACAATGGACTCTCGTCCCTTCAGAAACCAGGACACTTCCCGGCTTGCCGGAAGTCTAACTCAACTCACTTAAAAAAAACCTGCCCATGGGCATACGCCCGAACTGTCTACCTTTGACCCTAAAGGTCAAACACAATGAATGAATAAACAAGGGAAGACAACCCCTAATCAACCTGACATCGCAGGTAAAGACACAATTATTCTTATGAAAAAAAACATAAGCAAATAACTTGACAGATGACTCCGTCAAAAATGACAGCAACATATTACTACAACCCCCCTGTAAAAAAAAATGAAATTTTTTTTTTTAATATGTCCATGAGCAAGATTGCACAAGTATCACTTATGTGCTCATGCAAAAAATGAACCTAATATCAGGTACAATAGACGCATAAACAAAGCGTCTGAAGAGGATACAAATCATCTCCCAACATAGGAGAAAATATATCCTTTAAGCCAAACAAACTAAGGGGGTACCATTAAAGAAACCTAAGTTGCTGGCAATACCAATTATATATCAAACATTACTAAATACTATAATTATAGCAATATACAAATGTCATGAATTACAATGCTATATTAGCAACATATCACCGATGGATGGACAAAATGAAATTTGTTAAATTATCTAAACATCATCCAAATACATTTGTATTACAACATATCAGGATATTAAGGACAGACCTAAGTCCGAAAGTGTATCAGGAAAAACTAGGACACAAGATTTAACTGGAATCATGTGGGCATCTGGACAATATGTCCGCCATCACATTATCCGAACCACGGATAGCTCGCACCGTGAAATGGAAAGGCTGAAGAGCAATAGCATAACGAGTAGATCTCGAGCTCTTCAAATCCTTACTTTGCATAGCCGTAAGAGCTTTTTGGTCGGTTTCCATAAAGAAATGCGCGCCCAGAAGGAACCTTTGTAGCTTAAGAATGGACCAAACCATAGCCAACAATTCACGGTCTAAAACCGAGTAATTCCTTTCTGCCGCATTTAGCTTCCTAGAAATATACATTACAGGATGCAGAGTTCCTGAATATTCCTGCATTAGTGCCGCTCCAATCCCAGTGGAAGAGGCATCACTACGAAGAACAAAAGTCTTATCAATCGTTGGTAGTCTTAAGATAGGATGAGATGAGAAATTCTTAACCTGATCCAATGAAGATTGGCATTCTTGGGACCAACGCACCATATTAGGAGAACCTTTTTTCAATAACGATGAAAGTGGTGCCATAATGGAGGACAGATTCTCAATGAATCTTCCATAGAATTGTATCAATCCCAAGAGACTACGCACTTGCTTTTTTGTCTTCGGAACCGAGATATTTAATATCTTCGAAATGTTTTGGTCCTCTGTCTTCAACAGACCATGACCAACTCGATGACCTAGGAAGGAAATTTCACTAAACCCAACAAAAGCTTTAGAGGGTTTTGCAGTCAAACTATGCTCACGTAGAGTAGATAGCAATTCCTTTAGACCCAAATAGTGTTCTTCCCAAGTATCGCTGAAAAGACAGATGTCGTCTAAATATGCGATGACATCTGCACGATCTGATAGAATTCGTCGCATCATGCGCACGAAAGTCGCTGGGGCGTTCATAAGCCCGAAAGGCATAAAATTCCATTGAAACAGACCCCTAGGTGTCGAAAAAAGCAGTGAGAGGTTTGGCGTGTTCCGTCAGTGGGACTTGCCAATAACCTTTCGACAAGTCTAGTTTAGTAAAGAATTTAGCTTTAGAAAGTCTAATAAGTAGATCATCTAATAATGGCATAGGTTCAGCATCGAACTTCGTAACTTGATTTAATTTGCGATAGTCAACGCAAAGACGTATGTTATTGTCTTTCTTTCGAACAATAACTATCGACGAAGAATAAGCTGAAGTGGATGGTTCAATTATTTGCAGTTGAATCATTTCATCCAATTCTTTCTCTACTTGTGCTTGAAAATGAATAGGTATTGGGTATGGTCTTACTCTGATCGGATTACGATCAGTAAGTATGATGTCATGTTGTATGACATCTGTGTGTCCAGGAATGTCGGTAAGGACATCCTGATATGATTGTAGCGTAGAGGATACTTGACGTTGCTCCTCAAAAGACAAGTTCGAAGAGATTGTAACGTCCCTCCACGATTCCGTTGAATTCAGTGGAATCGCAGGAAGAGGTAAGTTAACGTCAGAAAAAATAGTTTCCTCATCCTGTATAACGGACAGGGATGAGATGTGACCATGTTGGACTGGAGAGTCGTCCATCGCCTGGAAAATAGGCTGCAAATAGTCTGGACGTTCAATAAACTCTGTTAGCATATTTATATGGAAGGTTTTATGCTTTCCATCCACATCGACGATATAGTCGACATCGGAAATTTTGGAGACTATAGTGTATGGACCTTTCCATGAAATGAGAAGTCTATTCTCTCTTGAGGGAAGTAAGACATATGCTTTGTCTCCAGGACAAAGTTGACGTAGGCGTCTTTTCTTGTTAGCAAATCGCCTAGCTTTTTCTTTCGCAAATTCGGAAGATGAAGTTGCTAACCTGCACGATTCGATAATCTTTTCTCTAAGAGCAATGACATATTCATATGACGATTGTGTATCATCGTCAATATTATCAGATGTTATCAAATCGTGTAACAAGGACATCGGACCGTGCGGTTGCGCACCAAAGACAAGTTCGAAAGGAGAAAACCCTGTATGCTCGTTGGGAACTTCTCTATAGGCAAAGTGGACTGCAGGTAAAACCCTGTCCCAATCCTCCGGATGATCCTCCGTTATCTTGCCAAGTAAGTTCTTTAGTGTCCTGATAAGACGTTCTACCAATCCATTGGACATTGGATGATAAATACTACTGAGAGACCTTTTAATGTCTAGCGTAGCCATTACCTGAGACATAACGTCCGAAATTAACTGAGTGCCGTGGTCCGACAGTATTTCTCCCGGGAATCCCAGACGAGAAAATATGAGCCAAAGAGCATCAGCGATATCGACAGTTGATATGCTCTTCAGAGGACTAGCCTCTGGCCAACGCGTGCACATGTCCACGCAAGTGAGGATAAATTGGTGTCCTCTGGCTGACTTAATTTTGAACGGACCAATGATGTCTATAGCCATTTTCTGAAACGGCCGAATCGGAATATCTGCAGCCTGAATAGGAGCAGCATGTATCGGACCTCTAGACTTGACCTCTTGACAAATTTTGCAAGATCGGCAATAAATTCGGATGTCTTTATTCACGAATGGCCAAAAGAAGGACGCAAGGACTCTAGTTTTAGTTCTGGAAAACCCCATGTGTCCAGTACACTGAGAATCGTGTGCATGCTGAAGAATTAAGGCTCTCATACACTTAGGCACAAGAATTTGCGGGTGCATAGACTTGTCCGAGTGTTGGACCATCCGTACCAATATACCATTCTTCATAGTAATATACGATTTGTGATTAGTATTTTGATTGGGATCCCCTTTCTTTGCAAGAAGGAAGAATTTCTTCAAAGAAGGATCCTCTTCTTGACGTTTAACAAACGAGTCATGGGAAATCACCAAGTGCTCGTCTTGGCTATCAACTTCATTACTATTATCCGATGAAGTTGGGGATTAAGAGCTTGAGCTCTTGTCACCACTGCATTGACCGTTTGAATGTTTTTTTTTCTCCCAACTAGAAATTTGTTGCGGGGTGCATTCCTTAACCCCATGAATACGACCGATTATAAGATCCGCAATAGGATTAGGAAGAAGACATGCATGGACATCTCCTGTGAAGAAGGGAGTGTCAATCTTAATAATAGCAGTAGGATAACTTTCCATAGTACCACCAAATGTAACACATTTGATTGTTTTTCCAGTGGCACAGCAAGGATCTATCAGAGACTCCCTAACCCCGACGGTAGTACATCCCGAATCGAAAAGTACTGAGACTAGCCTATCATTTATTAGACCTTTACGTAAGATGAGAGATCCTCTCCCATCATGCACAACTGTAGCAGGTAGAGCAGGAAGAGGGTGACCACAACTTAGAGTAGATACAGTCGATGAGTCGAACAATGTTAAGCATTGGGGGCATTCAGTTGCTCTCCCAAAATCGAAAGCACAACCAGTGATAGCCCTAGAGTTACCACTATCATTTACTGTATTACAGGCTCCATCAAACTCTTGTTGTGCAGAGTTTGCCTGTTGGAAATGTCTTTTTTTGTTAAATCTAGGTCTGCCTCGATTATCATTTCCCCTGTAATTATTTCGACTATCATTTCCCCTGTAATTGTTATCATATTGCCTATTGTAATCATCATTCCGGTTTGAATCCCGGTTTCTAAATTCACCATCGTCATAATCTTGACGTCGAGAATGATTACCTTGAAAGTTCGAATAGTTATTATTTGGATAGCCTTTGCGAAAGTGTCTCAAATTATTACCACTAAAATTACGAGAACTACCATCTTGTCTCCAATTCATAGACGAAGAACCATCATGTGTTGGATTACTCCGCTTCTGAGTGTAATTCTGATTACTTCCCCTATTCCAGTTTTGTTGAGCACCCTGAAATTTTTTTTTGAAATTAGGGCCATATGGTGTTGCCGAAGCAGCTGGCAACCCTTCTTTCACTTTAGAATTGCTAACTGTAGCATGGGGATGCGCGGTGGCATACTGACAACAGTATTCCTCCATATCTTTTAAGTTTTTAGGCTTACGCTCATGAAGGAATGCAAGAAAAGAATCATTAACAGATGACAAAACCTTATCTCGCAATAATAAGTCCATTAGACCTTCATATGTTTTCTCAGTCTGAGACAACTCAACCCATCGTGTAAATGTACGACGTATTTTTGTAACAAAATCAGAGAAATCTACTCCATTTTCTGGCAACATTGTCCTAAAACGAAGACGATAGTCTTCTTCTTTTAGTTGGTATTTTTTTAGCAATGCTGCTCTGACAACATCATAATTAGTCCTGTCATGTTCGTCTATTGTCATAAGAGTAGTCACTGTGTCACTTGTAAAAAATTCCATCAGTTGTTCAACATATTTTTCCTTTTTTATGTTATGCATATCGCATAAAAATTGGAATCTATCTAGATAATCTGCTACGTCATCCTTTAAAGGATTGAAATGAGGCAATTTAATCCTATTAACAAACTCCTTTGTCGTACTCGAAGTTGTTTGCTGAGCACCCGTACTCGCCAATTTCAGTTTCTCTAACTCCAAAGTTGCGAGTTTTTCATCAAGTTCCATCTTCTGTTTTCTTTCCTTATGTTCCATTTTTCTAATTTCAGCCTCAGCTTGAAGTTTTCTCTCCTCTGCAGCAGCTTGAAGTTTTTTGTCTTCCATTTCCATCTGGAATTTTCTTTCATCAGCAGCAGCTTGAGCTTTCCTCTCCTCAGCAGCAGCTTGAGCTTTTCTCTCCTCAGCAGCAGCTTGAAGTTTTTTCTCCTCTGCAGCAGCTTCTCTTTGATACCTTTTCTCTTCAAGTTCTAATCTTCTATTCTCAGCATCTAGCTTCTTTAGTTCAGCTTCTGCTCTCCTTTGTTCAGCTTCTGCTTTCAATTTAATTTCCTCTTTTTGTTTCTTTTCATCTGACTTTAATGCAATGGCGAATTGAGCAGATGAATATTCTTCCAATTCTTTACCAGACTTACCAAGGGTCAACCCTTGCTGGATGAAGAAATCCAATGTAGACATTCTGTCTAATGAGATCAGTAACCTGCAAAATTCAACAATTACTTTATCCCACTTCAATGGGAGACAAGTCTGAAATGCTAGACTTGTATACTCACTTCACTTTATTTCACTCTCTTAGTCTTAGACAAAGACCTTGTATGGTCCTCTTGTTTATAATGTAACAAAAAATCACTTGAGTACCTGTGGAAAATAATTCCTTTATATCCCACTCACTATGGGCACAAGTCTTTTTTTTTTTTTTTTTAAAGAACTTGAATATGTATTTCACCTTGTCTCAATCTTTGAGGATAACAAGTCTTTTATCAAAGAACTTGTATAAATATCTTATATAATAATATTTTATTAACAATCTCTATATGAAGAGTGTATCTTATCAATAATAATAATAATACATGACCAAGTGTATGTATGTAGACTGTGTATGACAATAATGTAGTACAATCATAAATACAAAGACAAAGATACAGAACAATGACCGAAAACGTTCGCGGACGTCAAATAAACAATACAGCGAAAAGTAAAGAAAATGTTACACAAATGTGTAATGATGACCGCGAAAAATAAACAAGACAAATGGCAACACTGTTATAAACGAAAAGGTGTAAAGAAATAAATGGAAGGAATGAGAGAAGAACAGATACAAACAAAATTAGTCGAAAATCAAAGAACGGAAAAATAACGAAAACAACACTAACTGATGTCGTCACAGCTAAAAAAAAAATAGCAACAAAAGTCGCTAGCAAATTTCAATTAAGAAAATTGCAATCCCTACAGAACGCTTACAGTAACCCTCGATTAAGTGGCATATTTACTGTAAGACCCACCAACCGAAAACCCACAGAAAAACACAAGAAAAATACACAAAAATAGTACAATTAACATAAATAGCAATCAATTCAATGTGTTGCAAAATAAGTTCAGTCACAGCTGAAACTAAAGTAAATTTCTTGCTCCTTGCGAACACAGAAACAAAATGTCAAGCGCGCACTGAATGTCAAATCCACTGTAGCATAAAGTGGTATTCACGAACAAAAGTTACTATGACCTTCTCGACTTAGGACTTGCACATAGAATGTTTACAATTTCCACGTACTGTTTACAAACACTTGACCTCGAACAATATAGCTTGAATGCTCGGGCGTAGAAAAGTCTGTTGTTGACTGAAACGTGTAAACGACCAGCGGTACCGTTTACAAAAAGGGACTCGACTTGCAGTTGTGGTCCACGTAGCAAATGCCTAGATGTTAACTTCAGTACTTGTCCTGTTGTGGTTTATGTAGCATTATAACATAAATGCTAGCACTGTTTATCTGGGTCAACAGTTGATGACCTATTTCTGTCCTGTTGTAGCCAAAACTTGAAAGTGTAGAATTAGCGATGTGTGTTACAGCTGTCCAGTGTGTAGCTTAGACCCACAGATCAGAAATGTAATGTGTACTTGTCCTTCTCACGCAAATAGCCCCATGAAATGTAAATTTCTGGACCACATTAATGTCATCAATAATGTTAATTGCTCGCTCTGTCCACAAGAAATGTATCAGAAGAGCCCACGTAACTGGTCCACCAAAAATGTAACTGTACTTTTCTCTTGTTGAGGTGATCACTGGCCCAAGACAGTATACATGTTGTTAGGTGTGTAGTGCGCGCGGATGATGAACTGAGTGTGGGTGCGAATGAAGGCGCGAATGTGTTTAGGCTCGTATGTATGTAGACCCTGCAACCCATACACTCACATGCAGTAGTCAAGGATGCTTGGACACTGCAGACACGTTTCAAAACATTTATTGACGAGAACACACATGGTATCAACAGGAACAGTCATTGTAAACAAGGTCATGCTGACCGGAAATCGATAGGTATACATTAGGCATTCAGCAAGCTGGTAAACATTTGAATATTCGTGCATGGTCAATACAATGTTCTTCAATAAGGACAGTTCGTGGCGCCGCCCTGGGATTACTGACTAAACGCGTCAGATACCTTAATCACTTTGACACATAGGTGCAACTTGGCATTCCCCGCCAATTGCACATTATCAGGCTGTAGTATAATAGCCGAAAAACACAGGCCTCGTTCTGACGTCGGCTGTGTACTTCTGATAAGCAGGTTACCATCAACCCTGCAGTAATGCTTATTGTAGACATAAATTTGCCGCCAATCTGCGGCTCCCACAATATATCTTCGTCACTGGATTTCTGGATGGTATGAAGACTAATAGTCTTGGATGGCTACCTTGAGCACAACATATAAGTTCTGAAATGGAGGACCGGTGAGCTGCAGTTCACAGACTAGGCAATCTTCTAACATGTTCTGCCACCGAAAGCATAGTAATGGAAAAAGTCGGTATTACCTGTAACCGTATCCACAGAACTTAACAAGGAACTCTGCTGTCATTCCAACGCACAGAGATTCACTGGGGAAAACTGCCAGTGCAGTCACTTCGAAGATTCTTCCCGAAAAACACAATGGACTCTCGTCCCTTCAGAAACCAGGACACTTCCCGAAAAACACAATGGACTCTCGTCCCTTCAGAAACCAGGACACTTCCCGGCTTGCCGGAAGTCTAACTCAACTCACTTTAAAAAAACCTGCCCATGGGCATACGCCCGAACTGTCTACCTTTGACCCTAAAGGTCAAACACAATGAATGAATAAACAAGGGAAGACAACCCCTAATCAACCTGACATCGCAGGTAAAGACACAATTATTCTTATGAAAAAAACATAAGCAAATAACTTGACAGATGACTCCGTCAAAAATGACAGCAACAGCATGTATGTTCTTTTAATGAGTGTTCAATATCACTTTCATGACGTAATGCACAACACTTCTGTAATTTCCCCAAAATATTCCTTAACAAGATGGAAAGGTACACATGTTCTGTGATGGGTTGTTCAATTATTATTTCAAATATTTTCCTGAAAAGCTGGCAGGATTTTTGATTGCAGACATTTCAACCAAAATTAGTGCATAGGGGAGTGCACTTGTCTTTGTCACGTAGCGTTTGAAGGATAAGAATTTATTAGAAGAAATAATAGATATGAATGTGAAAAATTTGGCTCAAGAATTCCTGTTGGGTTTTCCCACTTCTGAAGGGTGACGAAGAGGGTAAATTCTCCTAACTAGACAAGGTTTGGAAAAGGTTGTAAGGAGATATTTGGTATCTCGCTACCATAGTCTCCTTCTCAGTCATCTATTATTGTTATCCTTTAAATTATATTTATATTTTACGAGCCCCCCCTCCCTTATAAAGGAAGATAAACATCAGACAATATTCAACATCTAATGGAAGGAACAAAGCATGGGGTACAGTATATACACCCAATTGGTTTATTGCAATAAAATGAATAGATGGTGAATGATCGTATTGTCGATGGAATTAGTGTCTGCTGTATGTACTATGTGTCTCACATCAAGTGTGTTTCATCATGTATGACAAAAATATGCATTGATCTGGTGAGTTCCCTTTTTATAGGAAACTTAGCTTTTCAGCCCCCGGCTGATAGTGAAGCGTGGTTAGTTCTCCGGTCTCCTGACGTTGCCCCAGGTAGGTCTTGAATGGTTCGGATTTGCCTTCTCTGTGCTCGACTCCGTATTCTGCTCTGAGATTGGACTGTCGTGCAAGGCTCCACCATAGACTACTCAGATGGACGCTAACCCGCAATTTAGACACGTGGCTTCAGTGCTTTTAATGCGAGAATTCGCCGATATCGAGATTAGTTCTAGCGGTCTCGAGGTTTCCTGGGCAAGTGAAAAAATGCTGGATTTGCCGCCTTTTAGCGGGTCATTTCCGCTTGGACACGTGATCCGTAGCGTGCATCATGTGACCTTAGCCTCGTATAGACGCTCCAATCAATAACATTAAAAGTCACGTGATGGTTTCCTAAGTGGCCTAAACTGGTTCTCCCTAAGTTTAAGCAGTCCTAAATTAAAGCGGGTTTCTCGCTACCGAGGTCAGGGGTCAACAATGACGTCGTGTCTAAAAATAGCGAGGAGAAAATCACCGAACGCTAGGAGATTATCCGCAAGTGACAATTCCCGGGACTTTGCGATCATGCATTGAGGATGAGAAAAAATGATGTCACGTAAATAATAAAAAAATGAAGAGAAGATTGGCCAAGTCGTCACACAAGCCCCTCCTCAAGTTTGACGTTCCATCCAACTCCTCTGGTCCTGTCTTCCTCTTCTTTTTTAGTTTCTCATATCTCCTCGGTTGCGTCCGGATGTCTGCTCAAAAAATCTGCCCCTACGTTGTTCTTCCCATGTATGTATTCTATGTAAAATGAATATGGCTGCAACAGGAGTGACCATCTCATAAGCCGGGCATTCAGGTTCTTCGACGCTGCAAGAAATATCAACGGTTGGTGATCACACTGATTCGTGAACTTTTTCCCGTATAAATATGGTTGAAACTTCTGCACAGCCCATATTAGCGACAGACATTCTCGTTCGATGGTAGAGTAGTTCTGTTCAGCAGGGTTCAATTTCCTACTAGCATATGCAATGGGGAATAGAGTTGCAGAAGGTCTATCACTAGGCTGCAGGAGAGTGGTGCCTATCCCTATATTGCTAGCATCTGTTCGCAGCATAAAGTTCAGAGTTAAGTCAGGCAGTTGCAGAATTGGCCTAGCGGTGAGTTTCTCCTTCAGCAGCGTGTAGGCATTTTTGCACTCCGCTGTCCAGGTTACTTTGTCCGGGTTCCCATTCTTGGTTAATGCGGTCAGTGGCGCACTCAGGGTATTACAATCTTTAATATATCGCTGGTAGAAGCCACATAGAGACGTGGGGCCCGCTGTAACTTCTCAGTATTACGTGCATCTGGGTACATGCATTCATGCGAGATAGTGTGTCCCAGGAATTCTAGTTGCTCGCAGGCAATTTGACATTCTGTAGGGCAAGCGGTGAGTCCTGTTTCTCTAAGTCTTTCAAAGAGTAGGGAAACTGCGTCCAGGTGCTCCTCAAAGGTGTTCGTGGCAATAAGTATGTCGTCCATGAAATTACTTATTCCAGGGTGGTTCAGGGGTTCCAGTAGTTTCCTCATCATACGAGTAAAGATGCTTGGGGCGTTGCTTAGCCCAAATGGCAATACATTAAACTCGTAATGGCCCTCAGAAGTACTGAATGCTAACATGTGTCGAATTTCCTCTTTTACCGGGATCTAGTAGTACCCTTTGCTAAGGTCTATCTTCAAAAAGTATCGCGCTCTACTCAGCTTGGTGAAAAGCTGATTCTGATCAGGTAAAGGCTCTGCTTGAAATTCAGTTACAGCGTTCGGTAGTCTATGCAGAGGCGATGTTCTCCTGTGGATTTTCTAAGCAACACCACACTCGCACTATAAGGCGACTCTGATTTTGAGATAATATTTTCCTTAAGCAGGTACTCGATTTCCTCACTCAATGCCTTTGCCTTAGCATAAGGAACAGGATAGTTCTTAACTCGTACCGGGGCGAGGTCTGTTAGCTTCATATCAAATTCTATCAGGTTGGTCATGCCAGGTTTATCAGTGAGTGTACAAGTGTGTTTTCTCAACAACTGTTGCACCTGTGCCTGCTGATCCTGTGTTAAAGTTGAACTAATCTGAACATCTTGATGAGTTTCACCCTGGCGAAGAGGGTATTCACATGAGGTATGGGGTTCTGCCTCAGTTTCCGTCGCAATAGCCAGTGTCAGGAAATGTGCTGGTTTTGCACCCGGTCTTTCATAATATTGCTTCAGCAGGTTTATGTGGTAGATTTTCTGCTTCCCCGTTATGGCAATCTTGTAATTGGTGGGCGACATTTTCTCAACAATTTTATATGGACCTCTCCACCCGATTTGCAATTTATTATTGCTACTGGGCAGGAGTAATAATACCTGTTCTCCTACTTCTAGCTCCCTATCCTTCGCAGTGCGGTTGTAGTAACGCGCATGTTTACGACGGGCACGGCGTACATTTTCCTTTGCCAGTTCCCATCCTGTTTTAAGGCGTTGGGTCAACTCATTTACGTATTGGGATGCAGAGATGACCGTCTCATCAGCTTTATCATCTGTCCAAGTACGTAACAGTGCCTCTAAAGGTCCTTTTATAGGTCTACCAAACAGCAATGTGGCAGGTGGCATCCCAGTAGAATTGTGGGGTACTTTGCGGTAAGCAAATAGTGCTGTGGGTAAGTATTGATCCCAGCTCTCTGGTTTTTCCTGCGCAAGTTTCCGAAGGATGGAAATAAGGGTACCGTTAAACTGCTCCACCTGGCCATTTGCTTGGGGGTGGTAGGGAGAGGTGTGGATATGTCGGGCCTGAAATATCCTAAACACTTCCTCGGTGAGTTTTCCTCGGAATTGCGAACCATTATCTGTCAGGATCTGTGACGGAAACCCTAGCCGAGTAAATATGGTGAGCAGAGCCTCAGCAACATGCTTGGAATCACAGGCGGGCATAGCGATAGCCTCTGCCCACATGGAGCAACAATCCACTAACGTGAGTATATAACTGTTTCTCTTTTTGCTACGAGTAAGTGGACCCACAATATCCACCGCTACTCATTCGAAGGGTGTGTCCAAGATTGGCATTTCTCCCAGAGTGGCTGGAGCCGTCCAGTGTTTCGGCGCTGTCCTCTGGCACTGCGGGCATGATTTCACATATCTCTGGATATCGGCGTTGATACCTGGCCAATAATAATGACATGAAATATGCTGAATCGTGGCACTTATGCCCATATGGCCACTAAACGGAAGGGCATGGCCCATTTCTAGGACCTGGGCTCGGTATGCTGACGGAACCACAAGTTGCCCATGTTCCTGTCCTCCATTTCCTGCTTTCCGATGCAACAGCCCATTTTTCTTGTAGAAGTCTCCCTTTTGGAGAGGAGTGTGTGCTCTCGGTAGTTTTTTGTAGCAGGGTGCTAGAGATTGATCCTCAGTTTGTGCCTTTTTTAATTCCTCAGGAAGGATGTTGGGTGGGGATTCCAACTCCGTATTCCGTTTGGCCTGTCCTCTAGTGGTGACAGCTGCCACAACCAGAGGGTGAATGGGTTCTCCCAAGAACACATACCTACACCCTAAGATCAAGGGATAAATAGGGTCGTCCAAGATCGCTGCACTGATTTCCCCAGTCACATATTTTGATTTGACCTGAATCTTGGCTATGGCCAAACGCATAGGTGCTGCACTTTTAGTAGGTCCTTGTATTTCTATAGTGTCTTCTGTCATCTGGTCAGGCTTGACTAGGGATGCACAGACAACTGTGTCGAATGCAAGGCCTGTATCATAAAGGCAGGTCACCTCTTGGTCATTTACGAGAACTGTCTCAACGACCAGGGGATGTCGAGGTTTGTCCAGAGGTTCTTCCGGTCCATTTCCCCTTGCGGCACTTTTACGTAAGCAGGCAGCATGATGAGGTGGGTTTTTCCGGTTGCACTCCTGCGTATTGTGGGTGATGGTTCTACAGTGCTTACACCATTTTTCCCCTTGCCTCAGCTGCTGGAAATTTGGTCTCTGAGTAGTCTTGTAGTCTGGCTTGTCATGCTTTTTGAAGTTAGTATACGGTTGTTTCACTTGGGGGTCCATGTGTGACTGAGCTGTCTGTCTAGATACATAATCTGGTTGTTTCCGTCTGGGTGGTGGATTCGCTGATAGTGCTGCCTGATATCGTTCCGCTAACTGGACTATGGATTCTAAAGTGCTGGCCCCATTCTCTGTCAGGAATCTTCTCATGTCGGAAGTCATGGTGTCCTTCAGTTGCTCGATCATGACCATTTCCTTCAGGCCTTCCCAATCATGAGTAAAATTCCCTAGGGCACCCCACTTCTCCACGTAGGAATCCAGTCTCGCAGCAAACTGAGCAACGCTCTCTCCAACTTCCCTCCTAGCATTACGGAACCTCTTCCTATAGGCGTCAGCATGTAGCTCATAACGAACCAATAGTGCCTTTTTCAGAGAGTCGTAGTCATCCTGTAAACCTGGAGGAAGCTTGCTATATACGTCATAAGCAGTTCCTCTAAGCCCTTGCGACAGTTTCAGGTTCCACTTGCTCTTCTCCAAACCAAACGTGGTGGCAAACTTCTCAAATTTGTCCAGATACACATCGATCGAGTCAACTCGTTCCGAGAAAGCTTCGAATGGAAACGTCAAGGGTCCCAAAGTTGACATGAGTGAGGATGGCAAAGGTCATGTGCCCCCTGCATGCAAGGAGGGCATATCATCTGACCGTGGCGATAGGTTGCCTGAGGAGGTAGATGCTGTCGCACCAGCTACCAGTTCAACTCTTTGAGCCTGTCCCTGCATCTCTAACTGCTTCATCTTCAGTGCATGCTCACGTTCATCTCTCTCGCTTCTTTCCCTAGCGTCTACAGCTTTTATCCTCTCATCTATTTCTGCTAACTTTATTCGCTCTTCTCTTTCAGCTTTTGCTGTTTCTCGAGCGTAATACCTATCAGTCTCGACACTGACATAATTCGCAAGGTCCACCCCACTATAACCTAGATCTCGACCGGCCTCCCCTAGTGCTGCCTTAAGCTTAACTATTTCAGCCATCTTTTGCTGTTATAGTCCACACTGAGTAAGCTAGTGCTACCTTCCAATAGTATCTCTAACAACAAGCAAAAACTTACTAATTACACTGACAAACAACATTTTTCTTTCTTATATAAGAATAAGTGTTCTTAGGTCAGTTTCTTGCGCTGATTTCAAATCTGAAATCCGTTTATCTCTATCACGTCGGGTTCTTAAGATATTTGTGATTAAATATATTTTTGGGAAACCGTTATTTGCTCCGTTTCATTTTTACTATATAACTTATTAAAAATTAATAAAATGCAAAATAATTCTACTTTTTATACCGCTAAAAGATGCATGACATATGTTACAATATGTTTCAAATAGTTACTGTATTTTGAAATAATTCTGAGCGAAATATGGCTTCTAGAAGTTGTAGAAATTCGGCTGATCTGTTCTGTTACGTGTGTGGATATTTTACCGATCGTGTTCACCAGAAAAACTTTACACCATTACTAAAGAAAGCATATGAACTTTATTTCGATTCGAAAGTTGATGATGCAAATAAATCTTAGAAGCCAAATGCTGTTTGTTTGACTTGTGCAAATACATTGGCAGGTTGGTTACGAAAATCGCCGAAGCATAAGTCGATGCCTTTAAGAGTGCCAGTAATATGGCGTAAACCGACAAATCACGCTACTGATTGTTACTTCTGCTTGACAAATATCCATGGTTTCACTTTTAAAACTAGAAAGTCTGTGGTTTATCCAAATATTGAATCGGTTTCGAAACCAGTGCCTCATGATCCAATCACGTGTCCGATCCCAGTTCCACCAGAACAACATCCTTTGGACGTGAATGAACCATCAGAAAGTGATAGTTTACCTGCTTTAGAAACTAATTCTGACTCGGATTATATACCGGTGAATGATGGTGTTCACTTAATTAACCATTCAGAATTTTCAGATCTAATACGTGATATCGCTCTTACCAAAGGACAAGCGGAATTACTCGGTTCGCGACTCAAAGAATGGAATCTTTTAGCGCCCAATACTCTGATATCTAAATTTCGTCATAGACACAGAGAACTTGTTCAATACTTTGAGATGGATGATGACATTGCTATTGCAAAGATGTAAACAGTCTAATGGTGCACCTCGGTCATGAGCACATAGTCAACGAATGGCGACTTTTCATCGACTCTTCCAAGACTAGTCTAAAAGCCGTGTTATTGCATAACGGACATTTATTTTCATCAATTCCAGTCGCCCACTCTGTTCATATGGAAGAAACTTATGACAATATGGCTATACTTTTGGCAAAAATAAAGTACAATGACTACCAATGGCGGATTTGTGGAGACCTAAAGGTCATTGCAATTCTTACGGGCATGCAGACTGGGTATACTAAATTTTGTTGCTTCCTATGTGAATGGGACAGCCGCAACAGACAGGAACATTATGCAAGAAAGGTGTGGCCTATCAGGGATCGTATGCAGCTCGGGCATAAAAATGTAATACACGAGCCATTAGTTAACAAAGACAGCATCATTTTACCACCGTTACATATAAAGTTGGGGCTCATGAAGAATTTCGTAAAAGCGTTAGATAAAACGAGCAAAGCTTTCACTTATCTTCGAGAAAAGTTTCCGCAAGTTAGCGGTGCAAAGATAAAGGAAGGTATCTTTGTAGGACCTCAGATTAGGAAAGTTATTGCAGACAAACAATTCGAGAACTTGTTACATGGTAGTGAACTTCGCGCATGGATGGCATTTAAATCGATCGTCGATAACTTTCTGGGAAATCACAAATCTGTCGACTATGTGAATATTGTTAAGCAGTGCATAGATGCATACAGAATTATGGGCTGTAACATGTCCCTCAAAATCCATTTGCTCGATTCGCATCTTGACTTTTTTTCCCTGACAACCTTGGCGAAGTCAGCGATGAACATGGAGAACGATTCCATCAAGATATCGCCGTAATGGAGTCACATTATCAAGGACGGTGGAGTGTGACCATGCTTGCCAATTATTGTTGGATGCTTCATCGCGATGTACCACATGCCATTCACCGACGAAAGTCGACTGCAAAGAAATTCAAGCCTACATAACTGTTGTACTTCTTGTACAAATGATGTTGTAATACTGTATGCTTTGTTAAAAAACTTCAATTGCGTATTTCTAGAGATCCCGACCTGATAGAGAAAAACGGTTTGCAGATTTAAAAACAGCGCATTAAAATTGACCAGAAAAACATAGAAATGTTAGAGAAAGAAAAAAAAAAATTTTTTTGTTAGCCAGTGTTATCAGACTGCTGTAGAATGACATTACTACAGTTATGGAGACTTAAGGTCTGTAATTCAGTGAAATACAAAATCATGAACTAACTTAATTAAATACAACATAAATAAAGGGATTCACCAATCAATGCCTGAAATTCTAGAAAAAATGTTTTCTGTCTTTCTAGAGCTCACTGTGTGAAAATACATGTGTTAAAATGGTATACTGAAATGACTGAATGAATGATACTATCCCAGAGGTATGATAAAATACATAAGTTCAAATCCCGGACGAGCCCCCAGTGTCACGTAGCGTTTGAAGGATAAGAATTTATTAGAAGAAATAATAGATATGAATGTGGAAAATTTGGCTCAAGAATTCCTGTTGGGTTTTCCCACTTCTGAAGGGTGACGAAGAGGGTAAATTCTCCTAACTAGACAAGGTTTGGAAAAGGTTGTAAGGAGATATTTGGTCTCTCGCTACCATAGTCTCCTTCTCAGTCATCTATTATTGTTATCCTTTAAATTATATTTATATTTTACGAGCCCCCCCTCCCTTATAAAGGAAGATAAACATCAGACAATATTCAACATCTAATGGAAGGAACAAAGCATGGGGTACAGTATATACACCCAATTGGTTTATTGCAATAAAATGAATAGATGGTGAATGATCGTATTGTCGATGGAATTAGTGTCTGCTGTATGTACTATGTGTCTCACATCAAGTGTGTTTCATCATGTATGACAAAAATATGCATTGATCTGGTGAGTTCCCTTTTTATAGGAAACTTAGCTTTTCAGCCCCCGGCTGATAGTGAAGCGTGGTTAGTTCTCCGGTCTCCTGACGTTGCCCCAGGTAGGTCTTGAATGGTTCGGATTTGCCTTCTCTGTGCTCGACTCCGTATTCTGCTCTGAGATTGGACTGTCGTGCAAGGCTCCACCATAGACTACTCAGATGGACGCTAACCCGCAATTTAGACACGTGGCTTCAGTGCTTTTAATGCGAGAATTTGCCGATATCGAGATTAGTTCTAGCGGTCTCGAGGTTTCCTGGGCAAGTGAAAAAATGCTGGATTTGCCGCCTTTTAGCGGGTCATTTCCGCTTGGACACGTGATCCGTAGCGTGCATCATGTGACCTTAGCCTCGTATAGACGCTCCAATCAATAACGTTAAAAGTCACGTGAGGGTTTCCTAAGTGGCCTAAACTGGTTCTCCCTAAGTTTAAGCAGTCCTAAATTAAAGCGGGTTTCTCGCTACCGAGGTCAGGGGTCAACAATGACGTCGTATCTAAAAATAGCGAGGAGAAAATCACCGAACGCTAGGAGATTATCCACAAGTGACAATTCCCGGGACTTTGCGATCATGCATTGAGGATGAGAAAAAATGATGTCACGTAAATAATTAAAAAAATGAAGAGAAGATTGGCCAAGTCGTCACAGTCTTATTAATGTTCAGGGCAAAAACAGACCAACTACATCTAACTAACATGACTGTCAATGTCTTTTGAGTAAGTAGGGATCTACTTCATAAACACTCAACTGTCTAAAGATCTACTGTGATACAATCATACCAGTTTTCAGGTCTTATTAAAGTACTTTGAACCTGAAATAAGTGCATCTATGTGCGAGTTTTATCTTAGCAGGAAGACCTACTTCCTGCTACTCTGTCAATAAAGTGGTGGAAAATTCAACGTAAATGATTTCTTTATGAATGTTAACTTCACTTCATTGAAAACATCACATTTCTTCTTCTTCTTCCTCGTACACTCTCAGCATTAATTTCTTCACAGTTAAAATCTTTCTCAATGTTAATTTCTTCACAAAAGAGCTGGCATCAGGACTGCGAATACTGGAGGGACAGGTGCAATCTAAAATCTAGCTTAAACATTCTTTCTTTCTGCCATCCCCAACAAATCTACCAGATCACCCTTGTAAGTTACTGGCAGATAGTATTCAGTAAATTGCCAATTTCTGGTCTATTACAATCTGTAATATAGGTGACTATGTGGAAATTGCCAATATTAATCTGAGTGGTCTCAATGCAAGATGGCGAAGAAGTACTGCCCAAAAAGGGGTGAACAGTAAGTAATTGTAATGGGAAATAATGTAGTACCAGATTCGTAAACACTGTGACAGCAGCATGTATAAGCATCTTAAAGGATAATCAGAACTTTGAAAGACACATACATCATTGCAGCTGTAGGATATGCATTGCGATTATCAAACAACTCATGGAAGATGCAATCATAAAATAGTTTACCTCAACTTAAATTGAAAGTTTTCAATCATCATGTGCCGGAAGGTAACATGCATAGAGTCCGTTAGATAAGCAGCTATTTCCTGTTGTAAACAGGAGTCTGGCTTAGTCTTATGGGCTGTTCATGGAAACATAGCAAAGAGTGAAAGAAAACATATAATTATCAACTGAGCAATGAGTGAAAGAAAACATAATTATCAATTGAGCAAAGAGTGAAAGAAAACATAATTATCAACTGAACAAAGAGTGAAAGAAAACAAAATTATCAACTCGATTTACTGTCAATGTCTGCTGCACGTTATTTGCAAATATTTAATTTTATCTTCTTCTTTGATCCTTAGCCGCCGACAGTCAAAGCAGCCAGTGGTCATCACGCCTGGTGACGTCTTGTAGGACAGCAACTAACTGCTTCCACTTTGTTTGGTCAGCAGTCATCCTTCGTACAGTGCCCCAACTCTGGTTCATTCTTTGCATCTCAGCCTGCACAGTTCTCTGCCAAGTTGTTTTTGGTCGGACTCTCTTTCGCTTTCCTCGGGGGTCCATAGCATAACTGTTCTTGTAATGGCATCAGGGTCCCTTCTGAGGACGTGGCCTACCGAACTCCAGCGACTGCCAGCTTTGATGGTGTGCATGTCCTCTTGGTTACTCCGAATAAGTAGTTCTTGGTTGGTGATGGTATTTGGCCAAAAGATTCGGTGAATCTTCCTTAGGCACGTTGTATGGAAAGAGGACAGTTTGGCATTTCCTTCTCTGTAATTCTCCAGCATTCTGCACCATAGAGAAGCACAGAAAGTACACAGCTCTCATGTAATCTTAATTTGGTGTTTGTGCTGTACTGGGAAGACTTCCAGATGTTGCTGAGACTAGCAAAGGCTGTTCTTGCTTTATTTAATTTTATAGCTGAAATAAAATTACGGTCATTTTTTTCTGTCTCCACATCCTAATGATAAACTGCAACCTGAAATAAGTGCATCTATGTGCAAGTTTTATCTTAGCAGGAAGACCTACTTCCTGCTACTCTGTCAATAAAGTGGTGGAAAATTCAACGTAAATGATTTCTTAATGAATGTTAACTTCAATTCATTGAAAACATCACATAAATGTCTGCAGTGTTCAGTTTTCTTATATGTAATAAATTGCTACAAATATCAGAACAATGCCTTTTAAATGTGAAAATGAACATTAGCTCTGTTGTGAGCATTTTCAAAAATAATTGTTATATTTTGTCACTTGTCAAAAATAATTAGTGAACTGGCAATTTAAAAAATTTCAGATGTCATCCAATTTTCAAATGGGAAGTAGCCCAGCTCTTGATGTACAAAATTTGCTATACTGTTATGTTGTATGCACCAGCGCCTATGTTGCTTTGATGTTTTTATTTTGTGCATGCTCAGAGTAGTAGTATAAAGCACACAGTCCAGTAACATGACAAAACTGACTTTGCACGTGCTTGGGTCAAGAGTGACGCAATTTTTTAAAAAAAAAGGATTTTTTTGTTTTTAAAATGAACAAAGTTTGATTTTCTTACTTTTTTTTCAAATATCAGAATTAGGGATAAATAGTTATGAACATGTACTATGTATCTCTCCTTCATTCTTTTAACTCGCTCTCTTTCTTACATTCCTTTACTATCATGGGAAAAAAATTAGCAGTAACTACAGTTTATTTACCCTCTCATTTTGTTTTCTCTGGTAATAAATGGTATCTGAGAAAGAGAGTGCACGAAAAGAATGAGGGTTTGGCTTGGTTTTTAAGGACCATTTTCACTGCACACAGACAGCTTCATCATGGATAAGGGAGAGATACTGAGAACAATTAATGATCGCCAGTTAGAGAATGACACTGCAATAGATGAATCATCAAGGTTAAGACTGTTGGAATTTGGCATCAAATGTAAGGCACCCAGCGAGCTACAGGAACAGTTAGCATTCACACTCTGTGACATATACTGAGGGAGACACTGAGCACTTATGGGTCTGCCCAGAGTGCAATGATGTCAATTCTGTTCAACAATGACAATCAACAAATAATGGGACAGAGGTGCAGTCATGCACTTATATTACCACTAAAGACCAATAAGTATACTTGGATATTAATCAATTCAGTAATACATGTATGTCATTTGAAGAAAGAAATAAAAGGTCACTACTGGAATGGAAACCCATCAACAACAGACTGATAAGAACAAAACTGATATGTAAATTCACCCCCACCACAATAATACATCGTACAATGCTATACACCAACAAATGACAACGATGAAGAAATCAAATCAAACAAGGACAAATTCTATCAATAGCTACAAAAGGAAATGGAGACTACACCTAGGTACGACTTTATTATAGTAATGGGAGACCTCAATGCGAAAGTTGGAACACACAATACTTATAATGAAAGAGTAATGGGGAAATGCGGCAGTGGAACAGTAAACGAGAGTGGGGACAAACTGAAAAGCTTCTTCAGCATTAACAACCTGGTCATTGAAGGAACACTTTTTCTACACAAAGAAGTCCACAAGTTAATCACCAAACGGATGGGACAGAAACCAGGCAGACCACATTATGATCAATGGTAGATGGAGGCATGCATTACAAGATGTGAAAGTAAGAATAGGTGCAGATGTGGGAAGTGATCATCACCTTGTAGTAGCAAGACTGAAGGTGACTCTCAGAGCTGCTGGACCAATTGCAACAAAACAGAAAAGACTCATCATGAAACTCATGGACCCCCTCACCAGAAAAGCTTCTGTGGTTGATGTAAAGAGATGATATCAAATTGCCAAAAGCCAGGAAAGTACAACGACTGACGATGTTGACCAGAAATTCAATACCATTTTAACAATATACAAGGAAAGCACCAAATCATGCTTGGGATTCGAGGAAAGAAAGAGACAAGTTTAGATAATACCAGAAGCTTTAAACATCATAGCGATGAGAAAAGAAATAAAAAGAAGGAAAAAAGAAACAAAGTCTCCAGTTTAAAGGAAATGTACTGTGAACAGTACAGTCAGCTGGACAATGAATTGAAATGTCACACCCGTGCCAACAAAAGGAAATTTCAGGATGACCTTGCAAGACAGGCAGAAGAGGCAGCACTGAGAAATGAACAAAGCACAGTTTATAAAATAACTAAAATTATCTATGGAAAATGAGGTGCAAACAATATAATGATAGTAAGAGAGAAGCAAGGAAATCTCATCACCACAGCACAGGGGCAGGAAACAAGATGGGCAGAGCACTTCAGAGAAACACTGAATAAGGAACCACCAGAGATGCAGCTGAATGTTCTTGGGGCTGAAAGTGACCTAGACATAAATAGAGACATCCCACGAAGAGAAGAAGTCATCGAAGCTATCAATGGGTTAAAAAATGGAAAAGCATCTGGTCTTGACAATTTAAATGCTGAGTTATTTAAGGCAGACCCTGAACTAGTAGCACAACTATTAGAACCACTATTTTCACAAGTCTAGAAAACAGAGACAACACCAATGGAGCGGAGTAAAGGAATAATTGTCAAATTGCCCAAGAAGGGCAACCTTGCAGACAGCAGCAATTGGATATGAATTACTCTTCTCTCAGTTCCCAGTAAAATACTAGGCAGGATAATTATCCAGAGAATTTCAAATGCAGTAGACCATAAACTGAGGAAAGAACAAGTGGGATTCAGAAAGAACAGAAGATGTGCAGATCATGTGTTCACCCACAGGAACATTATACACCAGTGCTCAGAATGGCAGGGACAGCTATATATTAACTTTGTTGGTTTTGAAAAGGCTTTTGACAGCATACACAAAGACAGCCTATGGAAAATACTGAGTGCTTATAGGATTTTCACAGCTGCATTGTTTCCATCATAAAAAGCCTCTATGCTAACTTTACATGCAGTGTTGGGTTGAGTGTGTTGGTTTTTTTTTTGTGTAGATGCTTCCATAAAGTAGAATAGAAGGATTGAAGTGTTATGACAAGATCACTAATGTTGAACTGATGACAAGAACCAGTGCAACAAGAGATTAGAAGAAGACACTGGCAATAGACAGGACACTTACTGAGGAAACCATCTGATAGTATTACAAGGTTGTCCTTGTTCTGGAATTCTCAAGGTTAAAGAAGCAGAAGTGAACTGAAAAACACAGAGAAGAGAACTGGAGACAGAAATGAAAATGATGGAGAAAACCTGGACAGACTTGGAGATAATGGCACAGGGCAAGAAGACTTAGTATAAGCTTGTTGAAGGACAGGCTCTTTGGGAAGCTGAAAGGTGATGATGATTCTTTGTAGTTGGTTGTTAGCAATTGGCTTTATTAACTTCTTGTGTCTTGGATTTTAGTCACACCTTACAAAGTTTGAACTGTTCCTTGACTTTGTAGTTGATTGTTAGCAATTGGCTTTATTTACTTCTTGTGTCTTGGATTTTAGTCACACCTTACAAAGTTTGAACTGTTTCTTGACTTTGTAGTTGGTTGTTTGCAGTTGGCTTTTTAGGATAGTCAGGATCCTATTTGGTTCTCCTCTCTTTATCTAGCTCATGTATGGCTCCTCGAATACCGCTTGTGTACGGCGGTGGCCACATCCCGGGCAACAGTCTTGGCTGACTGGCTAAACTACATGGGTGGAGTAGGAGCAATCTTACTCAAGGGAATGTCCATCCCTAGTACACAAAGACTGAGACGGTGAGTGAGGCGGAGGAATCTGAGAAGATCAACAGCTCGCAAAGCGAAACAGCAAAGTGTGTGGCGCACTAGAGGCGTGTCGGACATAGAAAAAAGACAATGGCTAGCCACCGTGGAAGAGATTGGGGCCTTACCACGTACTTCCTACAGAACGTAATGGGATCACAACAACAAGATAAGAAACGATATGTAGAGAACTCTCTGTCCCCTGGGGAAGAATCTACTGTACAAATTAACAGGGAAGAGGCAACTCCTCTAATGAGTAAGGAAGTACATAATGACGAGTGTTCCTTAAATTCTGTTGAAAGGGAGCATTCTGAGAAAGACCACCTAAAAACTAGTAGGAGAAGCCTAAAAATAGGAACATGGAATGTTAGAACTCTGAACGGAGAAGGAAAGCTTGACAATCTTATATTAGAAGCAACAGACATGAAACTCGATATACTGGGAGTTGCAGAGGCAAGACTTTTGGATACAGGCTACATAAAAAGAGACCAGTACACGCTTATACACTCAGGCGGAGAAAAACATGAAAGAGGGGTAGGAATGTTGATAAAGAAGGAGTTAGAAAAATACGTATGTGGATACTGGACACACAATGACAGAATGATGTTACTAAAAATGAGAGCAAAGCCATTCGACATATCAATCTTACAAACTTATGCACCAACTAAAGATCACAGCGAGGAAGAAATAGAAGAATACTATGAAGAGCTACAACACACACTTAAACCAGTCAAATCAACAGATGTGTTGATAGTAATGGGTGATATGAATGCAAAAGTAGGAAAAGGAAAATACAAGAAAATAGTAGGACAGTATGGATTAGGGACAAGAAATGATAGAGGAGACAGACTTATCCAGTTCTGTGAAGAAAACCAGCTGGTCATATGTAACACCTTTTTTGAACACCACCCAAGGAAATTATACACATGGAAAAGCCCAGGAGATATAACACGAAATCAAATCGACTATATCATGATAAAACATAGATTTAAGAACAGTGTCACAAGTGCAAAGACATATCCTGGCGCCGACATAAATTCAGATCACAATCCAGTCGTCATCAAAGTAAATATAAAGCTGAAAAGAGCAGGAAACAGAAGACAGGAGGAACCCCAGATAGAAATATCAGCGCTGAAACAACCAGATATAAAACAGAAATATTTAATCGACGTCAAAAATAAATATCAACAATTATTGACAGAAAGCATGGAGCAGTATAGAAGAGAAAACCCAGAAGAAAAAGCAACCGCAAAATGGGAATGCTTAAAAACAAGCATACAATCAGCAAATGCAAATTTACCTAAAAAGGAGTCTAAGAAAAATCAAATTTGGATGACAGATGACATCTTGAATAAAATGACCGAAAGAAAGAAAGCAAAAAACACTCCAGAATATAAAACAATAGACAATGACATACGTACTATGTGTAGAGAAGCAAAAGAACGGTGGATAGAAACAAAATGCAAGGAAATAGAAGACTTGGAAGCAAAGCACATGACAAGAGATATGCATGAGAAATAAAGAAATTATCAAATCGGTCGCGGTTTGCACAAGGAGGAAGCTGTATCAAGAACAAAAATGGTGTAATATTACTTGATGAGAAAGACATATCAAACAGATGGGCAGAATACGTAAAAGAATTATTCGAGGACAACAGAGGTAAAAAACCATCACCAGATTCTAATGAAGGCCCAAAACATTCTCAGATCAGAAGTAGAGAATGCCATTCATATGATACAAAAAGGAAAATCAGCAGGCATGGATAACATAAAAATTGAAATGATAGAAGCTCTGGAGAGCTTTGGTGTAGATACAATCACAGAAATATGCAACGATGTATACAATACAGGATATATACCACACGACATGAAGACATCAGTTTTTATAACATTGCCCAAAAAACCAAATGCAACAGAATGCTCAGACTTCAGAACAATCAGCCTGATGAGTCATGAAATTAAGATACTGCTCAAAATCATACAGGAAAGAATAAAAAGTAAAGTAGACAGCGAAATCCAGGAAGAGCAGTTTGGTTTTAGACGGAACAGTGGAACAAGAGAGGCAATATTTTGCCTAAGAATATTAGCAGAAAAATATACAACGGTCCAAAAAAGTATGTATATGTGCTTCATTGACTATAAGAAGGCTTTTGACAGAGTCCATCATGAGAAAATAATTGAATGCCTCGAAGACATAGGTATTGATGGAAAAGATATAAGAATACCAGTAACCTTTATTGGGAGCAAACTGCCACAGTAAGATCTGGAAGGAATTATTCACCATACATAGACATAAAAAGAGGTGTCAGACAAGGTTGTGTGCTGTCCCCCTGCCTATTTAATTTATACACTGAAAAAATTTTCAAACAGATACAAGAAATACCAGGACTGAACATCAGTGGAAGGTCAATAAACAACCTTAGATATGCAGATGATACCGTGTTGTTAGCTGAAAGCGAACAGGAGTTACAAGAACTAGTGAAGCAAGTGAACAGTATAAGTCAGGAATATGGACTCGACATTAATATTGAGAAAACAAAAACTATGATAATTAGCAAAACAGACGATAAACCCACATTAAAGATAAGCGTAAATGGGGAAATCCTGGAACAAGTCAAGAGCTACGTATATCTCGGTCATATAATAACAGAAGATGGCAGATGTGAAACAGAAATCAAGAAGAGAATAGGAATGGCCAAAGCTACATTCAACAACATGAAACATATACTGACATCCAAACAGTTATCTCACAAATTAAAACTGAGAATCATAAAGTGTTATATATATTCTGCATTTCTGTATGGTGCAGAAACATGGATGATGAATAAGCAGTTGGAAGAAAGAATTGAGGCTCTTGAAATGTGGATATATAGAAGAATGGGGCGTATCTCATGGAAAGAGATGAAAACAAATAAGGAGGTCCTAGAAAATCTAGGTATGAAAAGAGAACTAATGAGGGAGGTCAAAGTTCGACAGCTAAAATACTTTGGCCACATAAAAAGGCATAACACCTTGCAGAAGACCATAACAGAAGGGAGAGTTGAAGGCAAACGTGCAAGGGGAAGACAGCGCTATAAGTGGGAAGACAACATCAAGAGATGGACAGGAAAGAGTCCATCAGAGTGCACCACCAAGACAAGAGACAGAAGACGTTGGAGATCCATTACAGCCAACCTTCGTTGTGGAGATGGCAACTGATGATGATGATGAGTTGGCTTTATTTACTTCTTGTGTCTTGGATTTTAGTCACACCTTATAAAGTTTGAACTGTTTCTTGACTTTGTTGTTGGTTGTTAGCAATTCACTTTATTTACTTCTTGTGTCTTGGATTTTAGTCACACCTTACAAAGTTTGTACTGTTCCTTGACTTTGTTGTTCCATCATGCTCTAATTTTCTTTTGTTTGCCTTGTTTTGTTTTTGACACAGCTAAGTGTCTTCATCACTGCTGTTTCGAAGATGTTCTAGTCACAATTCATATTTCCAATTTATTTAGTCCAGTATCTTTACTTATATTTTCCTTATTTAACTTGTTCATATTTATAATGACTCCTTGTTTTTGCCCTACTAGTAGCTGGCCAATGGGACACTGTTGTGACTGGTCCATCAAGCCAACAGTGGTTATTCTATTATGAATTCTAACTTGCAGCACTAATGGCCTGATATCAATGGAGTTGTACTGGAGATATTAAATACGTAACAACAACAACAACAAATTTTTAATAAAACTGCAACAATGAATGTTAGTGGCCTGAATGATAACAAAACCAGATTAATACACTTCACGAAAAAAGACAAAAATTAAATAAGTGGGCCAGGCAGACATAAGAACACAGAGACAAAGCACCAAAGCAGTATAATGTGGGGTACCTAATAAATCAGGAAACAGGAGAACAATTTTCGATCACAGTATCCAACAAATAATTGATGACAAGAACCAGACAAGTGTCAGTAGAACAAGAGTTGAGAAGAAGATGCTGGAGATGGTGTTAAGGTCAAAGGGAAGAAAATCTTAGTATGTTGTGGGACAGATTGAATTTTTGAATTATGGTACTTGCTTGCCGATTAGGAATCGATTTGTTAAAAATATCTTCTCCTAGAGTCATGAGACAGAGTACAAGAAAAGCGTGAAGAACGCTGTTTATCTCTAGTGTTGAGATATATTTATCCTGTAGTGTTTTTGAGCCGGGGGGTGATTAGCTATCGCGGCTAAGCGGCATGTATTGTGAGTGGTGTTCTAAAAACAACTGAGTCTCATGACAGGAGTTCTCAGGGTGTGCCCTGTGAGTGTGCTGTCAGAAGAGTGTGTTTTTTGGGCGTAGACCGGTGTGGTCGCAAGCCCTGTGTTTTCTAAGTGTATGGCGGTGTTTTCCTAAGGGAATGCCTGATCAGGGCTATAGAAATGTGTAAGGCCATAATTAATATAACTGCCGTGTTGTGCAGTCTTTGAGGAGTTTGAGACATGTAGAGATTTGTAAGGCCATAATTAATATAACTGCCGTGTTGTGCAGTCTTTGAGGGGTTTGAGACATGTAGAGATTTGTAAGGCCATAATTAATATAACTGCCGTGTTGTGCAGTCTTTGAGGAGTTTGAGACATGTAGAGATTTGTAAGGCCATAATTAATATAACTGCCGTGTTGTGCAGTCTTTGAGGAGTTTGAGACATGTAGAGATTTGTAAGGCCATAATTAATATAACTGCCGTGTTGTGCAGTCTTTGAGGAGTTTGAGACATGTAGAGATTTGTAAGGCCATAATTAATATAACTGCCGTGTTGTGCAGTCTTTGAGGAGTTTGAGACATGTAGAGATTTGTAAGGCCATAATTAATATAACTGCCGTGTTGTGCAGTCTTTAAGGAGTTTGAGACATGTAGAGATTTGTAAGGCCATAATTAATATAACTGCCGTGTTGTGCAGTCTTTGAGGAGTTTGAGACAGGTGGAGAATTTGTATGCCAGATGCATTTGAGTTATCATGAATTGTGTCTTTGTTGATGTCATCGTGACTTCGTTGTGTGTTGTAACGTAATAAACAGTATCGAACTGTTCCAGGCGTTTACAACCTTTATTGACATCCATGACTCGTACGTGAGCTGTGTGGTGAGTGACAGTGCATACAGTATTCAACAATCACGTTTGCAACAGTGGTGATAATAACATTCCTCAATACCAATGACCCACACTCAATGCACAAGCATTAAATGATTTATCAACAATATCGACCATCCAATTACGTTATTATCAGTTGGTGGACCAAACCAACGGGTCGTAACATCCACGGAACATTCGCGTTGAAAATTATTACTACGAGAACTCAACGAATTCATAAAATAGCCTTGTGTAGGCGTGGCCTAAATATCATGTGCTTCAGAAATCTTGACCTGGTTAGCGTTTTGCCTGAGTGGCGCAGTTAAGAAAGCACGCACGCCGCAACCGCCTCAATCATCCGTGCTAGTATTTCATGCCTGTAGACCAAAACAACGTCTGCAGTGGTCACGAAAGTTCAAGTACACTGTAACACTATTTCTACCAACATTTGTACGGGTTGTGACTGATTCCTGCGATAATCGGCTTACCTGTGCCAGTTATCACGATCTCAAGTTCAAGATGTCATGATACACGGTGTGCCGTGTACATCTACGACTACAGAGGAGTCAAGACTTGCGGTGTATGCTGTATATCGGTTCCTGTCATGTTGTGCATTGTTGAGCACACATCATATTGAAGCGAGTACCTGGAGGGAAAAGAAGTTCCTGTGCCTTCCCGCAGTGGAGTGTTTTATCTGAAATCTTTGTGATATCCAGTGTCTTGGCGGAAAGGATCAGGGTCATTTTCAGAAGATAAGTGGTTTATATTGTGTGAATTGTGTTGCTTCATGTATGCCGTCGAGTCTTCCTGAATTTCACATTACCTATTCTATTGATATATGTTGTTGTTATTGTCGATATCTATATCGACAGATTATAGGATTTGATGCATGAGTAATTTATGGCTTTACGACATATAGACTTTCCTGATAATGATATGACTTGAAAAAAGGTACAATAAGAAAAAGGAATTGGTGATACAGAATTGAGAAATAATCTCATTTCTTGACAAATAGTTAGCTTTGTGAGCTGGAAAGGTAATTGTCCAACCTCAATAATATGTATAGGTGATTACATATACAGTGAACTCGATAGATAAGTCACTATGGATCTAGATATTGATAGGGATCCTGATGATATGATGCCTATATTGGAATATTTATTGAAGGAAGCTAGAGATGATGATAATTTTACAGGCCCAGCCCTTGAAGCCGAAGTAATGGACAAATTTTTGATTAATGTGTCAAGAGCCCTAAGATATTTTGCTAGGGACAATTTTCAGTCTCATCCTCATTTAAGAATGGCAGAGGATTTGGCATGGTTATTAACTTACCTTCGTTCATTTGCATACCACTATATGAATGTTAAACATGATCATATAGTAAGAAATATACACACGTTAATTTTCTACGGCATCTCTGACAATCAGGGAAAAAAGTTAGAAGATGAGGAAGTAAGAGTCAACAGACAGGAAAGAAAAAAAGTGTTCAAAGAATATTGCTGAAGAGAGTAAACTTCAGAAAAAATTGGCTAAGCTCACAGATGATTTGGATAAATCAAACTCGGAACTTGCTGGGGTGCACGCAAGTTTGAAGTCTGCAGTAAGCGAAATCAAAGAGTTGAAAACTCAGTTGGAAGATAAGAGGCAACTTGAAAAGTCCTATAATAAAACACTTGTTGGTCTATTAAACTATAACATTGTCCTCGGTCGCCAACTTAAAGAAAAGAATGCGGTATTACCAGAAAGGGTTATTGAGCTTATAAATAGCCAGGATAGTGAAACCAAGGCACTACAGATAGAGTTGACACAGAGGAGAACAAATAAAGAAGTCAATGAGGAAAAGAGATTAAAAGAGTTAAAGGCTGAGAAAGAGAAGATGGCTAGAATTCAGAATTTGAATAAGAAGCTTAGTGAAGAAATTTCACATAAACAGGTTGAAATAACAAATCTTAGAAGGAGAGTAGATGGTCTTCTTGATATTTTCTTAGATAAGAACAGGTGTTCTACTGTGCATGTTGACAGCGATAGACAGAAAATTGTTTTTCAACAAGCCACTACTGCAAAAAGTCAGCCACATACACTTTTTGCTGACAGACAGGTCAGACAAAATGGACAACGATCCTTTCGTGGGAAATATAATTTCACACGAATTTATGACAACATTGCTGTTAATGCTGATTCTTGGCGTCAGAATAACCAAGATAAGTCTACAGAAACAGTTGATCATGAAAAGAAAGGTCATAAAATTCGGGTCAAAACTCTTAAGAGCAAACATTTATTTGCTGATGGAAATTTTCATAGGTTGACAGCAGAAAATAAAACTATTAACACCCGTCCTAAAAAGGAGGACCATAATGTGCAGAGCAATAAAGATACTGTCAGTCCTACTACTTGTCAAACTCAGCTCAGTCAGTTTGACGCAATTAGTAAGCATATTCCAACAGAGAAAAATAAAAACAGTCTTCATAAGAGAAATAACCCTGAGGTCGAAAAGTACAAAGGGAATTCAGAAAATAATAATTTTTGTCCTCAAAGATATAAGAGGCAATTTAACAGATCAAACAATTTTGAATGTAAGAATTTTGGGAAAACTAAAGAGTCTTACAGTAATTTTTCTGGAAGAAAACAAGGCCCATTTGATAGATATATATGTCAAAGGAAAAAGAGTAATAAAAACAATGCTAACTTGATTCATAAAAATAACAATGATCACAATAGAGGAAATGGCAATGTTTTTTATAAACAGAATGAATTCCTAAATTTCACTTCACATCGCCAGAGTGACTTTCCTCAGCGGAAGCTTAAGATGTTTTATAAGCAGGGTAATAAGAATAATAATCGTCTATTGAATGGTACTGCTTATTCTAATTTTGATGTCGAGATAGCATCTCGTTGTGTTAAGTGTAAAAGTTTATTACATAATACAGCAGGGACGACCTCCAGTTATTGTCAGGTTGTTCCTAAGCATCCCATGTTGAGTACCAGTGATGATGGAAGAGTTGATAGCATCGTGAAGAAACCAGGTGTTCACAGCCACAGAGTTGGGTAATCGTGTGATTGAATTTCCGTTTACCCTAATTAAATCTCACAAGTGATTAAAAGGGATATTTTCATTTGTATTTATTCACAGCTTTACGGTAAAACTCAGCGCTCCCCATGTTTACGGTAGCTGTCAAGAAAGTAGGTCGCCTTCGCGCTCAGGTGTAGCTGTTCAAGCGGAACCTGTCGCCGTGCTAACTACGCAAGGGATATGTTACTTGTTGGCGTGATGACATGTTTACAAGTCCGCTGGAGATTTTTTTTTTTTTTCTGTTTAAGTTTTTTTTAGAACAGTAAATATTATTGTATTGTATAGCATAGTATTTTATGCGATTGTATTCAAATATCATGTGTTTTCTTATGAAGATGTTCTGATGTCTTATTATTAGATTTTTCTTGTGATTCTTATATTATTGTATTTTGATGAATATTGTACGTGTTATGATTGAAATAATGTGTAACATAACAGTTTGTACCGACTTATTCTTAACCTGATGATGTAAGCGGTGGATTATGATATCTCCACATTTAAGTCATAAGACTATGTCTATTTGGTCCATATTATTTATTTTTGTACTACTGTGTTGAACTTGGAATTTTTGCAGCTGTGTTTTTTAGATAATTTTTTTAATGCATGAGATTGCCAGCCAATGCACAAACTCATTAGTTTATATGGTGCGGTAGTCACCTTCAGAAAAGTCTTTGATTAACTTTACTCAATTTATTTAAATTTTTGTCTCGAGAGTTGATCCCATAATTTTTTAATATATTAGTACACTGATGATAAACAGTAAACATTACAGTTAAATGTAATTTTGGAAACGTAACTTGATTGTATTATTGAAAATTTTGTATTTGAATTTGATAATGTAGTCCGAAACACTGATTTTTCTAGAACGATACCTGAATCTAGACAGATAATTATATCACATAGGGCCTACTCTATTTAAATTATGTTGTACTTATATATTTATAACTTTGTATGTAGTTAACAGTATGTTGTCCATGTGATTTTTCTATGACGTATTTTTTAGAAGAAAAAAAAAGAGAAAAAAAAAAGAACGTACGTGTATTGATTGGTGTTTACATAGAGATAGAGATTTTTTTTAAAATGTCAATTAATTTTGTTGGAAATAATTTCTTTATTAGTTTATTAATTATAGCTCTAATTTACTTAAATATGAAATGCTATTCGGTGTAACTTATCGTTGCGAAATATTTTTACATTGTACTTTTTTGGGAAAAATTGATTTTTTTGTTTTCAAACATTTAATAATTTTTCTGGTCCCAACGCTTGACTGTGCGTTATGGTTGATTGTGTGCATTGACATTGGTTCTCTAATAAGTTTTTTTTGTTGTTTGTTGATATTATGATGTATTCTTTATCTATCGCGTGACTATACGTCAGCCAAAACTTTTTGATAGCGTTAACATTTTTTTGTTTGCGTGATGTCTAGATCAATTTATTGTTAGTTATGAATAATTTTAACTTAGTTAAATTACTTATTATGCTGTATTTAGTTATAGCTTTCTTCTATGTTTTGTATAATACATATATACATTAATTTTTTTTCTTTCTTCGATGCTTTTCTGTTATGATTGTATTTATTGATTACAATACCTTGTTTGATTGAGACTGTTATTAGTATGTATTGTTATTGACTTTCTCTTCATTCGTGTCTTTGCTTTCTGTCTGCCTTTGCTGGTTTTTCTTCATTTCGTTCCATCTTTTCTGTTATCTTTTCGGTATTGGTTAATGTCTTGTTTATGCTCCTATGTGTCATATTCGCTTCACTTGTTTCTATTTATGCACTTCTTCTTCTTTCGACATTTATACTTTTATTCTTTGTATTGTTAAGTTAATTACATGGTGTGATATAATGTATCCAGATGTAATGGTGGTATTTATTTTATATGTGTAGAGTTGTTTGACTTAATTGTTAACACGTGGTATTTTTTTTTTTCCCCACTCATATTCTGATTTCTTACTTTACTGCATTATAGATCATTCTTCTTTTGCTTGATCTTGTCCTTTCTCTTGCTATTGATTGTTTCCTGTTTTCATTTGGGTCCAATATACGTAACTTGGTTTTGTATTAGATTAATTCTGATGTACTTAGACGATTACGTTGGATGCTCCATTTTCTATTTTTTTCATTTAATGTTGATATTTTATGTAGGTATATTCTTTTCCCTTAACATAAGTTAATTTTTGTAGGTATGTATTAGAGTTTTGCTCTCCCTTGATTTTTTGTTGATGTAACTGTTTTAGAAAAAATGATAGAATCATTTTTTTTCCCCAGGGGCGGTGTAAATGTTAAGGTCAAAGGGAAGAAAATCTTAGTATGTTGTGGGACAGATTGAATTTTTGAATTATGGTACTTGCTTGCCGATTAGGAATCGATTTGTTAAAAATATCTTCTCCTAGAGTCATGAGACAGAGTACAAGAAAAGCGTGAAGAACGCTGTTTATCTCTAGTGTTGAGATATATTTATCCTGTAGTGTTTTTGAGCCGGGGGGTGATTAGCTATCGCGGCTAAGCGGCATGTATTGTGAGTGGTGTTCTAAAAACAACTGAGTCTCATGACAGGAGTTCTCAGGGTGTGCCCTGTGAGTGTGCTGTCAGAAGAGTGTGTTTTTGGGCGTAGACCGGTGTGGTCGCAAGCCCTGTGTTTTCTAAGTGTATGGCGGTGTTTTCCTAAGGGAATGCCTGATCAGGGCTATAGAAATGTGTAAGGCCATAATTAATATAACTGCCGTGTTGTGCAGTCTTTGAGGAGTTTGAGACATATAGAGATTTGTAAGGCCATAATTAATATAACTGCCGTGTTGTGCAGTCTTTGAGGAGTTTGAGACATGCAGAGATTTGTAAGGCCATAATTAATATAACTGCCGTGTTGTGCAGTCTTTGAGGAGTTTGAGACATATAGAGATTTGTAAGGCCATAATTAATATAACTGCCGTGTTGTGCAGTCCTTGAGGAGTTTGAGACATATAGAGATTTGTAAGGCCATAATTAATATAACTGCCGTGTTGTGCAGTCTTTGAGGAGTTTGAGACATGTAGAGATTTGTAAGGCCATAATTAATATAACTGCCGTGTTGTGCAGTCTTTGAGGAGTTTGAGACATGTAGAGATTTGTAAGGCCATAATTAATATAACTGCCGTGTTGTGCAGTCTTTAAGGAGTTTGAGACATGTAGAGATTTGTAAGGCCATAATTAATATAACTGCCGTGTTGTGCAGTCTTTGAGGAGTTTGAGACAGGTGGAGAATTTGTATGCCAGATGCATTTGAGTTATCATGAACTGTGTCTTTGTTGATGTCATCGTGACTTCGTTGTGTGTTGTAACGTAATAAACAGTATCGAACTGTTCCAGGCGTTTACAACCTTTATTGACATCCATGACTCGTACGTGAGCTGTGTGGTGAGTGACAGTGCACACAGTATTCAACAATCACGTTTGCAACAGTGGTGATAATAACATTCCTCAATACCAATGACCCACACTCAATGCACAAGCATTAAATGATTTATCAACAATATCGACCATCCAATTACGTTATTATCAGATGGATAGGGCACACATTGAGGAAACCTGTTGATAGCATTACAAGGCAGTCCTTGTTCTGGAATCCACAGGAAAAGAGAGGCAGAAGTAGACCATAAATCACATGGAGAAAAGAACTGGATACAGAGGTGAAAATGAAGAGGAAAACATGGAAAGGACGAGTGGATGGAACAGGACAGGAAGACTTGGCATGTGTTTATTGAAGGCCTATGCTCTTCAGGGAGCTAAAGGGTATTGATTGATTGATGCAACAAATACCAAGTACTCCAACAGCTGGAAGATGAAGCAAATATGGAAGACCATTGGCATCAAGTAAATGATATATGGAACGAGACAAGTGGAGAGGTACTGGGAAAAAAGAACATCCGCACAAAGCATGGATAACAACAGAAACCATAAACAAGATAGAAGACAGGAAAAAACAAGAAAACAGACTTAAAAAAAGCAAAACAAGAAGCTCCAAAGCCAAGCCACATGAAGTGTACATAGAAGCATAGGGGGGTTTGCGATGTCAGGTATTGGTAGTACCTCTGGTGAAGGAGCTGTCATGCCCTTTTCAGGGCAGCTCGGCCCCCTTTGGTCCAAACCTGGCATCCAGCTCTCACCTGTGGCTCCTCATAGCTGACAGCATGCGACAGCGGCAACCCCCCCGGGAAACGGCTTTGACAGGCCGGCTAAACTAAGTGAGGGTAGCCGACTGGTTATAAACCTTTGGTGAGTTAGGGTCTGCCTACCCATGCATGCGAAGACTGGATTCGATTGACTGCACGGAAGAAACCACCTGTTGGTTCTACAGGCATGACGACAATTGCCAGCAACGTACTGTGGAGCGTAAAGAGCACGGTGAGGCACGTAGAAAGCCCTGGTCATCCACTGCACCTGACTTCATCTCCAGTTGTCTTGACTTGTCTTGCCACTGGATTCAGATGGACCCAGGCACGAGAGTAAGGTCGACGAATTGCGCAACTCTTCCTCACTTTAATCCAAATCACTGCGCAAGTCACTCTTTCATCCATCCATTCATCCATCCACTCACAACAAGTCCTGTGGCAATGGGCGAAGCGGAAGGCGTGGGTACGCTGGCAGTCATAGTTCAGACCTACACACAGGCGGCTCAGGCCATATGGTCGTCTTCCAATGATCGGAGCAGCAGTGGGATTCGGCAGCCCCCTGAGTGACAGAGCAGCCCTCTTTAGGAAAGCCCTGCTCACCTCCATGGCATGAGGAAGGGGCTAGAAACGGTGCCCTAAACGTTACCTGCTTACCGCGGTTGGTGAGGGCAAGTTAGCCGGGCCCCCAAAGGGAATAAATGACCGACTGATGACGGTCAAGATCCCCCTGCTTTATGGAAGGAAACATGCCACCATCATTAGCGCGTATGCACCAACTATGACAAACCAGGATGACGTCAAGGATAAGTTTTACGAAGAATTGCATGCAGTCATTGCATCAGTTCCTAAAGCAGATAAGCTCATCATTCTTGGTGACTTTAATGCAAGAGTAGTCTCAGATAACATCTCATGGAATGGCACTATCGGAAAGTACGGCGTGGGTCGCTGTAACAGCAATGGACTTCTTCTCCTCCAGACTTGCGCAGAACATAACCTCCTTGTCACCAACACCATTTTTCGATTTCCTACCCACAACAGGACCTCCTGGATGCATTCTTGCTCAAAGCATTAGCACCTAATTGACTATGTAATTGTTAGGAAGAAGGACAGGCAAGATGTCCGGGTGACCAAGTCCATGTGTGGTGCCGAATGCTGGACTGAACATCGCCTCATTGTGTCTAAACTTAAAATTCGTATCCAACCAGCCAGTCGCCCTCAGAGGAAAAAAACTAAAAAAAAGGCTGGATGTCACTAAACTAAAGAAGATAAAAATCAAACAGTCTTTTACCGACACGGTAGAAGACCGTCTCAAATCTATCTCATTAGACGGCCAAAGTGTGGAAACAAATTGGGCAGCCCTAAGTGAGCAGATCTACAACACTGCTACAGAGGTCCTAGGTCCCGCCATCAAGAAACAAAATGACTGGTTTGATGAGAACTCAGATGATATAAAGAAGATGTTGGATGAGAAACACCATCTCCATAAAGCCTATTTAAATGATCCAAAATCTACATCCAAGAAAGACGCGTTTAACAACACGCGTAGAATCGTCCAACACAAACTACGCCAGATGCGGGATTCATGGCTGAGTAATAAAGCAGATGAGCTCCAAGGCTTTGCTGACAGCCATGACTTGAAAATTTTTTTACCATGCACTCAAAGCAGTCTATGGTCCAACATCATCAGGGTCATTTCCCCTCCTTAATGCAGATGGAAAAACACTAATTACAGACAAGGAAAAAATTCTCCAACGCTGGGTCGCATATTTTAATAATATTCTGAACCAGCCATCATCTATTAATGATGAAGCCATCAACCGCCTGCCCCAAATTCCTATAAATGAAGCACTAGATGATATACCAACTCTGGAGGAAACTCAAAAAGCGATTCGTCAACTTTCTAGTGGAAAGGCCCCCGGCTCCGATTCAATTCCTGTTGAGGTCTATAAAGATGGCGGTACAGTTCTGATAGAGAAACTTCACAAGATCTTCCAGCAAATGTGGCAGAGTGAAACCATCCCACACGATCTCAAAGATGCGTCAATTATACATCTATATGTGACAGTGCGAAGACGATGTGTGAAGAAGAATAAGAATTCATGTGTAATGTTGTTGTCACTCTCTCTGGCCTACTTTCACACACGTTCCGCAGTCACAGAAAAACTCTCTTGATGACAGGGGTCCCACTTTTATTAATGAAACCCTATCAGGTAGCACATGAATCATGCAGAAACAATGTTGTCCACAGGTTTACTTTGAAGGCAATTCCTAAGCAACACTGTATAACCTAGATATTTCGGTATTCTCTATGTAACACCATATAATAACCCTGCACAGACTGCTGGACTCTTTGAAATAAAATGAAACAAAATAAACTAGCATCGAACCAATGGACAAACTTCATCTACATAATAATACATACATATGTGTGAAAATATGCAAGTACGTGCTCTTAAATGACCATGTGTGTGTGTGTGTGTGTGTGTGTGTTGTGTGTGTTCATGAAGGTCTGTGTATATGCGTAATCATACAATAAACATATCTCAGTCAACAATAATGACTTCATACTCATACTAAATACTAAGCACATCATCCCGCGAGAGAAAACTTAATTGAAGCACTTCTATCTATGATGAAATATTCCACACAGCGCACTGGTCTAAATGACATCAATTTATCAGTATGTGAGAGGCCTAGCTGCTCTAAAGAAAAAGGAGATATATACTCTATTCTTACAGCTCTATACTAAATGTAATAGTCCTAGGCTACTCAGGGAGATAGAGGGTACGCTAATCGTTCTCTCACAATAATCACTGATGTAAAATTAACCACACTTACGGCTCACAAGAATGCAATATAACTATTACTTAACACTACAAGACCGCAAGACGCAGCAATAGAGACTGCAGTCAGCGACTCATAGCTTGACTGCCTGCATCAGGACCAGCGAACCAGAGCTGGTCAAGACCGCACTCCACCTCCACGTGGTGGTCCTGGAAACAGTCTGCAGCTGTGCAGTCTGGCTGAGCGAGTGTGGATTGAAATGGGAAGGCAAACCCGGTCCTAAAAAATGCCGTGCAGAAGTCGGATGTGTCGAAAGAAAGGTGCAGATATCACAGCTTAGGCGTAAACAGACACAACGCAACCACCGTCCTTTTCAGGACGAACGAGGAAGAAGAAGAACTACACAAATAATAATAATAATGGTAATGTATACACACTTGTATACAGCGCAATGCAACACTAGAATTCCTCCTATAAATTCACTTAGTACTTTACACATTTAACACAGTCTCTCACAGTTGAAAATAGCGATGAGATATACGTGAAATTACACTTAAAAATACATAAATCGCCAGTCAGCTTCTATCAAACTATAGATAGACAAACACTACTAAGCAATAACTCTTAAAACTGAAACGTCTAATATTAATACATCTAAAGTATTATAAAAATGTACTCATATGTAAGCATACCTCAATGTCGTTAATTCTCTTAGCACAGACGCAACTATGCAAAAGCACAGACGCAACTATGCAAAAGCACAGACGCAACTATGCAAAAGCCCAGACCTCACTTCATTATCGTACGAGGGCGCGTTTTGCACAAGAACGATCTGGCTACTTCTCAGCCCTCTGACTGAAGCCTCTCACTGTTTCAGTTTAAATCTTCTTCTCCACCCCTGTACCACATGATAGCCATCACGTCAAAATGTCAGGGAAAGCTCCTCCCATCCCTCTAGGGAGCAAATCAAAAGTCCTATGGTCAGTTTGGATGACATGAGATCACATCTTAGTCAAGAGTATCTTCCTAATCGACACAACTCAAGGTCCGCCCACTAATGGGCTGTTACATCCCACGATATCCATTGCCTGTAGTCACACCTCACGGTTTCGAGCTCAGCAAGGTGTTTTCTTCTGGTGTCAGACAGCGCCAGGATGTGTAACAACTGATGGCTGTCTCCCACGTCTCACACGTCTGTCTTCTTCACGGATGGTGAAGGTGTGTTTCATTTAAATCGCCCATTTCCAGGTGAGAATGCCAACATGAGCACAAATTCACACTGCAGACTAGATCGACAACTAATTACTCAGTCTAAATTTACACCTTTCTGGCCACACGGTCACATGTTCCGCCCCGAAATTTTTTGTGGTCCCCACAAACGTACTCTGCTCCATTGTCAGTTGTAAGTTTATGTCTTTTTCCGTGTCGTGGTCTGGGAGAATTGTCTGCTCATACAGCGTCGCAACTTGGTTCAGCGAGTTAGTGCCTGCAGTTGTCGGCCTTGGCGGGGGATCGCTTCCGACATGTTGTACACTTGTTTTCCGTCGATGTTGTTGTGCATTCCCCCCAATCTGATTTAGATTGGTGTCCTCTCCGGAGCGCCAGTGTGGATTCCCTCCTATCTGTTTCAGATGAGTTTCCTCTTATGAGCGTTGACCGCTTTTCTTGGCAGCCTTAAGGTAACAGTTGTCACGGCCATCTCTTGGCCTGCAACCTGAAAGCAACCTAGATGTGTCGGTACGTTTAGAGAGGGTGCTCTTTGAGGGACAAACCGATATCACATGCTCTGGGGACTTACACTGAAAACATTTTCGGAAGCGGGCCCCGAGAGCACTTGGCTGCCATGTGGTCTGAAAAGTCTCCACAATTGTAGCATCTTATTTTTCTAGGCTTCCTCTGTGCTATGGGTCGCCTCCTGCTACCCTTACATTCCTAGCCGCCAATGCCACATACAAAGACCGCTTCAATGCCCTGAACAGATGGTTTGCTGTCAAATTCTACTCTCTCATTTCTCTCCAGACTATGGAATCCCTTTCTGAAAATCTTAGTCTGATGTACAAAAAACATTAGCAATCAAGCACTGGCTGGGTGTTTGTTTTGTTTGTTGGTTTATTTGTTTAATGTTTGCTGTGTGTGCTTAATGTCACTGACTGGGTTGTATGAATAAATACAGCCCCTGCCTCAGAATCAATAGTTTTATTGTTGTTCGGGTCAATGCGAGTGTGAAAGAAAGTGATCACATATTACAACAGCATCATCATCATCTCGCCCACCCTATCACATATATAAATGCAAAGGTAATCTCCAGGACTGTAACAATCATCGAGGCATCTCTCTATATCAATCGCTGGGAAGATATTTGCCAGAATCCTTCTGAATCGCCTTACGGCTCATCTTGACAAAGGTCTTCTACTTGAAAGTCAGTGTGGATTCCGGAAAGAACGTGGAACCAACGATATGGTGTTTGCTGCAAAACAGCTACAAGAAAAATGCTAAAAACAGCACTGTGACCTGTACACAGCTTTCATCGACTTGACAAAGGCGTTCGACACGGTCAGTAGAACGGGTCTATGGAAGATCATGGCAAAATACGGCTGCCCAAAGAAATTTATCACAATAGTGCAGCAACTGCATGATGGAATGCAGGCTAGAGTTCAGGAAAACGGTGAGCTATCGGAGCCTTTCCCCATCTCAAATGGAGTTAAACAAGGGTGTGTACTTGCACCGACTCTGTTCAGTATCATGTTTTCTGCTATGCTGACTGATGCTTTCAGAGACGTGGATACAGGAATCGACATCAGATATCGTATTGATGGAAAATTGTTTAACCTTAGGAGGCTTCAAGCAAAAACCAAGGTCAAATCACACACCATCAGAGATCTTGTTTGCTGACGATTGTGCCCTCAATGCTGGCTCAGAGACTGATCTGCAGCATAGCGTATATAGATTTTCTGAAGCCTGTTCCAACTTCGGGCTTATCATCAACACGGAGAAAACAGAAATCATGTACCAACCAGCTCCCGGCACAATTTATACTGAGCCAATCATCAAGGTAAATGGTGAAAAACTGAATGTTGTGAACAGATTCCCATACCGTGGTAGCACACTATCCCAGAACATCGTCATTGATGATGAGGTGAACATCAGGATTGCCAAAGCCAGCAGCACATTTGGCAGACTATACACCAACGTTTGGCATCGAAGTGGCATTAGTCTACAGACAAAGCTGAAGGTGTACAGAGCTGTGATGCTTCCAATGCTGCTTTATGCGTTTGATACATGGACAGTATACAGGCGCCACGTAAAGAAGCTAAACCACTTCCATACAGTCTGTCTCAGGAAGGTAATGAGCATCAAATGGCAAGACAAGATCCCGGATACTGCCGTTCTTGACAGAGCTGGTATCCCTAGCATCGATACTATTCTGATGCAATCACAGATTCGCTGGGCAGGTCATGTAGCCCGCATGCCAGACCATCGACTGCCAAAGATACTCTTTTATGGTGAGATGCAGAAGGGTAAATGCTCCCATGGTAGCCAAAAGAAGCGCTTCAAAGACACGTTTAAGACTTCATTGAAAACCTTTGACATAAACGCTTACACATGGGAAGCTGCTGCGCAAGACCGAACTGCTTGGCGCACATCTCTTCGTAAAGGTGCAGCAGCATGCAAATCATCCAGAAGAGCAGCAGCGGAACAGCAGAGACAAGCAAGAAAAGACCATGTAACAAAACCTTTACATGACGCAAACATTCCCTGCCCACAATGTCCGAGATCTTTCCAGGCCCACATCGGGCTCATCAGTCACCTTCGTACCCATAGACTAACCTAACATATTCCTAATAACACTGACAAACAACATTTTTCTTTCTTATATAAGAATAAGTGTTCTTAGGTCAATTTCTTGCGCTGATTTCAAATCTGAAATCCGTTTATCTCTATCACGTCGGGTTCTTAAGATATTTGTTAATAAATATATTTTTGGGAAACCGTTATTTGCTCCGTTTCATTTTTACTATAAAACTTATTAAAAATTAATAAAAAGCAACATAATTCTACTTTTTATACTGCTAAAAGATGCATGACATATGTTACGCGATTTTTCAAATAGTTACTGTATTTTGAAATAATTCTGAGCACAATATGGCTTCTAGAAGTTGTAGAAATTCGGCTGATCTGTTCTGTTACGCGTGCGGATATTCTACCGATCGTGTTGACCAGAAAAACTTTACACCATTACTAAAGATTGCATATGAACTTTATTTCGATTCGAAAGTTGATGATGCAAATAAATCTTGGAAGCGAAATGCGATTTGTTCGATACATTGGCAGGTTGGTTACGAAAATCGCCGAAGCATAAGTCGATGCCTTTTGGCGTGCCAGTAATATGGCGTGAACATACAAATCACACTACTGATTGTTACTTCTGCTTGACAAATATCCATGGTTTCACTTTTAAAACTAGAAAGTCTGTGGTTTATCCAAATATTGAATCGGTTTCGAAACTAGTGCCTCATGATCCAATCACGTGTCCGATCCAAGTACCACCAGAACAATATCCGTTGGACGTAAATGAACCATCAGAAAGTGATAGTTTACCTGCTTTAGAAACTAATTCTGACTCAGATTACATACCGGTGAATGATGGTGTTTACTTAATTAACCATTCAGAACTTTCAGATCTAATACGTGATCTCGCTCTTACCAAAGGACAAGCGGAATTACTCGGTTCGCGACTCAAAGAATGGAATCTTTTAGCGCCCAATACTCCGATATCTAAATTTCGTCATAGACACAGAGAACTTGTTCAATACTTTGAGATGGATGATGACATTTGCTATTGCAAAGATGTAAACGGTCATGATCACATAGTCAACGAATGGCGATTTTTCATCGATTCTTCCAAGACTAGTCTAAAAGCCGTGTTATTGCATAACAGAAATTTTTTTTCATCAATTCCAGTCGCCTACTCTGTTCATATGAAAGAAACTTATGACAATATGGCTATACGTTTGGAAAAAATAAAGTACAATGACTACCAATGGCGGATTTGTGGAGACCTAAAGGTCATTGCAATTCTTACGGGCATGCAGACTGGGTATACTAAATTTTGTTGCTTCCGATGTGAATGGGACAGCCGCAACAGACAGGAACATTATGCAAGAAAGGTGTGGCCTATCCGGGATCGTATGCAGCTCGGGCATAAAAATGTAATACGCGAGCCATTAGTTAACAAAGACACCTTCATTTTACCACTGTTACATATAAAGTTGGGGCTCATGAAGAATTTTGTAAAAGCATTAGATAAAACGAGCAAAGCTTTCACTTATCATCGAGAAAAGTTTCCGCAAGTTAGCGATGCAACAAAGATAAAGGAAGGTATCTTTGTAGGACCTCAGATTAGGAAAGTTATTGCAGACAAACAATTCGAGAACTTGTTACATGGTAGTGAACTTCGCGCATGGATGGCATTCAAATCGATCGTCGATAACTTTCTGGAAAATCACAAATCTGTCGACTATGTTGCATATTGTTAAGCAGTGCATAGATGCATACATAATTATGGGCTGTAACATGTCCCTCAAAATCCATTTGCTCGATTCACATCTTAACTTTTTCCCTGACAACCTTGGCGAAGTCAGCGATGAACATGGAGAATGATTCCATCAAGATATCGCCGTAATGGAGTCACGTTATCAAGGACGGTGGAGTGTGACCATGCTTGCCGATTATTGTTGGATGCTTCATCGCGATGTACCACATGCCATTCACCGACGAAAGTCGACTGCAAAGAAATTCAAGCCTACATAACTGTTATACTTCTTGTACGAATGATGTTGTAATACTGCATGCGTTGTTAAAAAACTTCAATTGCGTATTTCTAGAGATCCCGACCTGATAGAGAAAAACGGTTTGCAGATTTAAAAACAGCGCATTAAAATTAACCAGAAAAACATAGAAATGTTAGAGAAAGAAAAAAAAAGTTTTTTTTTGTTAGTCAGTGTAATTGGATGAACAGAGTGGTCTTCATCACCCGTGATGGACGAACAACACAAAGAAGAAAACAAAGAGGTAAGAAGAAACATCAAACGAGACAAGAGGAAGTATACTGAAAAGTTGGCCAGGGAAGCAGAGGAAGCTGCAGCCAATGGAAATATGAGGGACCTGTACAACAAAGCACCAAGGTGATCTATGATAATTATGCACTAGTGTAGATTGGAGTAGACAAGAAAGGCAAAACATGGCGCAGGATTCTTAGTACATCTAAAGCAAATAAAGGCCATTACAGAAATAATAATGTTATGTACTCTTTATGATACGATAGATTAATATGCAAGAAGCTAGCAAAATGAGGAATTACAAAAAAATTGTAATTTATTAATACATGGATAAATCAAACAATTGCATAGTTCCGTTTCCTGCTTCATCTATCGTTTCTTCTTTCTTTAGATCTGAACATGTTTTGTTGTCTCCGGACAATAGCACTTCTGATTTTTAGTTACTTACTTACAATCTAATGATGAGGACCCTAACTAGGCAAATCATTTAAAATGCCTGTAACTATTATTTCAAATGTCTGTTACTGCATACTTGGCTACAAGGCAAGAGGACATGTCAGAGGATGATTGAAAGACACACTGAAAGCAATCCTGAGGAATTATTTCTGACATTGTCAAGCCAACATATTTTGATCAAGAAACCATAAACTGCTTCTCCCCACATTGTTAACAGCAGAAGTAGACAGAAATTGAAAAAAAAAAACAATGGATGAAGAGTGTAACTTCCACAGAGACAATATTTTTTGTCTTTGCTCACCTTCTGTCATATCTTGTTCCCACAAACACAGGGCCAAGGACTGAGATATCTGTCTGTACAGAACTGACTGAGGAAATTTATCAAGCAGCACCATGGCATCTTGCAAGAACTTGATTCTGGTCGTGACTGAAACCACAGCAAACCACATTAATGTATGAGAAGCAATTTATTTCCTCCATAAAAAAGGACAGCTATTATAAAAAAGCTTCTCTAACAGCACAGAGACAATTTGTCAGTTTTATTACAATCGGTTATTGCAGCCTTGACAAAAGGAAATTTCACAACCCCGTTCAAGGACCACAAATGTGATCAACCCTGGGCCCATTCCTTCTACCACATTACTGAAAATGGCGTTAGTTAAACTGCACGATTCTACTGTCATATCATTATTCATTGTGCTCACTACAGAATATGGAGCTCCCACAGCAAAAATCCTGCATCAGGCATTCAAACACTCATTCAAGAGTTGGCTTCTGTGGCTATTTGTTTCACATGATAAGGTTGCCATCACGTTACATTAGTCACCTCATACAACATGCTTGGTGGTACAGTAATCCAACCCAAAGACGCAGCATAGAGAATGCAGTCAGCGACCCATAGCTTGACTGCTTGCATCATGGTCAGCGAATCAGAGCTGACCAAGACCCTACTCCACCTCCATGTGGTGGTCCTGGAAACAGGCTGCATCACTGCAGTCTGGCTAAGAGAGTAGGGATCAAAGAGGGAAGGCAAACCCAGTCCCAAAAAAGTCTGAAGTCGGATTTTCCGGCCAAAAGGCGCAGATATCGCAGCTCCACTGTAAACAGACACAACACAACCAACGTCCTTTTCAGGACAAACGAGGAAGAAGAAGAAAGAAGTACAGTAATCCTATTTGCTTTACATGATGAGGTTGCCATGACTTTACATTAGTCGCCTCGTACAACATGCTTGGAGGTACAGTAATCCTATTTGTTTCACAAGATGAGGTTGCCATAACTTTACGTTAGTCACCTCGTACAACATGCTTGGAGGTACAATAATCCTATTTGTTTCACATGATGAGGTTGCCATAACTTTACATTAGTCACCTCGTACAACATGCTTGGTGGTAAATCACATGATTTCACATGATGAGGTTGCCATAACTTTACGTTAGTCACCTTGTCCAACATGCTTGGTGGTACAGTAATCCTATTTGTTTTACATGATGAGGTTGCCATAACTTTATGTTAGTCACCTCGTACAACATGCTTGGTGGTACAGTAATCCTATTTGTTTCACATGATGAGGTTGCCATAACTTTACGTTAGTCACCTTGTCCAACATGCTTGGTGGTAGAGTAATCCTATTTCTTCACATGATGAGGTTGCCATAACTTTATGTTAGTCACCTCGTACAACATGCTTGGTGGTACAGTAAAGTAATCCTATCTGTTTTACAAGATGAGGTTGCCATAACTTTACGTTATGCACCTCATACAACATGCTTGGTGGTACAGTAATCCTATTTGCTTTACATGATGAGGTTGCCATAACTTTACATTAGTCACAATGTACAGCATGCTTGGTGGTACAGTAATCCTATTTGCTTTACATGATGAGGTTGCCATAACTTTACATTAGTCACCTCATACAACATGCTTGGTGGTACAGTAATCCTATTTGTTTTACATGATGAGGTTGCCATAACTTTACGTTAGTCACCTTGTACAACATGCTTGGTGGTACATTAATCCTATTTGTTTCACATGATGAGGTTGCCATAACTTTACATTAGTCACCTTGTCCAACATGCTTGGTGGTACAGTAATCCTATTTGTTTTACATGATGAGGTTGCCATAACTTTATGTTAGTCACCTCGTACAACATGCTTGGTGGTACAGTAATCCTATTTGTTTCACATGATGAGGTTGCCATAACTTTACGTTAGTCACCTTGTCCAACATACTTGGTGGTAGAGTAATCCTATTTTTTCACACGATGAGGTTGCCATAACTTTATGTTAGTCACCTCGTACAACATGCTTGGTGGTACAGTACAGTAATCCTATCTGTTTTACAAGATGAGGTTGCCATAACTTTACATTATGCACCTCATACAACATGCTTGGTGGTACAGTAATCCTATTTGCTTTACATGATAAGGTTGCCATAACTTTACGTTAGTCACCTCATACAACATGCTTGGTGGTACAGTAATCCTATTTGTTTTACATGATGAGGTTGCCATAACTTTACGTTAGTCACTTCGTACAACATGCTTGGTGGTACAGTAATCCTATTTGATTTACATGATGAGGTTGCCATAACTTTACGTTAGTCACCTCGTTGTTGTTCGTCCATCACGGGTTATGAAGACCACACTGTTCATCCAATTATTAGTAATATGTTAGGTTAGTCTATGGGTACGAAGGTGACTGATGAGCCCGATGTGGGACTGGAAAGATCTCGGACATTGTGGGCAGGGAATGTTTGCGTCATGTAAAGGTTTTGTTACATGGTCTTTTCTTGCTTGTCTCTGCTGTTCCGCTGCTGCTCTTCTGGATGATTCGCATGTTGCTGCACCTTTATGAAGAGATGTGCGCCAAGTGGTTCGGTCTTGCGCAGCAGCTTCCCATGTGTCAGGGTATATGTCAAAGGTTTTCAATGAAGTCTTAAACGTGTCTTTGAAGCGCTTCTTTTGGCCACCATGGGAGTGTTTACATTTCTGCATCTCACCATAAAAGAGTATCTTTGGCAGTCGATGGTCTGGCATGCGGACTACATGACCTGCCCAGCGAATCTGTGATTGCATCAGAATGATATCGATGCTAGGGATACCAGCTCTGTCAAGAACGGCAGTATCCGGGATCTTGTCTTGCCATTTGATGTTCTTTACCTTCCTGAGACAGACTGTGGCGCCTGTATACTGTCCATGTTTCACATGCATATAGCAGCACTGGACGCACCACAGCTCTGTACACTTTCAGCTTTGTCTGTAGACTAATGCCACTTTGATGCCAAACATTGGTGTATAGTCTGCGAAATGTGCTGCTGGCTTTGGAGATCCCGGTGTTCAACTCATCATCAATGATGATGTTCTGAGATAGTGTGCTACCAAGGTATGTGAATCTGTTCACAACATTCAGTTTCACACCATTCACCTTGATGCTTGGCTCAGTATAAATTGTGCCTGGAGCTGGTTGGTACATGATTTCTGTTTTCTCCATGTTGATGGTAAGCCCAAAGTTGGAACAGGCTTCGGAGAATCTATCCACGCTATGCTGCAGATCAGCCTCTGAGCCAGCATTGAGGGCACAATCATCAGCAAACAGAAGATCTCTGATGGTGAGTGATTTGACCTTGGTTTTTGCTTGAAGCCTCCTAAGGTTAAACAATTTTCCATCAATACGGTATCTGATGTCGATTCCTGTGTCCACGTCTCTGAAAGCATCAGTCAGCATAGCAGAAAACATTATACTGAACAGAGTCGGTGCAAGTACATATCCTTGTTTAACTCCATTTGAGACTAGGAAAGGCTCTGATAGCTCACCGTATTCCTGAACTCTAGCCTGCATTCCATCATGCAGTTGCTGCACTATTGTGATAAATTTCTTTGGGCAGCCGTATTTTGCCATGATCTTCCATAGACCCTCTCTACTGACCATGTTGAACGCCTTTGTCAAGTCCATGAAAGCTGTGTACAGGTCATAGTGCTGTTCTTAGCATTTTTCTTCTAGCTGTCTTGCAGCGAACACCATATCGATGGTTCCACATTCTTTCCGGAATCCACACTTACTTTCAGGTAGAAGACCTTTGTCAAGATGAGCCGTAAGGTGATTCAAAAGGATTCTGGCAAATATCTTCCCAGCAATTGATAATAGAGAGATGCCTCGATGATTGTTACAGTCCTTGTGATTACCTTTACGTTTATATAGATGTATAATTGACGCATTTTTGAGATCGTGTGGGATGGTTTCATTCTGCCACATTTGCTGAAAGATCATGTGAAGTTTCTCTATCAGAACTGTACTGCCATCTTTATAGACCTCAACAGGAATTGAATCAGAGCCGGGGGCCTTTCCACTAGAAAGTTGACGAATCGCTTTTTGATGACCTCGTACAACATGCTTGGAGGTACAGTAATCCTATTTGTTTTACATGATGAGGTTGCCATAACTTTACGTTAGTCACATCGTACAACATGCTTGGAGGTACAGTAATCCTATTCTATCATGGTTTCTTCAGTTAATAAAACTGCATTTGTGTGTTCACAATTCCAGGACCAACTCTTTCACACAACAGCTTTAAGAAATGCATAATATAATACAAATTTAGAACTTACTGGCGTCAGATTCTTTCAGAACTTCTGGATGTTCTAAATTAATTTGATATGTAATGTCACAGTTTGTCAATAAAATACTAAACAAGTATCATAAATATGTGTAGTCTCTGTCTCCTCATGCAATTCTGTTTGCATTTATTCATTCATTATTCTTTAACTCCCTTTGGTAAATGCCTTTAACTCTTTGAATCCAGAGCAACAGTCAGAGCGTTGGTCACCCGTGTCACAACAACACTCTTAGCGTTGTTTTTAGTTATCACGAATAAATTATTAGGGCAAGGGTGGAAAGTAGTTGCAGAGTCAATGAGTTAAAAACTCAAACATTCGTGTGCTATCCCTTCAAGGTTATTATGCATCTTCTTTTTCCTATAAATGTTTATCTCTAGCGTCCTTCTCCATGTGTGTGTGTGTGTGTGTGTGTGTGTGTCCTCCTCTCTTTCTCTTGCCAATGGGACTCCCAAACAAGGACTGCCATGTCAGGCTTTCAACTGGTCTAAAAAAAATATGTTTCTCATGATGCCAGGATTCTGCCCTCATCTCTTACTCTGCTGACATTTGTCTTGTTCTTTCCATCAGTTCTATACTTGTGATATCTTTTCAATTCTATGCAAGCCCCCATTTATGAAAATCCTTCACTTTTTTATATCGACAATTTTAAATGACCTGCAAGTACTAGATGCAGATCAGATAATTTAAACCTCAGACAGCTGTACCTTGGAAAATCTGATTGATAAATGGATTATAATCTGCCATTGCAGTTGGTCATACGCAAAATCACTCTGGCAGAACTGGACAAGTCCAGAAGCAAGCAACTAACTTGTTATATAAGGGTGTGAGAGCCATCCCCATAGCTACCTACAAAATTAATTAAAACAGAGAACCTATAGATCTATTATAACTGAATGCGTTGGAGGTTAAGTAAAGTACCCTAATGGTGATATGTAAATAATAGGAACCATGTGAAGAACTATGTACTAATTAACAAGTAGAAATTACAGTAATAAACATCACTCACTGCACAACTTGTTTACGTAAGATATCTAGAAACCAGGCATGGAAGATTACCTTCAAACTTAAAGCAATAAATAATAGCAGTGTTGGATTGAGTAATGTAACTTTCGAAGTGAAAACAGGAGTATGACAGGGATGCCCCTTATCAACAACATTATTTTTGACAGCCATAGATTGGGTGATGCGCCAGACAACAGAGGGCAGTCCAAGAGGATTTAGATGGACAACATTTTCTACACTGGAAGACCTGGAATATGCAGATGACATTGCACTACTCACGCATTCACATCAACACATTCAAGAAAAAGCCATTAGACTGAATAAGTATGGCCAGCAGGTTGGCCTGAACATCAATCTGAAGAAGACAGAGGTCATGACACTAAATGTGGGCAATCCTGAGCCAATAACAGTAAGGAACTAGAAGTTAGAACAGACAGACACATTTACTTACCTAGGATGCATAGTAACACCTGGGTGGAACAAGCAAGGACATTAACAACAGAATGAATAAAGCGAGAACAGCCTTTGCTATTCTCAACAACATTTGGAAGTCTTCCCAGTACAGCACAAACACCAAATTAAGACTGTATGAGAGCTGTGTATTTTCTGTGATTCTCTATGGTGTGGAATGTTGGAGAATAACAGAGAAGGAAATGTTGAAACTGTCCTCCTTCCACACAATCTGCCTAAGGAAAATTCTCCAAATCTTTTGGCCAAACACCATCAGCAACCAAGAACTACTTATTCGGAGTAACCAGGAGGACATGCACACCATCATAGCTGGCAGACGCTAGAGCTGGGTTGGCCACGTCCTCAGAAGGGACCCTGATACCATCACAAGAACAGCTATGCTATGGACTCCCGAGGGAAAGTGAAAGAGAGGCCGACCAAAAACAACTTGGCGGAGAACTGTGGAAGCCGAGAAGCAAAGAATGAACCAGAGTTGGGGCACTGTATGAAGGATGGCCGCCGACCGAGCAAGGTGGAATCAATTTGTTGCTGCCTTACAGGATGCCACCAGGCGTGATGGCCGCTGACTGCTATGACGGTTGGCGGTTATGGATAAAAGAAGAAGAAGACCGCACAACTTGTTTACGTAAGAAATCTAGAAATCAGGCATGGAAGATTACCTTCAAACTTAAAGTAATAATATTCAGTCAAATGGGACTGCGTCCTTGAGGTGATAGCTGTAATGTTATGATGTATGTATATAAGCATTACCTCGTCATCTACACAAGCACACACATGTTTCAGAAGGCACTCAGTAAAAGCGTGTTCAGCTTGCAGCCATGTTTTATTTACAGGATATCGTACATGTCAAGATTCGCATTATATTACAATGTGTGGTTCGTACTTTATTGCATTCATATTACATCCCCCCTTTTTTGAAAAAAAAATGTGTGCAAACATTTCCAACGAAATGTTTCATGTGAGAAAGGATAAGTATGTGTAATGCTCAGTGTGAGTATATATGTCACTGTCTGTATCGGCTGGGAGGTGTCACTGTACGGCCAGAACGAGTGGTGTAAAGTGCTGGTGGTTCTGCGGAAGTCCCTGGTTTAGCTTGAGTTGGTTGTGATTTCGGCCTTGGCGCTTGTTGGTTTTGTGGGGCACCAAGGTCTGGAGTTACTGCATTGTCTGTTGAAAGCATGGGAATTCTCTGTTCTGTTGTATTCTGTGGGATTTCTCTTATGTCCACTCTGTTTCGCCTCAGGAGGTTGCTGCTGCTGTCTGGTCTTAAAGTATAGCTCCTGGGTTCAGGGTTTCTGGAAATGATTGTTGCTTTTGACCATGTGTCATTGTTGTGGTTGTAGGTAGTCACATGCTGACCAGGATATAATGGTGGTAAGTCTTTAGCACATTTGTCATAGTTGGATTTCTGAACTTGCTGACGATGCTGAAGTTGATCATATGTGCTGTCTCTATGTTGTGGACGGAAGTGGACCTTAGATGGTAGGAGGTCTTTAATTCTTCTATCAAACATAAGTTCTGCTGGACTGTCGATCTTACTGTCTACCGGTGTTGTTCTCCATCTCAAGAGTGCTAGGTGTACATCCTCTGTTCTTGTTTTCTTCATGCTTGACCTGAGAAATGTGGACCGTTGTCTGATCTAATTTCATCTGGGATGCCAAACATGCTGCAATACTTCTTTGTAATGTCTGCAATAACAGCTGATGGTGAGGGTTGTGGAAGTTTCTCAATGATGGGAAATTTGCTGTAGTAATCAGCAATAATAAGATAGTCATTATTGTCGATTGAGAAAATATCAGTTCCTATAATGCTCCAAGGGCTCAATGGTATGTCTGATGGTATGAGAGGTTCTCTGCACTGCCTATTTGCATGTTCTTGGCAAATTGAACAGTTTTTACATAGTGTTTCTATGTCCTTGTTTATCTGTGGCCAGTAAACATCTTTCTTTGCTCTCAGTTGTGTCTTCACAATACCACGGTGACTATTATGGAGCTGTTTAAGGATGATATCGCATTGTGTTTCTGGTACAACAATGCGATCTCCTTTAAGGATCAGACCATCTTCGATGCTTAACTCGTCCCTCATCGAGTAGTATGGACGGATGTGTGTTGGAACTTCCCTGATAGAGCTTGGCCATCCATGGTATATCAGTTCTTTGAGAGAGTTAAGGATAGGATCTCTCATTGTGTCTTCTCTGATGTGTTCAAGCCGATTATCGCTAAACTTGACAAAATCAACTTTGATGTTTGGAGTAAGATCTGCTGTCTTGTTGGGGTTTGGTAGTCTGCTGAGAGCATCTGCAAGACCTATATCCTCTTTAATGTTGTTAATAGTTACCACACTCAGCTTTTCGCACATTGGTAAACCCAAAATTGCAGGTCCTTCAACATCTACCAAGTAAAATGTTGACGATGTCCATTCAGAGTCTCTGTATGAACATTCAAGTGTTACTGCTCCGAAACAGTCTATACTTGTTCCATTGTAAGCTCTTAGCTTTGTCCTGCCACTCCTACGTTTTACATCCCTTGTGGGAAATCCTTGCTCATCCACCTTGTCAGGCATGATCTGTCTGAATATTCTTAAGGGTAGAGTGTTACCTTGGGCACCTGTGTCTATCTTGAACCGAATATATCTTTCTTTGTGCCTTTTAATTCCTGGTATTCGGAATTGTACCTTGCAGAAAGCCTGCGTTCTCTTTGGTTCATTACTGAAAGTTAGTATCTTCACAGTATCAAATGTGGAATGATCACTTTCTTCACTGGAGTCAAGGTCCTCAGTCATCATAAAGTGTGTTTGTTTTGATGACTCTCTGCTGTGAAGGTTGTGTTGAGCACTGTCTTGTTTCCTCTTGAAACATAATTTTATCCAGTAGAGTCTTTAGCTGGACAGTGGTTTTGTATGTGGTTTAGGCCACAACATTTACACATAGCACCTCTGCTTGTGTTGTGTTTTTCTTGTTGCTTCGAACCAGTTGCTTTGTTTTGTTTGGGTTTATAGCTTTTTACTGCATCCACCTGGGCTGTTACTGTACCTTGCTGAATTTGTTTAATGTTTAGTGCTTGTGCCTTGTGTTTCCTGCCTTCATCCAGAAGTTGTTGTAAAGTTAGTGTAACACTCTGGCTCAGTATCCATTTCTGGAACTCTGGCATTGGTGTGCTGAGAAGGATCTGTTCGATAATTCGCTCTTTTTCTTCTTCTTCTTTGTTAAATTTGCATACACTTGTTTTCTCCTTGATGCGAGTGAAAAAATCATCTAGACTTTCACCAGGTTTCTGTCGCAGGTGGTGAAGTTCTAATCTTGCCGCTCTAAAGTTCGTGTGCTTTATTATCAGACGTTTTTCAAATTCGTCCAATATGGCTGCGGGGTCTGTCGCCGACTCCACAGGCATGGCGGTAGCAAAACTGTTGTAAATTTTCAAACCTTCATCGTCCAATGCTTCTAGCATATATGGAGTTAGGGTTTGTCCTTCCAGACCAGTGGTCTTGGAATATAGATCTATGCGTTGGCGCCATAACAAGAAAGCTTCACTCTTATCATCTTTACCGGCGAATCTCATTTGCGGTGCGTTGCGATATTGTTTCGCCGCCATGGCTGACCTCGATGACGAAAATTAGCCGAATACTGTACTCACGTGTTATCGTGTAGCTGTTTTTTGCGTCAGTCCGGTATCGACCGCTGCCACCATGTAATGTTATGATGTATGTATATAAGCATTACCTCGTCATCTACACAAGCACACACATGTTTCAGAAGGCACTCAGTAAAAGCGTGTTCAGCTTGCAGCCATGTTTTATTTACAGGATATCGTACATGTCAAGATTCGCATTATATTACAATGTGTGGTTCGTACTTTAATGTATTCATATTACAATAGCCATCTGCTGCTATTTTGCTGGAGTTCCTTTCAGATGTTATTTTCTCAGAATTCTGCTTCATGTGAGAGCTTCTTCTCACCCAATCTGAGGTGGCATCATAGGGAGCCTTATCGCTTCATACGATCAGCAACTTCATCCTCCCAGGTTGTTGGTTTTATGTCCAGTGGCTACATATCTCTCTTGCACACACCTTTAAATCTAACCTGCTGTCACTCAGCTGTTTTTTTGCCATGTGCCAGTTGCCCGTAGAAAATATCTTTTGGTATGCGATCATCTTCCATGTGGTGGACATGGCCAAGCCAGTACAGTCTGTGCTGTCTAAGCAGTGTATAGTTTTGAAAGTCAGCACATGATAGCACTTCAACATTTGTCACTTTGTCCTTCAATGAAACACAGAATGATGCTTACTACCAGCTCCACAGAAGAGAACAAGTGGTAATCTTCAGACTCCGCACTGGCCACAACAGATTGAGATACCATCTATTCAACAAGCTAAAGATAGGAACTACCGATCAGTGTAACTGTGGCACTGATAAAATGACTGCTGAACATCTGCTTCAAAGTTGCCCCTTATATGTGGTACAGAGAAAGTGCATATGGCCGACGCCAGCTCCTTTCGTGGAAAAGCTTTACGGGGATTCAAATAGCCTCAAACTGACTACTGCTTTCTTTGAGAACATTCACGTGGACATCTGAGACTGTATATAAGTGTATATATAAGTGTGCTGGTGCCGCAGGCAATATATACTGCAGCTTTGTGCATGGATGCATTACTTGAATCATCCTTATATGACCCCCATCTACACACAGTGCTATAGTAAAAATATGTGGATGTGAACATTGTCTGTGAGGATCATTGCTCCCTCACTGACCCTTGAAATCATCCACACACTTCCAGGGATTTCTAAGCTTGGAGGAGTCACTTGAGCCTCTAACGTAACTCTGGCTTATACCTGGTTGGCTGCATGTAGTGGGATCTCCCTATGACCCCCATGATAGGCAGGGGGAGCTGAGAAGCAGCTCTGTATAGGACATGTTGATTCCTTGGGAGAGCCCAGAACCAGAGCACAGTATTTTAGCTCTGCATATCTGGAGAACACAGTATGCCATATGCTTCTTCCTCCTAGCTTGGGACCAAATATGATGATTCTTTAAATGCAAGCAAAGCTGGAGAAACCTGAGCTCATGACTTCAACTCAACATGTTTCGGAATGGCAGAAAAGCCACAAGAAAAGCCTAGATCTACAGTGCAGATAATACCAAGAATTCTTCAACAGATTAGTTTAATAGAGCAAAATGCTTGGCAGCACTAGTTAAATAACAACAACAATACCACAGCTTTGGTCTTCATTGTGAGTTTGGAGTTTCCTCCAATCGCGTTGTGAGGCAAGCAGAGATTAACTCTCTCATGGTCAGAAGTTGCCCCTGGTGCCATTCCCTAGCCAATTGGGCAAGATGCTTATAACTGGTACATGCTATTTCCTGAGTTGTGCCGACACAATAGGATGAAGCTAGAATGTACTCTCTAGACACGAGCTCAGGCATAATTATATGGGAAATCAAGTTGTCCACACAGCATGTTCCACTCTCATTGTAACCAGTAAGTCTAAAGGAACAGAGTAGCCAATACAGTCTGGTACCATCAAAGTCATAGGTGTCGCCAGAATAATGTCGAATCAACATTAGACTGCATTTGGTACTCCAGATTTATCCTCATGATTTACTCCTAAAGCCTTTCCCATAAACAGATATTTATGCAAGGCAGCAAAGGTTTAAAGTCAGAGTTTTACCTTCACCTAGATAGTCTACCAACCAAGGATCACATGCCCTATCTGCCCAAAGTTGCTGCTTTTAAAGCACCAGTAGCTAGCCTTTGCCCTTTCTCCTGTCAGTGGAAACAGTTCTGCTGGGTTCAAATTGAGCAACATGTGAAAGAAAGAAATAGTATAGCTGCTGAAATAACAGTCAGTTCACATAATACATCAAAGTCACCCTCCAGAAGATACCAGAATGTACAAATATACCAGAAATGGAAAAGGCAGACGGATTGGGAAAGGTATGAGAATGCATAGTTCAAAGCCAACACTCAGAAAGTTTATTGTTATTGTCAGAATCAACCTCACTGCACTCAGGACCAACCCATAGGTGATCAGCCTCCCTCAGCAAATGTCAGAGTGTATGAATGCTAACTGTACCTGTAGCACGCTGGTTGTACATAAGACGTATGCATCCTCTCTCACATCCATCTCTGCTAGTCCCACGTTTGCTGACAAACTCTAACAGTCTCTGCCTTGTTTATTCATCAATTAGTGTCATTTTCCAGCAGGTGATTGTTAATTGCCCTTAGTATCTCTTCCTTATCTATATCCAGTGTTCCCACTATGGGTACTCTTGAGGCCAGTCTGTCAGCTCTCTCACTGCCACATACCCCTGCATGACCAGGACAGTGGATCCACACCAGTTCTTGGAGACTTGAGGCTTCTATTGATGTTTTCCATTCCTGTCGCAGCCATCCATTCTGAACTTTCCGAAGCATGGCCTGAGAGTCTGATAATATAACTGCCCGGGTTAATGGAGTTTCAGACAGCCAAGTCAGTGCTGCAGTAACTGACTCTACATTCATTCTCATGCTGGAGGTTGTTGTCATGTAGGCTCCACTCTGTTCAGCAATGACCCTGCCCTTTATTCTCAAAGAGAAGCCCCATCCTGATTTCTCACCACGCACTACAGACCCATCAGTATACACAATGGCATCATCATCCCCAGCATGATCACTTATCAGCTGATTAATCTCAAGCTCTGCTTTTCCATTGTTCCAAGTTCTGCACTCACGGCCAAGGCTAATGATGACCTGCTGGTAGTTTATCCAGCTCCCTCCTGATTTACTCCATTCTTCCACTGCTGATATATTTTCAACCCTGGTCACCTGACCAATCGTAGTCTCTGTCTGTGCCATTCATGACATCCCCTTCTTTATTTTTGATCCTTTGATATCTGCTGCATTCACATATAGGGGGTGTCTTTTCTCGGTGGTTACACACACATAGGCTTTTCCCTGGGCCATCGCATATCTGGATCTAATGGACAGAAGTCTGAGCATGTATCTCATTGTCACAATGGGGTGGTATTGCGCGCACAGCTCAATATTAGTCACATCCTTCCATTTTGAATGTGTTCCAGTCATTCACATTGTGGCACTGACAGCATGAGTATTCCCAGGTCATACTCGATTACTGAAATCATGAGCTGATGATACAGGAGAAACAGTAGTCTCTGTTCCAAGCACGCAGTAGCCAATGTTTTTAAGGATGCCAGTCCTCGCTTGCATTTCTGTGTGATCACTTCCACGTGACACTTGAACAATAGCCCATGATCAAACATTACTTCCAGATACTTCAGCTTGTCTTGCCTTTCAATGGTCTGCCCATTGAAAGTGATGCCTGGAAGATCTGCTTTCACTATGGAGTTGTTTATAGAGAAAGTTTAAATAACCCCAAAAGTACTTATGAGGAAAGGGTGAACCAATGAGCACAAGGGTCTTCCAAAAGTGCCCTGTATAAAGAAATGATGCACCCATGCAAAAATTACAGCACCAACAAAATAATACACACAGCGCAGAGCACAATCTTCCTAATAAACACAAAACAAAGCTGACTCAAAACACACTTAAACAAATTGAGCCACTCCTATAAGCTTAACTAATGCAACTGTACCTACCTATTTCAGACAGTTTAAAGTGTGCTGCTTGCACGCCAGGATTCACCACAAGTAGAATAAAGCTAATGCTAGACTCCCCAACTATCATAAACACTACACAACACCATCCAACTACTACACAACACCATCCAACTACTACACAACACCATCCAACCACTACAGAACACACATAAATTCTTCAACTTGCCACTAACTGTGAAAGAGCAACAGACTCAGATGTCCTAGCTATACATCAATACCAGTAACAACCAGCTCCACCCAAATTCTTTGCATTTTGCCAGCACAGCATCTAAGTGATTCCTTTCTAACCATACTTCAGAGCTAAATGACGAGGAACAAATGGAAAGACCTGGAACTGATAGCACGAAACAGGAAGACTTGGCCAACTGTTGTTAAATTAACACAATCTAGGCATCTTGGAAAGTTAATCTCTTGTCCTGTGCTCCAACATCATGAATATGCATTAATAACTGTGGCACAGAAAATAACCTATTTGCAAGTACGTAGTAAACTGTGACTTTTTGCTTCTCAACTATAATTTTCTTCTAAGAGCAATGATTCTGAGCAATGATTCTGGCATCACCAATTTCATTAAACTTTTCTTCATCCTGCTCACTGTCCACTGACTGGAGTGTAGGCAGGTAATTCAAATGAGCTTTCAACAATAGCGCTGATGCCACTAAAGTGTTAGATTTGAGAAAGCCACTTATTTTCTTGCCTTCACTTTCAACAAAGTCCAGTAAGTGTATCACTTCTTCAATCGGTACATTATCATTTTGGGGGAAATTTTCATCTGTAATGTACAAGCTCTGAAACTTGATCTCAGCAAGTCTGTAGACAGTGTCAAGTATAGCTATGCTGTCCATATTGGCGTTCAAGGGAAGAGAAGAAAAGTTCAAGTCTACATTATTCAGTATCTTGTTTACACATATCTCTGATGACATCTGTACAAGATTCTGAGCAGAGCAGAGAGCATCATGAAGTAGATTGATCACAGAATGCACAGATACTCTGTTTCTCCATAAAATCTGAAATGAGAAATACATAAAAATATAATAATTCCTTTTTCATCTATCTAGAGCAGTGATTCTTAACCAGAGATGCATGCACCCTCTGGGGGTGTGCAACTTGACTTCTGGGAGTGTGGGACATGTCATACAATCTAGAATTTAAATCATCTTAAAATACATTAACTCACTAACTCAATGTGTGTTTAGACAAAATGGAACAATGACAGTGTGATTTCAATACCAAATTTAATTCATGTTTTTCAAATATCATTTTTCAAGCATAAATACGAGATGCAGTAGGAATTTCATTAATCTGGTAAAGTCATGATTACTATCAAACGTAAAATGCTCAGTTTTCAAGTTTTCTAACATTTTAAAATTTAAAACATATTTTAAATTATTTTACTGTCATTGTTTAGTTAGGAATTTACTGTAATTTAAAGATTAACCTTCTTCAAAGAAATATTGGTTTAATTACACTTAAAAGAATTATTTTCACTAATATCTACAGTTGTACGGAAAAAAACATGCTGAAAATTACTTAAAACTGCTCTCATAATTATGTACCTCTACTGAGTAGTTTTCCATTTTCCAGGCTGAATCCATGTCTTAACTCTTTGACTCTGCAATTATTTTCCACCCTGTGCCATAATTTTAATTCATGATAGAAAAAAAGCAATGCATAGAGTTGTTTTGGCATGGGTGTCAAATCTGACCAATGCTCTGAGAGTTGTTCCGGAGTCAAAGAGTTAAATAAATAAGAAAATAATATTTTTAAATTTCGTTTCACTTGAAAAAAAAAAGCTTGCTTTTATTTTGTTTGCATTTCTGGCATATTCTGCAAGGTAGACAATAATAGAGTGTAAGGCTTCTTAAAATGTTGTAAAGGGGCATGAGGAATTATGTATCTATAAACATCAAATTACATCCCCTTACCTCTGCTTGAAGCCACATTAATTGAGTGCAGACCCGGGCAATTTCTGGTTGGAAACAATTGTCACAAGCAATCATACTCCATATGATCTTATCCTTTCCCTCCCCCTGCACTTGCCCTTCTTGTTGGACTGAGTTCACAGACTCTGATTCTTTGGTCAGGCTGACATGCAGCTCTTGTCTCAGACAATCAGCAGCTAATTAAGATACAAACTATATATATATATATAATTAAGATATAAACTATATATACTGACAGACAGTTGCTAGTTAAGATATAAACTATATACACTGACAGACAGTCATCATCTGAAAGCAGGCGACATATTTAAGAAACTCTATATATCCTTTAAATTTACTAAGACAATCTACCAATTACAGTTATGGACAATTCTCTAGCTACCTAGTATTTAGAATGTTAAAAAAATTGGAAGCTAACAGAATAATAATTAAAATGTGCACCAAGTAATTACTCTGGTTTCAGCTTAGCTTATGGTGGTGCCACTTTTTCAAACCATTTGACAGTGAAAGCTCGTCTCATGATTTTTTCTTACATTTTAGTGCTTTCATTCAGCCTTTTTCATGCACACTTATAGATATTATGTCAAAAATATTTGCAGAAAAGCTTCTGGCTGGTAGGAACGACAAAATGATTATATAATGAATATTTATAACATTCAAGAAATGTTTACACAGAAAAATGGTTTGGTTTGATTTTAAGGAGCATCTTCACTGCACATGGACAACTACATAAGTGCTCTGATCTTCTCCCTCAGATCACATGAGGATCTCAGCACAGTGCATGAACTCCCTGACACCAGCAAAGATCAAAATGTGTGTATACAGAAATCACACATTCTATAAATATTTTTATAGTGGGTAAGTTTTCTAATTATTTTTTTTTTACATTTCGCCAGGGCAATGGCTGTTTGGCCTACTCTTTACGCAGTTTGTAACTGCTGAAGGATTTTTAATATGCACAACTTGCCCACAGGATCTCCAAATTGTTTTCCCTTATCTGAGAAGACTAGCATCTGATCTCACTACCCAAAAGATCAGATGTATGAGACCATTAGGAACCACCTGAAAAAATATTTTGTGCTAGGAGCCTTTAGAGTTAGAGGCAGACACCATAACTCTGAGCCACTCTGACCCCATAAAGGAAAAATAACAACACATTCAACAATTTAGTTTACAAGAAATCTTTCAGAGACCAGCTCTACAGGTATACATACAGCAACTATGCCTGAAGCCCAGAATTTGTCAATTGCAATGATAGAGATTGCAAAATATCTTTGATAATAATTTTTCTGATGATGCTATGTAACTGATATAAATCAACTCCAATTCAATAAAAATTTTACTTATTTTCAATGTAGTTCTCTTTTTGTTTGTGCGTGTGTTTGTATGTGTGAGTGTGCGTGTATATATATGTGTGTGTGTGTGCATATGCAGCTGTGTGCTTTTCTGTGACATTTGAGATACCAAAATTAATGAAGAACGTTTGATCTGGCAACCCCTAGATTCCAAGCACGCCAGATAAATTGTTCTCTATCTGTATTTCCAGAGTCTCAATATTCAAATAGCTATTTTCTTACCACTGTAAGAAACAATTGTAAACGTGAGTGAATACTTTACTAGTTTGTCTTCAGTTAAATCTACACCTTTGCTAAATATACTTGGTATGTCAATCAATATACAGTACTTTTAAGCAGTTTCCTCAATCTCATACAAACCCACACCAAGATGACATTGTCTAGTTTTTTCCCTTCATGCGCCCTGCTGCCTGGCTTAGGTGACCATTTGCAACCACAACTTTTAATGTCTATTAGTCTTTATCAGATTTATGGCTTGGTCAAGCTATGATATTAAACTTCTCTTTATTACCTCATTTCTTATTTTTCCATTAAGTTTGCCAGTCACTTCAGTGTATATTAACTTTTCTCATACTGTGTCCAAAAACCGTGGACATATTCTTTCTAATCTAAACAAGAAGTTTTCTCTGCATCCTTTGTCCAGGTGCTCTTTTAGGAAATCCTCATTAGTCTTGTCTAGCAACCTCACCTATGACATCCTTAAGGATGGCCTCTGATGATAATCATGATCCAGCTATTGATTTGCTTGATATGGTATGTCTGTGTGGCTGTGTGTTTACAAGATTGAGAGAGGCCATCACAATAATATTTAATTAGTACAAGTAAGTGAATAAAAGTATTATTCTAAATGGAAAATAGGCTCTTAGCACTTATTAAATTTTGATGCAAACAATATCCCATTCAATAAGGAACTGAGTAAGCAGTTCATTCTATTCAATTATTTTAATCACAGGCAATTATTTTAGATATTTACAAATATCCAGGACTGCAGAAAAAAACCCTGTTAAATCTTCAATTGTCTTTGAAAATTAGATGCATTTGTTTTTCTGGAAGCTTTAATGTTCATCAAATACTGAATGTATAGTGTTAATAGACTGTTTTCATCAACATATGAACAAAAAGAATTACATTAATTTTTGAGTAGTTATGGCAATGTCTGAAAATACATACCCTTTGTACTCAAACATTTAAAGTAAATTCTACTGTTTTACTTGTGTATTAGACAGAAAAGATGATGTGTGATGCAATACCTGAAGGGGTCCTTCACAACACTGATGTACATTCAAGAATATTTTAACAATTAACATAACCACATGGGACACAAAATACAATACTCACAGTCTAAAACAGTTTGACAACAGCATTGAGATTGCTTTCTAATCCTGTCATTTGAGTGAAAACAACATGGGGATTTCTTGGTTATGAAATGACTTGAATCAATTCTGCTGCAGTTTTTTTCAGGTGCCTTAGGAAGAGCCAGCTTGTGTTTCTTCAAGATGCTAAATGCCCTCTTTAAAGAATATATAAATATTAATAGAAAGGTGCAGATGACAGGTCAATATGTTAAAGTATGTAAACAAAAATGAATTTTGTGCCTGCATTCAGGGTGTCCCTAAAGTACTTGGCACCCGGGGCGAATGTTACCTATGACACCCCCATTACCCAAAAAAAGGAATACACAAGTAACTTTTTAATAGTAAGTACTATATAAATAGCATCTGATGGAACTCCCTTCTTGGCTGTCACCCAGGGCGGATCCCCCCTCCCCCCTTAGTACCTAAGCAAAATGCTGCCTCTACCACCAAATTTTGGGATCGGGGGGCCCACGAAGAGATAACACCAAGTGTATATCATTTCCACTGCCTGCATTAATACAGAAATGTACTTGTTCTTCTGATGGCAACCCAACTACAGCATCTGCCAGCTATTATGTTGTGTGCATGTCCTCTTGGTAACTCTGAGTAAGCAGTTCATGATTGGTGATGGTATTCAGCCAAAATTTTTGGAGAAAGAGGACAATTTTGACATTTCCTTCTCTGTAACTCTCCAGCATTCTGCACCATAGTAAGTACACAGAAAGTACACAGCTCTCATATAATTTTAATTGGAGTTTGTGCTGTAATGAGAGGACTTCCAGATGTTGTTGAGACTAGCAAAGGATGTTCTGTCTTTATTCATTCTGTTGCTGATGTATTTGCCTATTCTGCCATCTGATGTTACTATGCATCCTAAGTATGTAAATGTGCCTGTCTGTTGCAGCTTCTGGTTCCTTATTGTTATTGACTCAGGATTGCCCACTATGAGTGTCATGACCTCTGTCTTCTTTAGGCTGATGTTCAGACCCACCTGCTAGCTATACTTATTTAGTCTGTTTTGTTTTCTTGGAATGTTGATGTGAATATGCGAGTAGTGCAGTGTCTTCTGTATATTCCAGATCTTCCAGTGTAGAAAACATTGTCCATCTAATTCTGGTGTATCACCCAGTCTTTGACTTTCAAAACTAAAGTTGATGATAAGGGGCATCCCTGTCATATTCCTGTCTTTACTACACAAGTTAGGTTGCTCTGCCCAACACTATATGTAAAGTTAGCATAGAGGCTTTTTATGATGGAAACAAAACAGCTGGGAATTCCTTAAGCCCTCAATATTTTCCATAGGCTGTCTATGTGTATGTTGTCAAAAGCCTTTTCAAAATCAACAAAGTCTCTGCCTTTCTGAGCACTACTCTTTAATGTTCCTGAGGGTGAATATATGATCAGCACATCTTTTGTTCTTTCTGAATCCTTCTTGTTCTTTCCTCAGTTTATGGTCTACTGCTTTTGCAATTCTCTGGATAATTATCCTGCCCAGTATTTTACTGGGAACTGAGAGGAGAGTAATTCCTCTCCAGCTGTTGCAGTCTACAAGGTGGGAAATTTGACAATTATTCCTTTATTCCACTCCATAGGTGTTGTCTCTGTTTTCCAGATTCATGCAAATAGTGGTTCTAATAGTTCTGCAGCTAGTTCAGGGTCTGTCTTGAATAACTCAACATTTAAAATATCGTGACCAGAAGCTTTTCCATTCTTTAACCTTTTGATAGCTGTGATGATTTCTTCTCTTCATGGAATGTCTGTATTTACTTTTAGATCATTTTCAGCCTCAGGAACATTCAGCTGCATCTCTGGTAGTTCCTTATTCAGTGTTTCTCTGGTGCTCTGCCCATCTTGTTTCCTGCCCTTGTGCTGGTGATGAGATTTCCTTGCTTGTCTCTTACTAACATAATACTGTTTGCCCCTCGTTTTTTGCAGACAGTTTTAGTTATTTTATACACTGTGCTTTGTTAATTTGTCAGATCTGCCTCTTCTGCTTGTATAGTAAGATCGTCCAGAAATTTCCGTTTGTTGGCTCAGGTTTGACATTTTACTTCCTTATCCAGCTGGCTGTACTGTTTGCTATTGTTGGTTCTTAACTAGGGCTGCAGAGCTTTTTGCTCTTTTGCTGCCAATACCAAGTTGAAGAGTCCTTGGTCTTATCTACACTGTAGACCTAGGCATTTCCTATGGCTTTTCTGTCACTCTGAAATGTGTTGAGTTGAAGTCATGAGCTCCAGTTTCTCCAGTTTTTAAAGGATCATCACATCTGGCCCCAAAGCTAGGAGGAAGAAGCATGTAATACCTTGTATACTTCGCATTCCCCGCCATCCATGGGGGCTCTCCAAATACGCAAAGCTAAAATACTGTGCTCTGATTCTGGGCTTTCCAGAGGAATCATCATGTCCTACACAGAGACATCTCTCAGCTCCTCCTACCTTTCATGAGGTTCATAGTGAGATCCTCCTGCATGCAGGCAACCAGGTAAAAGCAAGAGTTGTTGCTGCATAGCATTGTACATAGAACGACAATTATTAGCACCGGTTAGGTTTTCATTTTAAATAAGAGTAAGCAGTGAGATTACTGCAGTACAAGCATATCATTGTAACCCCTTGTGTGTCAAAGTGATTAATAGATAGGTCGCACCACATGACTGAAAAAGTTTGCATCAGCAGTGGTTCTCAAAATATACAGGAAAGGTCACTAACTAAGTTTGATGCTAGTAAATACAATAAGTTTAGAAGCATTTATATGCACTTGAAATTATAAAATAATACAGTCAGCAAAAATTGAATAAAACAGGATGTCTCTCAACAGATAGAGCAGTGCATGAAAACTGTTAACAAAATGTAGAATTATAAAAACTAAGATCATATTGATCACAGGGGGGCAGACATAGCAGCAGAGAGAGAGATAGAGACAGCAGTACCAGTAGAAAGTAGAGTAATATTTTAGTTTCCAATCTTCAAAACCTTAGAGATAGAAACAAGTATCTATATATATATTAATTGTGCCTGCTCGAACATAATGCTGAAAAACATTTAAAAATCTAGTGAAAGACTTATGTTCATATAGTCACAGTTTCGATGATAAAGTAGACCTTTACGTCAGAAGAAAGATAACTTTACAGCTCTGCCTGAAAGAGAAAGTTTCCATGCTTATAAAATCTTAAAAAGATCTTATAGAAATTTTGGATGCTTAAGATATCGAATAGAGGAGAACCACTGTAGTTACATTGCCATCACTGGTGTCAATACCTTGTTGAGGTATGGCGGCTTGCGTACCCTGATTACCCCCAGAGCTATGCCAGCAGGAGTTTTACTCCTGGAAGGTTCTGCCAAGCTGGACAGGTTTGTGCAGGCAGGGGTCAGACTAAAGCAGACACCCTCGTCCTCCAGGTTGGGGGTTTTAGCATAGGGCTAACACCCCTGTCTATGTAAAAAAAATTGAAGTTACGGAAACAACAACGAATAAACAAACTTTGCTGCGGGACGGACATCCGGAGTCTGAGGCTCGTATGACTGTCAGTGGTGAAAGTCGAAAGGAAGCCACTGACATGAGAACGGACATCCTGACCACAAAACATGATACAAGAATAGGATTTTGGAATGTCAGGACAATGAATGAGATGGGTAAACTAAAACAGGTCACGGCAGAAATGAGAAACTATAGGTTACACATTCTAGGGATAAGCGAGAGCAGATGGACAGGGGCAGGAAAAGTTAAAACAGCAACAGGAGAAACAGTACTTTACTCTGGAAGAGAGGATGGACAGCACAATGAAGGTGTAGCCATTATTCTACAGAATTTTGGAATGTCAGGACAATGAATGAGACGGGTAAACTAAAACAGGTCACGGCAGAAATGAGAAACTATAGGTTACACATTCTAGGGATAAGCGAGAGCAGATGGACAGGGGCAGGAAAAGTTAAAACAGCAACAGGAGAAACAGTACTTTACTCTGGAAGAGAGGATGGACAGCACAATGAAGGTGTAGCCATTATTCTACAGAAAGGAATAGAAAGGACATTACTGGAATGGAAACCCATCAACAACAGACTGATAAGATTAAGATTGAGAGGTAGATTCACCAATACTACAATAATACAATGCTACGCACCAATGAATGACAGCGATGAAGAGGTCAAGGATGAATTCTATCAACAACTGCAGAAAGAAATGGAAGAAACACCTAGATATGATCTTATTATGGTAATGGGAGACCTCATTGCGAAAGTTGGTACACACAATACATGTAATGAAAGAGTAATGGGGAAATGCGGCAGCGGAACAGCGAACGAAAATGGGGATAAATTAATAAGTTTATGTAGTATTAACAACCTGGTCATTGGAGGAACACTTATCCCACATAAAGAAATTCACAAATTAACATGGGAATCACCAAATGGTCGTGACAGAAACCAGACAGACCACATCATGATTAACGGTAGATGGAGACATGCATTACAAGATGTGAAGGTAAGAAGAGGTGTAGATGTGGGAAGTGATCACCATTTAGTAGTAGCAAAACTGAAAGTGAAACTAAGAAGAGCTGGACCAACTGTAACTACACAGAAAATGTTTGACATCAGCAAATTAAGGACCCCTTTACCAGAAAAGCTTTTGCAGCTGACATAAAGAAATAATATCAATTTGCCAAAAGTCAGGAACATTGACTGATGATATAGACCAGAAATTCAACACCATTTCAACAATATATAAGGAAAGCAGCAAATCATGCTTGGGATTCCAGGAAAGGAAGAAGCAAGACTGGATAACACCAGAAACATTAAACACCATAACACTGAGAAAGGAAATGAAAAGAAAGAAAACAGAAGCGAAGTCCCCCAGGTTAAAGCAACTATATAGCGAACAGTACAGTCAGCTGGACAAGGAAGTTAAACGCTGAACCCGAGCCAACAAAAGGAATTTCCTAGACGATCTTGCAAGACAGGCAGAAGAGGCAGCACTGAGAAATGAACAAAGCACAGTATACAAAATAACTAAATTCATCAGCGGAAAACGAGGTGCAAACAATATTACATTAGTAAGAGATAAGCAAGGAAATCTCATCACGACAGCAGAGGGACAGGAAACAAGATGGGCAGAGCACTTCAGAGAAACTCTGAACAAGGAACCCCGAGAGACACAATTGAATGTTCCTGAGGCTGAAAACGATCTAGATGTAAATACAGACATTCCACGAAAAGAAGAAATCATCACAGCAATCAAAGGGTTAAAGAACGGAAAAGCTCCTGGCCATGAAAACTTAAATGCAGAGCTATTTAAGATAGACCCTGAGCTAGCAGCAGAACTATTAGAACCACTATTTGCACAAGTCTGGAAAATGGGGACAACACCATCAAAGTGGAACAAAGGAATAATTGTCAAATTGCCCAAGAAGGGAGATCTTGCAGACTGCAATAATTGGAGAGGAACTCTTCTCTCAGTTCCCAGCAAAATACTAGGCAGGATAATTATACAAAGAATTTCAAAAGCAGTAGACCACAAACTGAGCAAAGAACAAGCAGGATTTAGAAAGAACAGAAGATGTGTAGATCATATAATCACTCTCAGGAACATTATAGAACAGTGCTCAGAATGGCAAAGACAGCTGTACATTAATTTCGTTGATTTTGAAAATGCTTTTGGCAGCATACAGAGGGACAGTTTATGGATAATACTGTGGGCTTATGGAATTCCAAACTGCATAGTGTCAATCACAAAAAGCCTCTATGCCAACTTTACGTGTAGTGTTGGGCAGAGCAACCTAACCTTTGAGGTGAAGAAAGGAGTATGACCGGGATGCCCCTTATCAACCACTCTATTTTTAACGGTCATAGACTGGGTGATGCGCCAGACAACAGAGGGCAGTCCAAGAGAAATAAGATGGACTACATTTTCTACATTGGAAGATCTGGAATATGCAGATGACATTGCACTACTAGCACATTCACATCAACATATCCAGGAAAAAACGGATAGACTTAATAAGTTTAGCCAGCAGCTGGGCTTGAACATCAATTTAAAGAAGTCAGAGGTCATGACGCTCAATGTGAGCAACCCTGAGCCCATATCAGTAAGGAATCAGCAACTGGTACAGACAGATACCTTCACATACCTAGGATGCATAGTAACACCAGACGGAGGGGCAGGCAAAGACATCAACATCAGAATGAATAAGGCAAGAACAGCCTTTTTTAGCCTAAACAACATCTGGAAGTCCTCTCAATACAGCACAAAATTAAGATTATATCAGAGCTGTGTGCTTTCTGTACTTCTCTATGGTGCGGAATGCTGGAGAGTTACAGAAAAGGAAATGTCGAAAGTGTCCTCTTTTCACACAACATGCCTAAGAAAATTTCACTGAATCTTTTGGCCGAATACCATCACAGACCAAGATCTGCTTACTCGGAGCAAGCAAGAGGACATGCACACCATCATAGCTGGCAGACGCTAGAGCTGGGTTGGCCATGTCCTCAGAAGAGACCCCGATGCCATCACAAGAACAGCTATGCTTTGGACCCCTGAAGGAAAACGAAAGAGAGGCCGACCAAAAACAACCTGATGGAGGACTGTGGAGGCTGAGATGCAAAGAATGAACCAGAGTTGGCGCACTGTACAAAGGATGGCCACCGACTGAGCAAAGTAGAATCAATTTGTTGTTGCCCCACAAGATGCCACTAGGCGTGATGGTCACTGACTGCTTTGACGGTCAGCGGCTAAGGATCAAAGAAGAAGACTGTAGTTACAATTTTCTGAAGTTGATATGGCAATAAAGTTAATCGTCACAATTAACTTGGTGTAGACGATAAAAAAAAAAAAAGAACAACAAGACTGACTTACATCTTAAGAGAAACAATCTAATTATGTACTGCACTGCTGCGAATTTGCAAACATTGTGAAAAAAAGGAACTTCAAGAAACTGTTTAAAGGATTTTTAAGCCAAATAAATATATAAACGGCATTATACGTATTTCTGTCGTGACGTAATACATGTCCTCAAGTTTCATTATTCGTAGACAGTGTTGGTGAACATTTGTGTTTGTGAAAATCATCGACATTGAACAAATTTGCCATCATGTGGCTGCTTAGAAAAGAACCTGGAGAGTGAGGTTTCCCATTGCCTCAAACACATATGACCATAACCATCTCAGGTGTTAACCTGACACCATCTGTACTACCACAAAACAGTATGATCATGCCAGTAAGATAAATAACCAGATAGACTGCAACATTTGAACATATTGCTGAAAGAATAAAGTTGTTAACAAAGACTAATACTTGACACACTAACAAACACACCTGATGGACAAATCTTCTATTCTACTAACACAACAAGACAGTCAGAACCTATTATAACATGGCTACATGCTGTCATAAGTACTAAGCATTTACACTTTATTTTCTGTATCTTTTACCTGTAAATGGTACTGGGCTTTTCCAATATCATCACAATTCAGTTCCAGCTCAACCAGTCTGCACAAGAAAGTGACATTCCTGGAAAAAGATAATTACACTATTCAAAGAAATATAACACTTCTTACTTGCTCATTGCTGTTCCATTCATCTTTCCTATGCTTCATTATGTATTTTTTCTTCTTCCCAGCATAACACTATGCATCAATTTTGCCTCTTTCATGCCTATAAGCCTTATTTTGGTATCACTCATAAAATCAATTAACCACTCTCTTTGTTAGCCCTATTTTTCATTCTTGGCATAGAATTCACCGGAACTGGTTTTCATTTCTGGCACACAAACAAATCTTGATTTCAGGATGCTTGCTAGTAGTGCTAACCTATATAAGGTGTATACAATTCTTTATACCTAATCTCAATTCCCAGAGGAATAAGATGGACTACATTTTCTACATTGGAAGATCTGGAATATGCAGATGACATTGCACTGCTAGCACATTCACATCAACACATCCAGAAAAAAACGGATAGACTTAATAAGTTTAGCCAGCAGGTGGGCTTGAACATCACCTAAAGAAGACAGAGGTCATGATGCTCAATGTGAGCAACCCTGAGCCCATATCAGTAAGGAATCAACAACTGGAACAGACAGATGCCTTCACATACCTAGGATGCATAGTAACACCAGACGGTGGAGCAAGCAAAGACATCAACAACAGAATGAATAAAGCAAGAACAGCCTTTTTTAGCCTAAACAACACCTGGAAGTCCTCTCAGTACAGCACAAGCACAAAATTAGGATTATATCAGAGCTGTGTGCTTTCTGTGCTTCTCTATGGCGCGGAGAGCTGGAGCATTACAGAGAAGGACATGTCGAAATTGTCCTCTTTTCACACAACATGCCTAAGAAATATTCTCCGAATCTTTTGGCCGAATACCATCACCAACCAAGAACTACTTATTCGGAGTAACCAGGAAGACATGCACACCATCATAGCTGTCAGATGCTGAAGTTGGGTTGGCCACGTCCTCAGAAGGGACCCTGATACCATCACAAGAATAGCTATGCTATGGTCCCCCAAGGGAAAGCAAAAGAGAGGCCAACCAAAAACAACTTGGCGGAGAACTGTGGAAACTGAGATGCAAAGAATAAACCACAGTTGGGGCACTGTATGAAGGATGGCCGCCAACCGAGCAAAGTGGAATCAATTTGTTGCTGCCCTTCAAGACGCCACCAGGCGTGATGGCTGCTGACTGCTTTGACGGTTGGCGGTTATGGATCAAAGAAGAAAGAAGAAGAATCTCAATTCACCCATGTTATTAACTGTCAAGTGTCTGAGAGGCACAGTTGTTACAGCATTTGCTTCTAATGGTAAAAGGGCCAGGTTCAAAACCTGGTCACAATGCTCTCATGTCTACCTAGTAACCAAGGGTACCTAACACTGCTCTCAAGTCTAGGAAGGCGAAGACAAGGATCTTTTTATCTCAACCTCATAAAGCACAGATCAGTTTAAAAAAGTTAAGGGACCCTTTACACGCCCATTGAGGCATATTGGGAATATGGTGTTAGGCCCATATTATCTTGACCGTCGGCACATGAGGGGTGATGTGGTCGGCATCACGCCGGCTGCCTTAACCTTCCCAGAGTTGCTCTGGTACCCATTTGGGGCTGGGTCAACCCAGGAGCCGTTTGTGGCCTAAAAAATTCCCGCCTCATCTGGGGATCGAACCATAGACCACTGCGCTAGGAAGCCAGTGCACTAACCACTATGCTACCGTGGCTCCACAGATCAGTTTAGGTGGTCTCTAATAGTTTGTTCTCCTAGTGACCAATGAAAACTATAGCTATGACTGAGATATCCATGGTGTTGAGAGCACATTATGGGGTAAAGCAATCTTGATAAAGTTATATATATATAGCGGGACTGCTGCACACCATGCTGAGCCTCACCAAAATGCAAAAGTTAGAGTTGTTATCTATGGCAAAGTAACATATTGAGGGATGACATAGAGGGGAGTCTGTGTCTACGCTTGGGAGTGTATAGACATGTCCGCATATGTGGCTAGCCCACTTATTAATGTGTGGTATAATCCACTTCAACAAGTGTTCTTGAGGAATCTGCGTTCGACTGTGAACCTAAGTAAAGGTAAATATATAAGTATTTCAGTGTGGTATAGCCTTGGATTCAGAATATATAGATTCACAGTGTTAAACTGCCAAGATGGCCAGAAATGTGCATTAACGAAAAATGTATCAAGATGCGTGAAGCATCAGAAGGTTGGCAAATCTATTTACAAATATGTATTCATGAAAAGTATCTATAAAGATTATTTAAAGTAAATATTTAGCGGACAGAAAAATAAGTGTGCCAGAGAGCACAGGACTATGGTATTGTGCAGATCAGCACTATAAGTAGAAAATTATATGGACAATGTAATTTGATCAAATCGGTTACCAGTGGATATCAGTTATTAACTTTTTGAGCAGAATATTGTTCATGAAGTCTTCCGTGAATAAAAAGGAAAGTAGTTTTAAATTAAGAAGTCGTCTCAGATGATTATGTCGTTCAAACTTTGACATTTTCAAGTTTATCATTTTAAATGTTTGACTTTGTATTGCCTAGTGATTTGGCAAACAAAGATTTTTAAGTAGATGATTACCAAAGGGAAATGAATGGCCAGTTCTAACATACAAGTAAAGATCAACTAAAAAAATTACATATTATGAGATAAATACAGAATTTATATCCGACGAGCAAGCAAAATTAAACAAAATCTAAAGAATCCTAGACAGAACTCTGGAAAATCTGTTTTAAATCTTAACACGCCGATATGGATAGTCTTTCACATAAAGTTAATTTTGTCACTGAAAGAGCACTTTTTCCCCCTACCATTTCAAATTATACTTATTCAGTAAAGTACTGAATTAGTATAGCCAGCAGGTAGGTCTGAACATCAATCTAAAGAAGACAGAGGTCATGACACACAATGTGGGGAATCCTGAGCCCATAAAGAACCAGAAGTTAGAACAGACAGGCCCATTTACATACCTAGGATGCATAGTAACACCAGACGGCAGAACAAGCAAGGACATCAACAATAGAATGAATAAAGCGAGAACAGCCAGCCTTTGCTAGTCTCAACAATAATCTTCCCAGTATAGCACAAACACCAAGTTAAGATTATATGAGAGCTGTATACTTTCTGTGCTTCTCTATGGTGCAGGATGCTGGTGAGTAACAAAGAAGTAAATGTTAAAACCATCTTCCTTCCACACAATCTGCCTAAGGAAAATGCTCCAAATCTTTTGGCTGAATACCATCATCAACCAAGAACTACTTATTCAGAGTAGGATGGCAGCTGGTCAAACAAAGTGGAAGCAGTTTGTTGCTGCCCTACAAGATGTCACCAGGCATGTTGGCCACTGACTGCTTTGACAGTCTGCGGCTAAGGATCAAAGAAGAAGGAGAAGATTTCAAATTATGTTGTACATAGAAGTGTACCTAATTGCTAAACTGATGACATCAGAGATGTAGGAATTTCTGGAACCAACAAGAAGACATGCACTGTAATGAAAATCTAGCCCAGAACTACCTCCAAACTTAAAAAACAACAGATCTGATGAACATATCCCAGACATTGAGATTAGGGATAAAGCAAACAATAATCACTATGCTCAAAATGTTTTTTTTTAGTAATTAATTGATAAAAATAAAATTGTAGCCATACTTTATTAATAACCTTTATGTAGATACCTTATCCTAGTGAAGTTCTTGAGAGTTCTTGATGACAGAAAAAAAAGAAGAAGAATAAGACCTATTACTCTTACAGGCTTGTCGTACAAGGTGACTAATATAAGTTTCTGCATGAGGCTGGAAATCTCATCACAAAAACAACATTTCTACAGAAACCACCACTGCAACAGCATGTGAATATTTAGTGTAGGCTTCATGCAAAGTGATCAACTAAAATTGTGGCCCCATGCTCCATTAGAAACAAGAAGGAAAATGATGATGATGATGAGATAATGATAATGAGATATCTCAGCATATTTTGGCAATATGGTGTAACAATAAGGAGCCAGGAATGCTGGGGGGGGGGGGGGGGGGGGGGGGGGGGGGGGGGAAGGGGGGGGGGGGAAAGAAGAGGGGAGGGGGAAGAGGGGGAGGGCAAAACAATAATTTTAACAGAACAAAAATATTCAATTGGAAATATGGCAAAGAACAATTAAGCTTCACAAGTTTAGGGCTATTTGAGGAGAATACAAAAACAACACATGTGTAGGACAATGTAAATAACACAAACTATATGATGTGAAAGAATGAAACCATAAGAAAATAATAAGGGCAGAATGATATGACAGTTTATTACAAGACAATTATATTGATCCATCTGTGTGGAGGCTGAGATGTAAAGAAGGAACCAGAGCTGGGGCCCTGCATGAAGGATGGTCAGCGACAGAGCAAAGTGGAAGCAGTTTGTTGCTGCCCTACAAGACACCACCAAGCGTGATGGCCACTGGCTACTTTAACAGTTGGTGGCTAAGGATCAAAGAAGAAGATCAGTGTCTCAGAAGCAGATAGGTCATATATCGAGTGGAAATGAAATCTACAGGTCAATAATTACTTTAGCATTATTTAGCAATTCACATGAACTAGAGGATGACTAGGATGTCTTCCCCCCCCCCCCCCCCGGACACACCCCCCCCCCCCCCCAATTCTACATCAGGTTATATTTTCACATTGCTTTTTTGAATACTTATTCCTGACCACAAGGTCTTTAAAATGTGAAGATGCGCTTTAATCTAATTGATGGACCTCAAGTCTAGGTTGAATGGCACGTGCCTCACCAAAAGGAGGAAAAATTAAAAATTTTTTTTTTTTCAAATTGCTTTTCTGCAAATTGTTTATTGGTTTATTCAAATACGTTATTTTATTTAATGAATAAACGTTACATACAGATTCAATAACTTTAATAATAAACCTATGGGCAATAGTGAATGCAGTCAGCGACTCATAGCTTGACTGCCTGCGTCAGGACCAGCGAACTAGAGCTGGTCAAGACCGCACTCCACCTCCACGTGGTGGTCCTGGAAACAGTCTGCAGCTGTGCAGTTTGGCTGAGCGAGTGTGGATCGAAATGGGAAGGCAAACCCGGTCCTAAAAAATGCCGTGCAGAAGTCGGATGTGTCGACCGAAAGGTGCAGATATCACAGCTTAGTCGTAAACAGACACAACGCAACCACCGTCCTTTTCAGGGCGAACGAAGAAGAAGAAAGCATATGTGACGATTGGCCCAATCTTCTCTTCATTTAATTTACGAGACACCTTTTTTTTTCATCTTCAATGCATGATCGAAAAGCCGGTAAACATACGCAGAAAATTTTGCTCATTGGTAAATATTCTCCAAGCATCTAGTACTATTTTTAGATTAACGACGTCATTCTAAACCTAGCCTCAGTGGCCAGAAACCGGTTTTGAATTAGGGCAGTCTGGTTAGACTTAGATAGAACCAGTTAAACCCACTCTAGGGAACCCCTTAAGTGACTTTTAACGTTATTGATTGGAGTGTCTATCGGATGCTAGAGTCACATGAGGCACGCTTCAGGTTATGTGCCCAAGCAGAAATAACATGCTAAAAGTTGGCGCCCAATGAGGCAACTTTTACTTGCATCCAGGCAGGCCCTTGAGGGGGCCAGACCTAATCTAAGACCGCTGCTAATTCACACGTTAAAGCACTGTGAAGCCACATGTCTAAATTGCTGATTAGAGTCCAATCTCTGAGTAGTCTATGGAGAGCCTTGCACGACAGTCCAATCTCAGAGAAGAATACGGAGTCAAGCACAGTAAAGGCAGATCCAAAGCATTCGAGACCTTCCTGATGCAACGTCATAAGGAGACAGGACAACCAACCACGCTTCACTATCAGCCAGGGGCTGAAAAGTTAAGTTCCTGTTTCAAAGGGAACTCAACATATCAATGTCTTAGCATGAGCCAGTAGATGAGGAAAATACTTGAATTGTGAGGCGTATATCACATACAGCATACACACAATTTCCATCGACAATACCATCATTCACCATCCATTCATTTTAATAAACCAATTGGATGTATATAATGTACCCCATGTCTTGTTCATTCTATTAGATGTTACATATTGTCTGATGTTTATCTTCCTTTATAAGGGGGGGGGGGGGGGGGGGGGGGGGGGGGAGGGGGGGGCTCATAAAATATAACATATAATCCCAGTAATAATTAAGGATAATAATAATAGATAACTGAAAAGAGGACTACGGTAGCGAGAGACCAAGTATCTCCTTACAAACTTTTCAAGACCTTGTCTAGTTAGGGAAATTTACACTCTTTGTCTCCCTTCAGCCGGTGGAGGACCCCAACAGGACTTCTTGAGCCAAATCTTCCTTGGGGTGATCCCGGAAAAGCTTCACTTAATTTATATCTATTATTTCTAACTACTATGAGTTCTTATCCTTCTTTCAACCATATTTATATGGGAATAAGTTCACGGTGCAGTGTGATCACCAACCGTTGATATTTCTTGCGGCATCAAAGAACCTTAATGCAAAGCTTATGAGATGGTCACTCCTGTTGCAGCCATATTTGTTTCACATAGAATATGTACCTGGGAAGAACAACAAAGGGGCAGATTTTTTTAGCAGACATCCTGATGCAAACAAGAAGAAATAGGAGAGAATATCGAAGGAGGGAGGAGAAATGAGAAGCAGTAAAGGTAGAGAAGGACAGGACCAGAGGAGTTAGATGGAACATCAAACTTGAGGAGGGGCTTATGTGACAACTGTCCCAATCTTCTCTTCATTTAATTTATGAGACACCTTTTTTTCATCTTCAATACATGATCGAAAAGCCGGAAAACATGCAGAAAATTTCGCTCGTTGGTAAATATTCTCCTAGCGTCTAGTACTATCTTTAGATTAACGATGTCATTCTAAACCTAACCTCAGTGGCCGGAAACCAGTTTTGAATTAGAGCAGTCTGGTTAGACTTAGATAGAACCAGTTAAACCAAAACATACCATATCGCCAGCACAAATTTCTCAGCTATTGCCAGGCCTTGATTAAAATGTCTCTTTGCAACTCTGGCATTTCCTGCATGCAGATGGAGATCACCACTAAGCCTAATAGAACAGAGGTACTCATGCAATGAAAGCCACTGTTCATTTGATAGTCCTGAAATGAAAATAGAAATTACATGCGTAAGTCAGCTCATATTGTCAGAAGATGAGGACAATACTATGGAATATCAGACATGTATATTTATATATATTAGATATATTTACACAGCAATACTACTACTTACTTAGTCGTTCCCCTTCTACCGTGAGGTGTAGAGGTTTGGAAGAGAGAGCGCCAGACTATTCTATCGGCTGTCTTCCTCCTGGCCTGGTTCCATTCTAGTCCTCGGTCCTTCAAAGATTGTCTAATGTTGTCCTCCCAGCGGACTCTGGGTCGTCCTCGGGGTCTGGATCCTTGGCTCTTTGTTTCCCATGCTTGTCGTGGTAGCCGATCTTCTCCCATTCTGCAGACATGGCCAAACCATCTTAGTTGGGACTGTTCTACTTGGGTCTGTAGGGGGTGGCATTTTAGGCCTTGACGTATCGTCTGGTTGCGTACCATGTCTCTTCTTGTTACTTCAACCACCTTCCTCAGATACCTCATTTCTGAGGTTTGGATCTGGCTTTTATGGGTTGTAGTCATTGCCCATGACTCGCATCCATATGTCAAGACTGGGACATAGGTGGAGCGGTATACAGCCATCTTCATTTTCTTACCAACCTCTCTCTTGCTGAGGAATCCTCGATTTATGGCCTGAAAAAGTCTCCCAGCTGCTGCTTTTCGAGTGGCCAACTCTTCTTTGATGCCTCCCTTTCGGTCTATAATAGCTCCAAGGTATTTAAAGTGGTCGACCTGCTCCAGGACCTGTTCTCCCAGCTTAATCTGATGTCTTCTTTCTTCTCGTGATATCACCATGGATTTTGTTTTGGAGCTGCTTATGACCATCCCTCTCTTCTCCAGCTCTTCCTTCCAGACTTGCAGGTTGGATTGGAGATGTGCCTCTGATTTAGCAATCAGGGCAACATCATCAGCAAATGCCAGCTCTGAAATATAGACCTGTCTCATCTTCCAGTACCCCACTGAATACTTTCTTGTTCTCTCCTTACATGCCTTGATGACATCGTCCATAAGGTGTATGAAGAGGTGAGGTGATAGGATATCACCTTGTCTTACACCAGTGGTGGTCCTGAACTCTTCTGACTTATGGTTTGCTGTCCTCATATAATTTCTGCAAGACTTGTAGAAGCTCTGTATAGCATGAATCAGAGGTGCTGGAATATTCTTCCTTGCCAAACAGTCCCAAAGTTTGCTCCAAGGGACCCTGTCAAACGCCTTTTCCAGATCTATGAAACAAAGATGGATCTCACTCTTATACTCAAGGGCCTTTTCACTCAGCTGTCTGAGTGTGAAGATTAGGTCTTGAGTACTTCGGTTTGCTCGGAATCCGCACTGGACCTCATCCAATTGTGGCTCAGCTAGGCGTCGGAGTCTCTGCTCTAGGATTCTAGAGTAGATTTTTCCAGGGACACTGAGAAGGGATATGCCTCTATGGTTTCCACACTGTCGATTGTCACCCTTTTTGAAAATTGGTGTTATGATGGCGATCTCCCAATCCTTTGGTATGGTCTTGTTGCACCATGCTGCCTGTAGGACCCTTAAGAGTAACAGGTCGCCTGATGCTCCCATGTACTTAACCATTTCTGGTGTTATACCATCATGCCCTGCTGCTTTGCCCATCTTGATTTTCTCCAGTGCTGCCTTCAGTTCTTCCATCTTTATGTCATCTTCATCACCATTGGTTTCCTCTTCTGTGCTAGTGGTTATCATTTTTGATGTTTGACCTTGCTCACCATCAAAATATTCTTTCCATCTTTCCATTACTTCCTTCGGGGCAGTAAGCAATTTGCCTTGCTTGTCCTTTATAAATTTGAGAGGGCATTGTTTTTCCTTCCTCATGTTCTTTAGGGTCTTATAGAACAATTTCTGGTTTTCTTGTGCATCTTTTTCTAGCTTTTCTCCAAATTCTTCCCAGGACTTCTGTTTTGCTGCTAGCACTTTGTTCTTTACTTCTGTTCTGAGTGTCACATATTCTCTATATTTTTCCATTTGTCCTGTTGTGTTTTTAGCTCCTAAGTATTGTTTCCATGCCATTTTCTTCTCTCTTATTTTCTCTTTGACTTCCTCTGTCCACCAAGGTGTCCTCTTTCTCTGGTTCCCAAGTCGGACTTCACCACATGCTTCTGCAGCAGCTGTCTTTATGATATTCTTGAATTTAATCCAGAGGGTTTCCAAGTCATCAGGTTGTTCTTCTGTGTTGCTCACCGCTGCAGCAATAAGCCCCTGATATCTGGTCTTAATTTCTGGCTCTCTCAGCTTGTAGGTCCTAATGCTCATTTCTCCTGCTCGTTTACTTGGTTTCTTGCGTGATGTTGAGCAGTTCCTAGGCTGAGCAACTCTTTCAGTTGTTCGTTTGATTGTTAGCAGGTAGTGATCACTTCCAATCTCTGGCCCCCTCCAGACTCTTGCATCTCGGACATATTTGAATGAGCTTCTCCGAACAATGGCATAGTCGATCACTGACTTCTCATTCTTTGCTGGTTCACATCTAGTGTATGCATGTATGCGCTTATGGGGGAACTTTGTGTTTGTAATGATCAGATTCTGCTCACTGCAGAATCTAAGGAGTCGCTTTCCATTGTCATTGAGAGTATCTTCTCCATATCTTCCGATAACTCCACCCCATCTAGCATGGTCATTTCCAACTCTGGCATTAAAATCTCCGAGCATGATAACTTCATCTAGGCAGTCATCCACTGTCCTTTGTAGCAGCTCGAAGAATTCCTCCTTGACCTCTGCTCTCTCATCCTCATTTGGCCCATACACTATGACCAGGTTGACTATGGTTTCTCCTTCTTTTAGTTTCACAACCATAATGCGCTCTGAGACAAAGTTCCACCCCTTGATACTATCTTTTTGATTTTGGGCCACAATGCAACCCACACCCCCTTTAGCTCTTTCGGATATGGGTACACCACCGTAGAGCAGCGTGTTGCCATTGAGATCCATGACTCCTTGTCCTTTTTTCTTTGTTTCCGTTATAGCCAGGATTTCTAGTTTTGCTTTCCTCATCTCTTCCACCAGCTCCTCTTCCTTCCCATTTATACTTCTTGTGTTCCATGAGTCGTAGTCCGTAGTCCGTTCCAGTTCGTCGCCTTTAGAATCAGTCCGGTTTTCTCTCTTGTGTTACTCGTAATCGTGGTTTAAAGCAAACAGGTGATTGGCCTGTTGTGCCTTTGCATGGTGGAGGGGCTGCCTCCTTATGGCCTCCATGCAGGCCGCCCTCCTCCTTTTTATGTGATTTAAAATACGAAACTTTTAATTTCTGAAGCTAGAATTTATCAAAAACCTTGTTTTGCACATGAAGCACGCAAAATTTGAAGTAAACATCACATCGACAGTAAAGTGGGAATACATGAACTTCATCACTTGCACACTTTCGGGGTTTAAAAATCGCTCACTTACATAAACATTTCAACAGTGAAAACATGTCACGATTTTGATGCGTTTTTAATGGCGGCTAGTATATATATATATATATATATATATATATATATATATATATATATATATATATATATATATATATATATATATATATATATATATATATATATATATATATATATATATATATATATATATATATATATATATATATATATCCAGTTCTTTTTTCTCTCTCTCTTCTCTTCTTTCGCCTACCTCTCCTTCTTCATCCATATTTCCTTGTTTCATCTGATGAAGGTATCATGGCTCCATTGATGATTTTGGTTTGCTAGATGAGTCACGGTATACTTGTAATTAATGATGGAAATAATATCCACTCACCCTAGCAGAGCCACCATACTAGGGAAGAGGCAAGGGATGTCCCTTAGGAAGTCTATCTGCCTGGTGCTACCTCACTCGACCTCTAGACAGCCAATGTTCCTGACTGCTTACGCAGCAGCCATCCAACTTAGGCTTGGGGCCATTTGTTTAAGACAAAGATATTCTTTATGGGTTGGTTTTGCACACAGCTTCACTTGGACTTTCTGTGGTTGAAGATGCATTGATCAATGTCTTCCCATGCTTATTATGCTCTGTGTCAGAACTACATTAAAATTTGTGTTAGGTTGAGTATTTTAACTAGAATACGATGTTACCCAATGCTGTGTGGTCCTGGCAGATGACAGCAAGCAATGTATATGTAACATGAGCACCCTCATGCATGGCTGGATACTAATTCCTACACTAGTGAGGATGTGGAAGTGCAATGGATCAATGGATTCCACTGAATATAAGTGGTCAGGAAGGGTGAGTCTCCAATTATATGTTCAAGTAGATCACCTTCCGGAAAGAACAGTTGGGATTTCCTCGTGTAAACCTTCTATAGAGCCACACAAAAAATGTTTAATTGCTGGTGATTTCAATGGGAGATCAAAGATGTGGGGTAATAACATGGACAATGGCCTTGAACCAAGCTTTAGTGCATTTTATGCTAGGACTCTTCTTTCTGTTTCAGTTTGACTGTTCTTTCTCTCAATACCTGGAATGTTTCCATCATTTCAGGGAAGTACTGTTGTTTCCAAACTGGTAGCTTGTGTGTAGTGTAGATGGGCTTAGCAATTGATATGGCATTGATAGAGTCTGCTCTCATCTTTGATGACATTTGTCTGGGACTATTCTATGGATCTTCACCATTACCAGTACTGTATAACATTCATACAGCTGAAGCAGCCACCATTCAACCAACAGGGCTGGGGCAAACATTAACTTTTGCAGAGGATGTACTCATTTACAGAAATGTATACTCAAGTAATCATATCAGTAATCGTTATGGGTTGGGAATTCTCACACTGTCAATATGATGATATGTATGAGTGGAATGCATTAAAATTGAAGGGATGCATTTGTCTTGGGCTGTATGCAAGATAGCCCCATTGTGACAATGAGGTACATTGCTTGTAGTGTTGTCAATTAGATCCAGATACAATATGGCCCAGACAAAAGCCTATAAGCACATAACCACAGACAGAAGACACCCCCTGTATGGGAACATAGCTGACATCAAGGGAGCAAGAATAAAGAGAGGCATGTTATGATGGCACAGACAGAGGCTAAAATTAGACAGGTTACAACAGTTGAAAATATACCTAAAAGGGAAAGGTCATGAAAGAACTGGATAAACTACAAGCACATCATCATCATCAGCCTTAGCAGGAGTGCAGAGCTTGGGGCAATGGGAAAGCAGAGCTGGAAATTAATCAGCTGATACATGATGATGCCGGGGATGAAGATGTCATTGTGAATGCTGATGGGTCTGTAATTTATGTGAGAAATCAAGATGGAGCTTCTCTCCTACAGTAAAGGGTAGGGTCATCACCGAAAAAAGCGGAGCTATTGACAACCTCCACCACAAAAATGGAAATAGAGGCAACTACTAAAGCTGAATGGTAGCTGTCTGAAACTCTATCAACCAAGGCAATTACTGTGTCAGACTCTCAGTCCATGCTGGGTAAGCAGTCATGAACATTGGCTTTCTGGGGGTTGAATATATTTATAGAAGGCTCAAATCTTTAGAAACTGCTGTGGATTTACTATCCTGGTCATGCAGGAGTAAGTCTCAAAGACTGAGCTGACAGATTAGAGAGTACTCATAGTATGCATACTGGATGTGGATAAGGGAGAGATACTGAGGACAATTAATGGTCGCCTGTTAGAGAACAACACTGCATTTGATGAATCAAAAAGGCTAAGAGTGCTGAAATTTGGCATCAAATGTGAGACTTGCAAAAATGTCAAAATGGTATGACAAGATCATCTTTACCTCCCCTCTTGTTCCAGTAGTGATAGGAAAAACCCCAAAAAATAGTACTGGAACAAGAGTGGAGGTAAAGATGTTTGCACTCGACAGAATGCACATTGAGATAATAACTGATAGCATTACAAGGTAGTCTATATCCAACAATGGAAAGACAGTATTATTGTAAAGTTACCGAAGAAAGGTGATCTATCAGACTGTAATAACTGGCGTGGTATATCTCTATTATCAGTACCTGGAAAATTATTATGTTGCATGATGTTAGAAAGACTTAAATTGCATGCTGACGAAAAGATCAGAGAAGAACAAGCGGGTTTCAGGCCGAAACGATCATGTATTGATCAAATATTCACACTAAGAACAATTATAGAAGAATCAGTGGAAAGGCAATCGCCACTTATTATCACCTTCGTCGATTTTCAAAAAGCCTTTGATAGTCTACACCGCCCATCATTGTGGAAGATACTTACAATCTATGGTTTTCCAACAAAATATGTGAATATAATCAAAGCGCTATATGACAATGCAAGATGTTGTGTTAGAACAAATAAAGGGAATACAGAATGGTTTACAGTAGAAACAGGGGTGAAACAAGGCTGTATTATGTCACCACTACTTTTTGGAATAGCTATTGATTGGGTTATGAGAAACTATACCCACAATGAACAATTGGGTATAAAATGGACAAATGGAAAATTCCTGGGGGACCTGGATTTCGCAGATGATGTAGCATTCTTAAGTTCAACACCAAGACAATCCCAAGAAGCAATAAATAATTTGTGTCATCTCTCAGTTAAAATTGGTCTCCAAATAAATGCCTCTAAAACTAAAGCTATGAACTTTTCTAACGAGACCTTTGATATCATCTTGAACGGGGAAAAACTACAGAAAGTTGAAAGTTTCAATTATTTAGGCAGTAAAATGACTCAGGATGGTGACACAACAAGAGAAATCCATACTAGAATTGCTTTGGCAGCTAGCGCCTTCAATAGATTATCTAACATTTGGAAATTACGATCATTGAATATACATACCAAGCTTCGTCTGTTTAATTCAAATGTTATCTCAGTGTTAACATACGGCTGTGAGAGTTGGAAAATAACAAAATCATTGGAGAACAAGCTGAATACATTCGAGAACAAATGTCTTAGAAAACTCATGAACATCAGTTGGAAAGAATTCAAGACTAATCGACAAATAAGAGAAGACTCTAGGCAGAAATATGTCTCCGACTATATAAGGAAAAGACGATGGTCATATATCGGTCATGTCCTACGAATGCAAAACAACAGAATACCACTACAGGCGCTCACTTGGGTTCCTGAGGGTAAGCGGAAAAAAGGAAGACCAAAAGAAACACTCAGAAGAACAATAATAAGAGAAGGAAGAACGTTGGGCCTAAATAATGTGCAAGAGCTAAGAGGAGTGGCGTCACAACGAACAACCTGGAGAGCACTGGTTTCTGCCTTATGCGCCGTGTTTGGCGCTTAAAGAATTTATTATTATTATTATTATTATTTATTTTATAATCCATTTTAAAGCAGAAATAAAGCTATAATAGAGAATGAGAGACAGACTTCAAGGAAGGATAAATAAGAAATAGAAAAATAGGGGCAGGGTGTCTTACATGGTAATGTCTGATGAAATAGGACATTTCAGGCAGACACCAACCTGATGTCAAGCAAGGATGTGCACTAATCACCTGATTCAGTCTCTATGTCCTATGATATTATCTGCTCTCTTGATATAGTTGTTGTTTAACTAAGGCTGCTGAGCTTCTTGCTCATTTGCAGCCACTGCCAAGTTGAAGACACCTTGGTATTATCTACACTGTAGATGTAGGCTTTTCTTGTGACTTTTCTGTCATTCAAAAACATTTTGAATTGAAGTCATGAGCTCCAGTTTATCCAGCTTGGCTTTTATTTAAAGGATTGTCACATCTGGTCCCAAGTTAGGAGTAAGAAGCGTATGGCATGCTGTGCATTTCCTGCCATCCAAGGGGGCTCTCCAACTATGCAGAGCTAAATTACTGTGCTCTAGTTCTGGTTTCTGCCAAGGAACTGTCACGTTCTGCACACAGCCACTTCTCAGCTCCTCCTGCCTATCACTGGGTCCACAGTGATATCTCCTGCATGCAGTCAACCAGGTCAAAGTAAAAGAGTTATGTATGGGCTCAAACTACTCGCCCAAGCTTAGTGTGCAATGCTGGGTTCTCAACATGTTTCACCACAGGGGGGATCTTTGGAAAAATGTGGATGATTTCAAGAGTCAATGAGGGTGTAATAAGCCTCACAGACAGAGGTTTACTTCCACATATGTATATTTTAGCATTGTGCATAGCTGGTGGTCATATTAGGATAACTCCATATATGCCTCCATGCATCTCTCAGTACAGTAAAATATTTGAATGGAAGGTAGTGGAAAGAAAGAATTGGCAAGAGCTTGTTCACAACCTATGCTCCACTGGAAGATGATACAATATCCAATGTTTTATTTTAGTATTTTAATTTTATCAATGCACCACTTGAAATCTTGGAACCAAACACTTAAATAGAAGAAAGAAAGAAAAAGCTACCTCAGCAACTGAGGTAAAGACAAAATTTGCCTTTTTCGTATGCGCCTGAGGGTTTGATGTAAATTGCTTTAAGTAATATTTCTGTAGTAGTTACTAGCAATACTGATGCTTGTTCAATATTGAGATAACGCAGGATATTGAAACAAACAAATTGACAACAATGATAACTATATCTTACTGAACCAGTTGTAACAATCATCAGTTCACTCACCAGACTTTTGTAAAGGATAATTTTGTAGCGGAGGCCATCCAATCAGGTAAAGTGGGTGTGATCTTGACTCATCACTGTCATCTGGACAAACAAATGCAAATCCTCAGATGTGAACATTATTTTAACCTTCAATAATGTAAATTGACAAATCCCATTTTACATTATATCATCAATGATAATACTGGTATCACAAATGGAGAAAGATAAATTGATAGAACCATGAAAATTACAATGGCAAAATGACAACCCATGCATCTCTACTATGTTACACCACTAACCTGCTTCTTCTACCATCCTGCTAGACAGAGGGATGGCATGAAACTCTGCATTGAGTCTTTTAATGATCATTCTTGCAACAAATTTGTTCTTCTGTGACTGTGAGTCCCATGAGCCACCCAGCAAGTTTGGTACAACATCACGTGCATGAACAAACTCTTTCAGCTGAGATAAAGGTTTCAATAATATGAACTTCTGATAAATGCTCACTAAATATTTTCAAAAATAGGTTAACTCTACAACAATCATTTTTTTAAACTATGTTGGTTTCTGTAGAAGATTATTTGTGTTTAACCTTCACAAGAACCTCTCAGGATTTTTCAAAGTTATGCTATTAAACTTTCCATGATATTGTCAAGAAGCTTATTCTAGCTATAAAAAAGGCTGTATAGAGCAGGCCATGACATTTGAATTCAAAATCAGTCTAAAATTTGTCCTCCTAGGTATTCCTAGACTGGTCTGAACAAATCACATCACTATTGGATAAGCCAGAATTTAGTGTTCTCCCCATACTGTGTAGTTAACAAGCAAAGAATTTAGTATTTTACCCCATACTGTGCACTTAACAAGCAAAGAATTTAGTGCTTCTCCCCACCCTGTACACTTAAAAAGCTAAGAATTTAGTGTTCCTCCCCACATGGTGCACTTAACAAGCACATAATTTAGTGTTTCTCCCCATACTGTGCACTTAACAAGCAAAGAATTTTTGTTGGTGTAATCTTCTCCTTCAGGGACCTAAGACGCATTAAAAGTGAGGAATGCAGGAAGCGACCCATAGCTTGACTGCTTGCATCAGGGAACCAGAGCTGACCAAGACCCTACTCTATCTCCAAGTGGTGGTCCTGGAAACAGGCCGCATCACTGCAGTCTGGCTGAGAGAGTAGGGATCAAAGAGGGAAGGCAAACTCGGTCCTAAAAAATGTTGTGGTGAAGTCGGATATGTCGGCTGAAAGGCGCAAATATCACAGCTTCGCTGTAAACGGCAACACAATGCAACCAATGTCCTTTTCAGGACAAACGAAGAAGAAGAATAAGAATCTACTCCTTCAGAAATGTTACAATGCAGCTCTATACTACATTTTATACTACACTTAGAGTGACAGGTCAAAAGCATTATTCTAGTTCTAATGCAGGGTTCGCAACTTTTTTTGTACCCATACACCCTTGGTTCTAGGTAAACCTTACTGAACTCCCTTGGATTTTGGTAAATCTTTATACTACTCTGAGGTATCTGAGGAAGGTGGTTGAAGTAACAAGAAGAGACATGGTTCACAACCAGACGATACGTCAAGGCCTAAAATCCCACCCCATGCAGACCCAAGTAGAACAGTTCCAACTAAGATGGTTTGGCAATGACTGCAGAATGGGAGAAGATAGGCAACCACGACAAGCATGGGAAACTAAGAGCCAGGGATCCTGACGTCCAGGATGACCCAGAGTCCGCTGGGAGGACAACATTAGGCAATCTTTGAAGGACCGAGGACTAGAATGGAACCAGGCCAGGAGGAAGACAGCTGATAGGATAGTCTGACGCTCTCTCTTCCAAACCTTTACACCTCACAGTAGAAGAGGAACGACTAAGTAAGTAAGTTTATACTACTCATTATTAGAGGAAATATATTCTAGAGTTTATCTTGCATATGCAGATAAGGAAATTAAATGAACAGAATAATTTTGCATAACATAATGTATTTGAACACAGCTTCAGTTACAGGTTGGAAACCCAGAATCCAAATACCCGAAAAGTGAAATATTCTGAGAAAATTTGGGCGATTTTTGGGACTATGGGCGAAATGTGAAAACAACCTATTTCCAAAATGCGGCCATCCCCGAGCATTTTGGATTCTGGGTAACCAACCTGTATCATAAATTTATTTTGTTTCGTGTCAATCAGCACTATTATTCATAGTACAGACTTTTTAAAAAAAATACTCACTTATTTAGCTCAATCCCCAGTTTGTTTCTTGCTTTGAATTTGATTGAGAACATAATGCACAGTTCTTTTTTTTTTTTACAAACTCCTACTAATTTGTTATTGTTCAATAAAATACTTATTTCCAAATATTCCCCCCCCCCCCCATCCCCCTGAAAGCTTCTCATAACTCCCAGGGTTTGATACCGCTGCTCTAATGCAATATGATGGCAACATTGCTACTTTCCAAACACTGACTGTAGAGCTGCCACCAATTGCATAAAGAAGTTTAACATCAAGAACATTCGATCATAGTAAACCTAAAACAGAAAGCAAGGTCTTTTCTATTTGGACATGCGCCCTAATATAACCAATTAGGTTAAACTTGATGCACCTCACCAAAAGGAGGCAAAATTTAATTTTTAAAAAAATTAAATTAAATAAAAACATTCAATAATTTCACAAACATAACTGATCACCTGTTGGGTTTTGAAGTGATGGGTGGCAACCCTGGCCAGACACAGCACACTCTCTTTCTGATTACAACGTGACCCACAGAAATAAACATCATCATTATCAACATCAATATGGAGTTTGGCCAAATCACATTTCTTTCCAAGTTCAGGGGCTATGGAAGCTAGCACTGATGTTGCATACTGGATCATATCAAATTGGTTTATCATTTTTGCTAGTCTGTGAACTAGACCAAGTGCCTCGACAGCTGTATCAGTCTGTAGAAAATAAAGTAGTAAAGTCATAGTTCTCCAACTGTAATTAATGTAAAGTATGCATTTCAGACATCAGTTTATTTACTTAGTTGTTTCTCTTCGACCCTGGAGCACAGAGACTTGCCAGACAGAGTGCCACACTAATCTATCGGTTGTCTCACTCTTGGCTTAGTTCTAGCCTAGTCCTTCAGAGATTTCTAATGTTCTTCTTTGATTCTTAGCCGCTGACCATCAAAGCAGTCAGTGACCATCATGCCTGGTGGCATCTTGTAGGGCAGCAACAAATTAATTCCACTTTGTTTGGTCGCTGGCCATCTTTCGTACAGTGCCCCAAATCTGATTCATTCTTTGCATCTCAGCTTCCACAGTTCTCCGCCAAGTTATTTTTGGTCTGCCTCTCTTTCGCTTTCCATTGGGGGTCCATAGCTTAGCTGTTCTTGTAATGGTAACAGGGTCCCTTCTTAGGACGTGGCCAACCCAACCCCAGCATCTGCCATCTATTATGGTGTGCATGTCCTCCTAATTACTCTGAATAGGTAGTTCTTGGTTGGTGATAGTATTCGGCCAAAAGATTTTGATAATTTTCCTTAGGCAGACTGTGTGGAAGGAGGACAGTTTTGATATTTCCTTCTGTTACTCACCAGTTTTACGTATCATAGAGAAGCACAGAAAGTACACAGCTCTCATACAGTCTTAATTTGGTGTTTGTGCTGTACTGGGAAGACTTCCAAATGTTGTTGAGACTAGCAAAGGCTGTTCTCGCTTTATTCACTCTGTTGTTAATGCCCTTGATGTTCCGCCAAATGGTGTTACTATGCATCCTAGGCAAGTAAATGTGTCTGTTCTAGTTTCTGGTTCCTTATTGTTATTGGCTGAAGGTTGCCCACATTGAGTGTCATGACCTCTGTCTTCTATAGATTGATGTTCAGACCCACATGCTGGCTATACTTATTCAGTCTATTGGTTTTTTCTTGGATGTGTTGATGTGAATGTGCTAGTAGTGCAATGTCATCTGCATATTCCAGGTCGTCCAGTGTAGAAAACATTGTCCATCTAATTCTTCTTGGACTGCCCTCTGTTGTCTGGCGTATCACTCAATCTATGGCTGTCAAAAATAATGTTGTTGATAAGAGGCATCCCTGTCATACTCCTGTTTTTACTTCAAAAGTTAGATTACTCAATCCAACACAGCGTGTAAAGTTAGAATAGAGGCTTTTTATAATGGAAACAATGCAGCTGGGAATACCATAAGCCCTCAGTATTTTCCATAGGCTGTCCCTGTGTGTGCTGTCAAAAGCCTTTTCAAAATCAACAATGTATAGCTGTCTCTGTCATTCTGAGCACTGCTCTGTAATGTTCCAGAGGGTGAATATGTGATCTGCACATCTTCTGTTCTTTCTAAAACCTGCTTGTTCTTTTCTCAGTTTATGGTCTACTGTCTGAGTTTTCCCTTCAGTCTTGCTCCTACTAGGTGATTATCACTTCCCACATCGGCACCTCTTCTTAATTTCATGTCTTGTAATGCATGCCTCCATCTGCCATTGATCATTATGTGATCTATCTGGTTTCTGTACCATCTGTTTGGTGATTCCCACATTAACTTGTGAACTTCTCTGAGTGTAAAAAGTGTTCCCCCAATGACCAGGCTGTTAATGCTGCAGAAGCTTATTAATTTGTCCCCATTCTCATATACTGTTCCACTGCGGCATTTCCCCATTACTCTTTCATTATAAGTTTTGTGTGTTCCAACTTTCCCATTGAGGCCTCCCATTACTATAATAAGATCGTACCTAGGTGCAGTTTCCATTTCCTTTGTAGCTGTTAATAGAACTCGTCCTTGACCTCTTCATCGCTGTTCTTTGTTGGTGCATAGCATTGCATTATTGTGGTGTTGGTGAATCTCCTTCTCAGTCTTGTTCTTACTAGTCTATTGTTGATGGGTGTTACCACCAATTATAATCAGGGTTGTTACTGTTATTTTATAACGCGAATGTCATTGTGGTGGGGCCATAATGGATAGGCCAATGGTGGTAATTCAAAAAGAAACATCAACATCATAGGGCCGACTAACTGGTAAGTCAAGCAGGCTGGACTCGTAGTAACATTATCGACATAATTTATTCAGTACCACCCATGTGAAAAAGGACTTAACAATGGGTTTCCATTCCAATAAAGATCTTTCCATTCCTTTCTTCAGGATAATGGCTACACCTCCATTGTGCTGACCATCCTCTCTACAAGAGTAAAGTACTGTTTCCCCATTGCTTGTTTTTATTCTCCCTGTCCAGGTACATCTGCTCTCACTTATTCTCAGGATATGTAATTTGTAGTTTCTCATCTCTGCTGTGATCTGCCTCAACTTTCCTGCCTCATTCATAGTTCTGACGTTATAGAATCCAATTCTAGTTTCGTGTTTAGCGGTCGGAGCATCCGTTTTCATGCCAATGGCTTCCTTTTGGCTTTCACCACTGGCAGTCATACGAGTCTGAGACTCCGGATGTCCGTCCTGCATCAAAGTATTTCATTCATTGCCATTTCTGTAATATGTGTGATTGTTTGCATTGACAGGAGTGTCGGCCCTGCGCTTAAACCCCCAACCTGGAAGACCAGGGTACCAGCTTTTGTCTGACCCCTACCCACACAGACCAGTCCGACTTGGTTGAACCTCAATCAATGTGATGGACGAACTCGGCTGACATTGAACTTTGTTGTAACTTCTTGTAAAAACGGGACTTCTTTCACGTGGATTCATTAGCTATGCAACTGTTCCACACAGAGGGCAAACACGTTTGCTGATTGATATGCGGAGAGTTTACCTATCGTTTATTCTGGTCATCGCATTGATTTAAGGAGAGATTAAATCACGCCCACTAACATCTCTTGAACAAGCATAGGCAGTTATTTTCATTAACTTGGCCAGTGGGGGGGGTTGCCAGAATCAAACAGATAATGCGACCACGATCAAAGAGACAGACTGAGGGATTTCAGGGGAGACTATCGGCGCTATCAAAGACAGTAGTGGTCCCTGATACGAGACGCAGTTTCTTGCCGTTATTTTCGTGTCTCGGTGTCAACCGCAGAACCGAGCGAACGGGGAAAGCCGAAACGGGCAGCAGCGAGCGGAGATACGAAGACCAGGGGGCGGCTTCTCCCCTTGATTTGGCGGTCAGATCCCCAAAAGTTCCTGGGATGAAATAAGCTGTCAAGTTTTTCATGTCCCACTCAACTTACATTCCATTTTAGATAAATAGACCATGAAGAATAGACACTTTATCACTCGCTGGCCAGACCTTTACAGAAGCACTAGCTTTATTGAAATCTTGTTATAGATTTTCCCCTGGATTTTATATATATATTTGCAGTGATTTCTATTCTGTGCAAAGCGGTAATATATTGTGAAAAGTGATCAGTGGTCTAGTTCAGTCATTCTATTTCAATGGATTTTGTGTTTATTTAAATCTATTAAATTAAACCATCTCAATAGTTCCAGTTGTAAATATAATGATCTATCTATTATATTATTTCAAAAGATAATAGATGCTTAAATTAACTTTTAAAGTCGCGAAGGAATTTATAATTAATAAATTCAGTTAAGAACTCCGCCAATGCCGGTCCCAAGCCCGGATGAAAAAGGAGGAGGGCGGCCTGCATGGAGGCCGTAAGGAGGCAGCCCCTCCACCATGCAAAGGCACAACAGGCCAATCACCTGTTTGCTTTAAATCATGATTACGCGAACTACAAGAGAGAAAACCGGACTGATTCTAAAGGCGACGAACTGGAACGGACTACGGACTACGACTTATGGAACTTGGAACACAAGAAGTATAAATGGGAAGGAAGAGGAGCTGGTGGAAGAGATGAGGAAAGCAAAACTAGAAATCCTGGCTATAACGGAAACGAAGAAAAAAGGACAAGGAGTCATGGATCTCGATGGCAACACGTTGCTCTACAGTGGTGTACCCATATCTGAAAGAGCTAAAGGGGGCGTGGGTTGCATTGTGGCCCAAAATCAAAAAGATAGTATCAAGGGATGGAACTTTGTCTCGGAACGCATTATGGTTGTAAAACTAAAAGAAGGAGAAACCATAGTCAACCTGGTCATAGTGTATGGGCCAAATGAGGATGAGAGAGCAGAGGTCAAGGAGGAATTCTTCGAGCTGCTTCAAAGGACAGTGGATGACTGCCTAGATGAAGTTATTATGCTCGGAGATTTTAATGCCAGAGTTGGAAATGACCATGCTAGATGGGGTGGAGTTATCGGAAGATATGGAGAAGATACTCTCAATGACAATGGAAAGCGACTCCTTAGATTCTGCAGTGAGCAGAATCTGATCATTACAAACACAAAGTTCCCCCATAAGCGCATACATGCATACACTAGATGTGAACCAACCAAGAATGAGAAGTCAGTGATCGACTATGCCATTGTTCGGAGAAGCTCATTCAGATATGTCCGAGATGCAAGAGTCTGGAGGGGGCCAGAGATTGGAAGTGATCACTACCTGCTAACAATCAAACGAACAACTGAAAGAGTTGCTCAGCCTAGGAACTGCCCAACATCACGCAAGAAACCAAGTAAACGAGCAGGAGAAATGAGCATTAGGACCTACAAGCTGAGAGAGCCAGAAATTAAGACCAGATATCAGGGGCTTATTGCTACAGCAGTGAGCAACACAGAAGAACGACCTGATGACTTGGAAACCCTCTGGAATAAATTCAAGGATATCATAAAGACAGCTGCTGCAGAAGCATGCGGTGAAGTCCGACTTGGGAACCAGAGAAAGAGGACACCTTGGTGGACAGAGGAAGTCAAAGAGAAAATAAGAGAGAAGAAAATGGCATGGAAACAATACTTAGGAGCTAAAAAACACAACAGGACAAATGGAAAAATATAGAGAATATGTGACACTCAGAACAGAAGCAAAGAACAAAGTGCTAGCAGCAAAACAGAAGTCCTGGGAAGAATTTGGAGAAAAGCTAGAAAAAGATGCACAAGAAAACCAGAAATTGTTCTATAAGACCCTAAAGAACATGAGGAAAGAAAAACAATGCCCTCTCAAATTTATAAAGGACAAGCAAGGCAAATTGCTTACTGCCCCGAAGGAAGTAATGGAAAGATGGAAAGAATATTTCTCAGAACTCCTGGATGGTGAGCATGATGAAGCATCAGAAATGATAACCACTGACACAGAAGAGGAAACCAATGATGGTGAAGATGACATAAAGATGGAAGAACTGAGGGCAGCACTGGAGAAAATCAAGATGGGCAAAGCAGCAGGGCATGATGGTATAACACCAGAAATGGTTAAGTACATGGGAGCATCAGGCGACCTATTACTCTTAAAGGTCCTACAAGCAGCATGGTGCAACAAGACCATACCAAAGGATTGGGAGATTGCCATCATAACACCAATTTTCAAAAAGGGTGACAATCGACAATGTGGAAACCATAGAGGCATATCCCTTCTCAGTGTCCCTGGTAAAATCTACTCTAGAATCCTAGAGCAGAGACTCCGACGCCTAGCTGAGCCACAATTGGATGAGGTCCAGTGCGGATTCCGAGCAAACCGAAGTACTCAAGACCTAATCTTCACACTCAGACAGCTGAGTGAAAAGGCCCTTGAGTATAAGAGTGAGATCCATCTTTGTTTCATAGATCTGGAAAAGGCGTTTGACAGGGTCCCCTGGAGCAAACTTTGGGACTGTTTGGCAAGGAAGAATATTCCAGCACCTCTGATTCATGCTATACAGAGCTTCTACAAGTCTTGCAGAAATTATGTGAGGACAGCAAACCATAAGTCAGAAGAGTTCAGGACCACCACTGGTGTAAGACAAGGTGATATCCTATCACCTTACCTCTTCATACTCCTTATGGACGATGTCATCAAGGCATGTAAGGAGAGAACAAGAAAGTATTCAGTGGGGTACTGGAAGATGAGACAGGTCTATATTTCGGAGCTGGCATTTGCTGATGATGTTGCCCTGATTGCTAAATCAGAGGCACATCTCCAATCCAACCTGCAAGTCTGGAAGGAAGAGCTGGAGAAGAGAGGGATGGTCATAAGCAGCTCTAAAACAAAATCCATGGTGATATCACGAGAAGAAAGAAAACATCAGATTAAGTTGGGAGAGAACAGGTCCTGGAGCAGGTCGACCACTTTAAATATCTCGGAGCTATTATAGACCGAAAGGGAGGCATCAAAGAAGAGTTGGCCACTCGAAAAGCAGCGGCTGGGAGACTTTTTCAGGCCATAAATCGTGGATTCCTCAGCAAGAAAGAGGTGGGTAAGAAAACGAAGATGGCTGTATACCGCTCCACCTATGTCCCAGTCTTGACATATGGATGCGAGTCGTGGGCAATGACTACAACCCACAAAAGCCAGATCCAAACCTCAGAAATGAGGTATCTGAGGAAAGTGGTTGAAGTAACAAGAAGAGACATGGTCCACAACCAGACGATCCGTCAAGGCCTAAAATCCCATCCGCTGCAGACCCAAATAGAACAGTCCCAACTAAGATGGTTTGGCCATGTCTGCAGAATGGGAGAAGATCGGCTACCACGACAAGCATGGGAAACAAAGAGCCAGGGATCCAGACCTCCAGGACGACCCAGAGTCCGCTGGGAGGACAACATTAGACAATCTTTGAAGGACCGAGGACTAGAATGGAACCAGGCCAGGAAGAAGACAGCTGATAGAATGGTCTGGCGCTCTCTCTTCCAAACCTCTACACCTCACGGTAGAAGGGGAACGACTAAGTAAGTAAGTAAGTAAATTCAGTTAAGGCCTAGTTTTATAGATGTGTGTTTTTAACCACTAGAATTCGCGCAGTGTTTATTAAATACATAATTAAATACTCGAGTGTATTATAGGCTTAACGGGAAATTTATCGCGCTTGATTTTTCGGTATGTTACATGTCTTTTTTCTTTCACACAGAGTGATCGTAACCTGCGGTCCCAGCTAAATAAAGAAAGAAATAAAGAAATCATCCTATAAACTTCCAGTCATATTGAAGAAACATTTCTTTAAAATATAATCTTGTGGCGGTTCTTTGCAACCTAGCTGTCAGAATTAAATGAAATAAAGCCCACCCAAGAACATTTTAAAGAACAATCATCAAATTACCATTACAAACCTGTAAGATAAACTGGAAGGTAATCATCACCAGTAGCGATATTATATTTACTGTTTACTGTGAGAGAGTACATATTTTCCTGACTGTGACTGAGCCTAGTTTTTCCTCAATTGGATTTAATAAAACTTTCCGGTCAGTTACTATCATCACGCATTGAAGGAATTTTACCATAGCGGAAGATTAAAAGAGACCACTTCATTTTCACCCCTGTGCCAAACTGTGTCAGTGCCATCCCATAGACTCCTTTTTTTATATAATAAAAAACACAAGAACTCTTAGTCTTCAAGTCTTGCGATAAGTGAGAATATCTGTTACCAGCAAAATCTCGCAAACATCTGGGGCGGGACATCGAAGGACTAGACAGTTCACATGTCAAGAGAATACTTGCTGTTTTATATACTTTTATGGATCGTCTGAGGCTGCATTCGGTAAGTGTGTGAGTATATGAGTGTGGATCCTCACGCGTGTGCATGAATGACAGGAAATTTAATCTTTTTTTTCTCTTGTAACCCTTCTGTTAACTTTCGTGCCTGGTAATATAATTTTTCTGTACTTCCTGCACTGTTCCTTTAAGGGGGAGGTGATAATTGGTTAACTCTGTTTTAAACCCCCCTCCTTTCCATTTGCTTAGTAAAAGGAAGAACAGCTGGGAAGAACAGGTTTTTTTCTATCACCTATACCTAACTTTGTAACACCTCTTTCAGAGCAATTAACTTCACTGTTAGGTTAACGTACCCGTGTTCCTGATATTATCTATCTCTGGACTGGGTTTATCTTTGTCTAATAAGCGGGAAGGGCTTAGTCGATACCAATCTTCTTCACCCCTCCCAAACTTGTTATTTGCATTTGTGTACTTATGATAATTTATGTAATACCTGATATTGGTTAGTGACTGATGTTTAAGGTGAATAAAATCACATAAACTCATTGAGTACTGTGTTGGAGATACCCAAAGCCCAACTTTTCCCCTATTCGTTTAATATAGTTTGTATCTACGTCGTCTGTGTGTTTGAAAACACCAAATCGGTGTGCGCGCAGAGGTGTGTCTGGAAAACTGGCAAATAATTGTTTGACCAGGAGAGCGGAAGAGAAGATTGAGAGAAACGATTTGTCGTAAATAAGTCTGTCTTTACTCTCCTCCAGCACGCTGTGAAGCAATTATTTAATCTCTACATTTTCTATCACTGAGTTTTCCAACATCATTTCATTCTAAACCGGACCACTATTTCTAAGACTCTTTTCTCTCAAAATAAATTTACGACAATCAATACCCTTTAGCTTCGCAAGGAGTATAGGCCTTTAACAAACACATGCTAAGTCTTCCGGTCCTGTGCCATCCACTCAAGTTCTTTCCATGTTTTCCTCATCATTTTTACATCAGTATCCAGTTCTCTTCTCCGTGTGTTTTTGGTCTACCCCTGCCTCTCTTTCCCTGTAAATTCCAGAACAAGGACTGCCTTGTAATGCTATCAACATGTTTCCTCAGTGTGTGTCCTATCCATCGCCATCGTCTTCTTCTCAACTCTTGTTCCACTGGCACTTGTCTGGTTCTTGTCATCAATTATGTATAAAAGTCTGTATATCTTTGGTTGTTGTTTTTGTTGCTCTCCATGTCTCAGTCATACAATAGGACTGACTTGACATTTGAGTTGAAGACTCTTATTTTCATGTTGGACTTGATTTCTATTGTTCTCAATATGTGTCCCAATGCAATGAAAGCTCCTCTTTCTTTTTATTTTGATATCACTGTCTGTCCCTCCAACTTTGTCTATATTACTGCCAAGATATGTGTACTATTTTACATCTTTTAGTGGTGTTTCTTCAAGTTCCACTTTGTTATCATTTCTTGCATTTACTAGCATAATCTTTGTCTTTTCCCTGTGTATTTTCAGGCCTATTTGTTGTGACCTCTCATTGAGAATTATCATTTTCTCGACCACTTTAAATACCTCGCAGCTGTTATAGACCAGAAGGAAGGCATCAAATAAGAGTTGGCTACCAAAGAGCAGCAGCTATGAGACTTTTTCAAGCCATAAATTGAGGACTCCTTAGCAAAAGAAAGGTTGGTAAGAAAACGAAGATGGCTGTATACTGCTCCACCTATGTCCCAGTCTTGACGTATGGATGCAAGTCATGGGCAATGACAACAACCCATAAAAGCCAGATCTAAACCTCAGAAATGAGGTATCTGAGGAAGGTGGTTGGAGTAACAAGAGACATGGTCTGCAACCAGATGATACGTCAAGGCCTAAAAACCCAACCCTTGCAGACCCAAGTAGAACAGTTCCAACTGAGATGGTTTGGCCATGTCTGCAGAATGGGAGATCAGCTACTACGGCAAGCATGGGAAACTAAGAGCCAGGGATCCAGACCTCCAGGACGACCTAGAGTCTGCTAGAAGGACAACATTAGACAATCTTTGAAGGACTGAGGACTAGAATGGAACCAAGCCAGGAGGAAGACAGCTGATAGAATAGTATGGCACTCTCTCTTACAAACCTCTAAACCTCATGGTAGAAGAGGAATGACTAAGTAAGACCTGCTCCAGGACCTGTTCTCAAAGCATAATTGGATGCCTTCTTTCCTTCAGACATCAAAACAATATAAAAATTGTATGTAAATGTCGGAAACATTTACTGTGGATCTGTAATATGATAAACAGACAAATATCATATAAAATATTATTATTAAAGAAACAGGGGTGACAGCAGACTTTGGGTTTTCATGTATGAAAGTACCTCTTACTCTCTGTATTCTAAGTATAATATTCTAGTATGAGATTTTAGCATAGTCCATATCGTTGTTGAGTCCCTAAATAGCAGACTGGTTACAGCTTTTGCCTCTCATAGCAAAATTATTGGTTTCAGGTTCAAAACAAGGTGCAGCCATCCTACAGTCTACCAGGCTGTAAATGTGCACCTGACTCTGCTCTCTAGTTAAGGAAGGCAGAGCAAGCAAGAAAAAGGAACCAGTCACCCAACCTCATAAATTTGAAACCTTTTATATAAAATTCTCTAACACTTCACTACTCTACAGCAGTACCTGCCTTGGGACTACCCTTACATTAATTCAATGATGAAGGCTTCTAAGAGCAAAAGGAAGCAATTTTCTTACCCTACACAAATTTAATAGGTAAGTAACATTACTTTCCTATTGAGGCAGATATTTTTATTCCCTTAGTTATTCCAAGAGTGCAACATATCAGATCTGCCATTTTAGTAATTTTCAAGAGCCTTTAGAAATGTGGAAGTTTTAAGCAATTTTTACCAACTCATATTTATAGCAGAAAAACAACAAGCAGCAGTGAAAAGACTGAAGATTAAAAAAAAAATTAAATTAAATTAACTACACTAAGAAACAGCAATTTGCTATAAAAAACACAACATACATAAAATATGCATTAGGAAATTCCTAGCTCACCTGAAAGTTAATAATGGCCAACTCTGAGACTTTCTGCAAAAAGCACAAGCTCATCTCTGCTCTGAATCTTTCCACTACAATCGTATCAGGCACACTTTTAAACCACTCAGTCCAGATTTTCAGATAGGCCACTGCTTGCTCCATTAGGACTGTACCATTCTTATGTTGGAGAATTAATGAGTGGAAGGATATTAAGTTTATTAAAATAAATGTTTCCCCAAGAAAGTGCAGTTTATTTCCTTGCACAATTTTCAACAAATTTGTTGCAATACTTTAAATTAAAAAATTATCCTTTAGTCATCTAAAGTATTGTACATTTCACAACCCTTAGAACCCAAGATCCTGAAATTTTGGTACATGTGTAAATAATCCATTCAACAGGTGACTGCTATTTCGATCTCACACATTGTTACCATTGTTTTCTGGGGGTGCTGTGCTGTAGTACTACTGATAAGGTTGATGTCAGTAATGTCGGGCTTACTAGTAGTGGCCGACAGTGTTTAATATATAAGCAAATGTTGTGAGTTCTTAAGGTTTGTAAACATCTGATGTAAACCCACACATCAGTAACGTTAGGTCAGGAAATAGACCAACAGGTAAGACGAATTAGTTTCCAACTTATACACAGTTTATTGACGACAGCAATGTTGACATCATGGACAACAAATCACAAGGTATAATAGCATAAACAGCAACTCATCATAAATTGTAATAGCAGATATAATCCATAGGAAATTGGTTGCATAAACAGCAACTCATCATAAATTGTAATAGCAGATATAATCCATAGGAAATTGGTTGCATAAACAGCAACTCAGCATAAATTGTAATAGCAGACTTAATCCATAGGAAATTGGTTCCATAAACAGCAACTCATCATAAATCATAATAGCAGATAGGCCTATAATCCATAGGAAATTGGTTAATACAGTAGAACTCCATTTATCCGAACCCCATGGGACCGAGCATCGTTCGGATAATCAAATGTTCGGATAATTGGATTACATAATGTATCGAGTACATGTACACATATTTCTAAAAATAATTAATCATCACAAGGAAAATACAGTATAAAACATATTTACTTGTACTGTAATAATAATACCCACACTGTATTAGATCACTGTATCACCAAAATCTTTTACACTGCAGTGCATGTACTACTTGTATTAATTATTTTTGTTAAGAAAGAGAAATGTTTTCAAAATAACATTACAAACGATTCAAAACCAGGCGCAACTTACGTATATATGTACTTGCACAGATGTAGCCCACTATTTAAAATAATGAGGAATCCTCTTTTGCACCAAACTGGATAGTCTCCTTTTGGCTGCTAAGTCCCGCATTCTCTTCAACAGCAGAAGCTGTGTAGGACAGCTGTCATCTTCTTGCTCGTACCAAGCCATCGCTGTTTCTAGTGCTATAAAGGCCTCTTCAGGACTTGGTCGACGTTTTGGTTTTTCTTCATAATCTACAAGTACATCATGTACTTCTGAGGAGTCTTCATCATCGGTCACTACATGTATTTAGTTTTCTTCTTGCACAAAAGACAAAATTTCTTCGTCATTCAAAAACTGAAAACTTACTTACTTACTTAGTCGTTCCCCTTCTACCGTGAGGTGTAGAGGTTTGGAAGAGAGAGCGCCAGACTATTCCATCGGCTGTCTTCCTCCCGGCCCGGCTCCACCCCAGCCCCCGGTCCCTCAAAGATTGTCCAATGTTGTCCTCCCAGCGGACCCCGGGGTCTGGACCCCTGGCTCTCTGCCTCCCATGCCTGCCGCGGCAGCCGATCCTCTCCCACTCCGCAGACATGGCCAAACCAAAAACTGAAAACCAGAATCATTATCATCTTCTAGCCACATGTGTGCATCATCTTTGTCACAGTCCGAAAATCCGGGCATTGCTTGAAACAGTTCCACAACTTCATTTATACAATCATCATTTGTGTCCACTGCAGTAGTTTCATTTCCTCCTTTTTTTTCCAAAGCAATCTACTCCAAGCCTTGTTGAGATATCTTGTGACAGGGTGGTCCAAGCATAAGCTAACATATAGCAGCAGTCTTTGAGATTAAGCTTTTTGGAAAACGCCACCACACTTTCTTCATCTTCAGCCAACAATAAACGTCGCAGGACTTCCTTGTACATCTTTTTAAGCTTTGCTATAACACCCTGATCCATTGGTTGAATCAGTGCTGTTACATTGGGAGGCAGAAAAATTACTTTAAAATTTGCATCAACTGCATTCAATGTATCCGTCTCTGGATGAGATGGTGCATTGTCCAGTAGAAGAATTACTTTTCCAGTTTTCTTTTCTTGTTCTCTCAACCTCTTCACATTTGGGATGAACTGATTTGTATACCAATCAAGAAATATTTCACTATTCATCCAAGCACTCTTATGTGCTTTGTAACACAATGGGAGACATGTCACATTCTTTAAACAACGTGGTTTTTTGGCTTTGCCGATCATTAGCACCGGTAAACGATGACTTCCACTGGCATTCGTGGCTACCAAAATTGTTACTCTCTCTTTGCACTTTTTAAACCCAGGGGCAGCTGCTTCGCGCTGAGATGCAAGTGATTTTTGAGGCAATGATTTCCAGTATAAGCCAGTCTCATCGGCATTATACACATCATCGAGTGAATAACCTTCTTCTTCCAAAAAAGCCAAGAATGTTTCTTTAAAATTTTTAGCGGTAGTTGCATCGCTAGATAAAGATTCCCCTTGAATCTCCAATTCTCGTATGCCATGACGAGATTTAAAGTTTCTTAACCATCCCTGGCTAGCCTTAAAGTCAGGAGGACCGTCAAGTTGATTGTTGAACTGAAGTGCCTTTTCACACAACAGAGAACCAGAGATAGGTTCCCCTTTGCTTCTTCTTTGCACAAACCATATATACAAAGCCTCTTCCAATTTCACATCTTTCGCATTTCTCATGGTTTTACGTTTCTTCGACCCATTTTCACTATCAAATTTCGATGCAAAACTCATAATTTTATCCTTGTTACTTTTGATGTCAGAGACGGTAGCTTTGCCAACATTGAAAATCCTCGCAAGTGAAGACACAGTTTCACCTTGTCCTAGTCTCTTGATAATTTCTGTTTTCGTTTCAATTGACAAAACATTGCGGTTCCTTTTATATGCTTTAGGCCTACTGGAAAATGCCATATCGCACAGAGAAATACTTGTACACCAAAATTATTCTGCTGTAGTAGCAGACACAACTATTTTAAATTGAACTGTCTGTTTAGCCAGTGTTCTACCTAGAACGCACACGTACACTGGATTGGTAAACCAGATATTAACTGACTTTATGATCTAACTGACTTCCTGTACGTAAGCGACCGACCATTAGCCATCCCATTCTCTACAAATTGTTCGCACACATTTGAAGTTTGCCGCATCAAAAGATTCAGAATTTTAGTCTAACGTGACTGTGGCATCTGATTTTTTTTTTTTTTTTCTGGAAAAAGTGTTCGGATAATTGGATGTTCGGATAATTGGGGTTTGGATAAATGGAGTTCTACTGTATATTGAATCTCTTCCATCAAACAACTCTGGACACACTAGCGGCACTATATCCATACCGAAGCTATCCAGCTACTTAATTCCCCGAGATTAAAGTTTTCTCCTCTCAACCCAGTACATCTTCAGTCAAGCGCGAACTAAAAGATACACGCATGAGATCAGCTCACCTGTTTGTCTCCCCCCAACTTCAACTCAGTACCTTTTCACTCAAGCTCAAACTAAAAGATTGACATGTGAGATCAGCTCACCTGTTTGTCTCCCCAACAGCAACTCACTACATTTTAACCCTTTCTTTTACAAAATAACCCATTCCCGGTTAAACTATATTCAAAAATATAGTGCACCAAGGCACCCAAACAATTAACCATCTCATAACTTTAGATGTGCTTCCAAGCTTGTCTATAAAAAATCAGACCCGCACAAGAAAATCCCAAACACTTAACTCCCTTGCGAAAACATGACTTAACACACATCTACCTTCGACCGGTGGGCCGGACATGGAAATGTGTGAAAAATAATGACTTAGGATGTACACATTCTAAAAGGCTAACATTGGAACAAGCTGTTGAACTTGTGCTCAATGATTCGGAGGCTGAAAAAATAGATTTAGATGGTGATTATTCTGAAAGTGACATCAAAATAAAGTCTGATGATCATTTGAGTGACGAAATGTAAGAATCGGATAATGATCAGGCTTGATCTAGTCTTATTCATGGTTCCTTGAGGGAATCAGGCTTCAGTTCAGGGGCAAGGAAGGGGGCATTTCCCACGTAATGTATCAAGTAAATTTGATAAAGGTTGGTCTCTTGCAAATATATTCAGACCTACATCTACAGTAGACACAACATTTGTAGAACAGAAAGGTCCCAAGAACATTCCAGGATCTATTTGGTATGTTCATGACTGAAGTCATTTTATCACTCATTGGTGATTACAGAACAGTGGCAATGAAGCTTCACAATTGTGTTGAGGCACATCAGAGGCTGCAAAACATGGGCTTGCATCATCCTCAAGTGTCTCCACAAGCTAGAGGCAACAACATTTGTGTTGTGTGTGCATTTAAATTTAACAAACATGTCAGTATCTTCCCAAACATGGCCTACAGAGACAGACCATTAAAAAAAGTGAAGACTAAATTTTGGTGTAAATATTGTGAAAGCTATCTGTGCCTAAAGGAAGGTCTACATGCTGGGAGGACTGGCACAATAATCAGGAATATTGGAGATGATTAGGTCAGTCAATCTGAGATAGAATAATTAAAACTGAGCACATTGTTTTGTTACAGTAACTAGTTTTGCTTATATGTCCATTCTGTGTGTTTTTTGCTCAGGAGCGTAGGGGAATTACGGTTTTTATGCGCTGGGTAGCAAAACTTTCAATTTCAAAATTGTCCATGTGATGTAAAGTATTGCACATTTCATAATGATGAAAACATAGAATGAGCTTGAGAGGATGGCATGGGACAGGAAGACTTGCCATAAGTTTACTGAAGGCCTGTGCTCTTTGGTGAGCTGGGAGGTGATGATGATTAAAACTTGGAGACCAATGAGAAAAAAAGGAAAAGATAAGTACTAGCAGTAGTAGCAATATTGATAGTAGTAATAGTAGCAATATTGATAGTAGTAGTAGTAGTAGTAGCAGTAATATTGAAAGCAGTAGTAGTAGCAGTAGTAGTAGCTGTAGTAGTAATATTGATAGTTGTAGTAGTAGTAACAATATTGATAGTTGTAGTAGTAACAATATTGATAGAAGTAGTAGTAGTAACAATATTGATAGTAGTAGTAGTAGCAATATTGATAGTAGTAGTAGTAGTAGCAGTAATATTGAAAGCAGTAGTAGTAGCAGTAGTAGTAGCTGTAGTAGTAATATTGATAGTTGTAGTAGTAGTAACAATATTGATAGTTGTAGTAGTAACAATATTGATAGAAGTAGTAGTAGTAACAATATTGATAGTAGTAGTAGTAGCAATATTGATAGTAGTAGTAGTAGTAGCAGTAATATTGATAGAAGTAGTAGTAGCAGTAGTAGCAATATTGATAGTAGTAGTAATATTGATAGTTGTAGTAGTAGTAGTAACATTGATAGTAGTAGTGGTAGCAAAGTTACAGTAGTAGTAGCAGCAATATTGACAATAGTAGAAGTAGTAATATTTATTGATAGTAGTAGTGATAGCAATATTGATAGTAGTAGTGGTAGTAATATTTACAGTAGTAGAATTAGCATTATTGAAAGTAGTAGTACTTGCAATACTGATAGTATTAGTAGTAGTAATACTGATAGCAGCAGTGGAGTAATATTTACAGTTGTAGTAGTAGTAGTAGCAGCAATATTGACAGTAGCATTGTAGAAATTTTGATAGTAGTAGTGGTAGCAATATTGATAGTAGTAGCAACAATATTGATAGTAGTAGTAGTAGTACTATTAATTATAGTAGTAGCAATGATGATAGTAGTAGTATTATTAATTGTAGTAGTAGCAATGTTGATAGTAGTAGTAGTGGTAATATTGATAGTGGTAGTAGAAATAGCAATATTTATAGCAGTAGTGGTAGCAATATTGATAGTAGTAGCAATATTGATAGTAGTAGTAGTAGTAGCAATATTGACAGTAGTAGTAGTATTAGCAATATTGACAGTGGTAGCAGTAAGAATATTGACAGTAGTAGTAGTAGTAATATTAATAGTAGTAGTGGTAGTAATATTTACAGTAGTAGTAGTAGTAGTAGCAATATTGATAGTAGTAGAAATAGCAATATTGATAGCAGTAAAGGTAGCAATATTGATAGTAGTAGCAATATTGATAGTAGTAGTAGTAGTAGCAATATTGACAGTAGTAGTAGTAGTAGCAATATTGACAATGGTAGCAGTAGCAATATTGACAGTAGTAGTAGTAGTAATCTATACCTAAACACCAAGAAGACCAAAGTATTGACAACAGACAAAGTAAAGACCAAACCAGAAATTGAAATTGATAACGAAGAACTGGAAAGTGTTAATGAATTCGAATACTTAGGATCAATCATCAACAGCTCTGGCGACTGTGCAGTAGAAATTAAAAGAAGACTTGCAATTGCTTCACACAAACTAATACAGATGAAAAATCTATGGCAAGGCACAAGCAAAGAAACAAAGTTACAACTGATCAGAGCATGTATATTCCCAGTAGCAACATACGGCTGCGAGACTTGGACACTCAATAAAACTGTTGCAAAAAAGATTACATCATTCGAAATGAAATGCTACAGAAGGATGTTGAGAATACCCTGGACAGAAAAAAAGACCAACAGAGAAGTACTGCACTCACTAAACGTACAGGAACTTTGGCTCCTAAATACCATCGCAATAAGGAAGCTGAAATTTTTCGGTCATATAAAAAGACATAATAGTCTGGAAAAAACAGTGATGGAAGGCATGGTCCCTGGAAAAAGGGGAAGGGGTCGACCTAGACGACGGTGGACCCAGGACATCACAGAGAGTCTGAACTTGTCTTTGGCTGATGCAGGTCGACTTGCCCAGAATCGTGATGCGTTCAGAGCAGCTGTAATGGAGACAACGTTCTGGAAAGAATACGTCACATGATGATGATGAGTAGTAGTAATATTAATAGTAGTAGTGGTAGTAATATTTACAGTAGTAGTAGTAGCAATATTGATAGTAGTAGTAATAGCAATATTGACAGTAGTAGTAGTATTAGCAATATTGACAGTAAAAGTAGTAGCAATATTGGCAGTAGTAGTAGTAGCAATATTGATAGTAGTAGTAGTAGCAATACTGACTGATAAGGGTGGATTTGTGCTGAAGTGGTAACTTGCCACCCTTATCGACACCTGGTGTTAAAGTGTAAGATGTAGGTGTCTTCTCTGATTTAGGATGTTGCTGTGTATGTGGTAGTGGAACAGTTCACAGGGTTATCACACAGGCAACATGACGTGTAGAGTCATAGAAAGGGTAACTTCGTTGTATAAGTTTCTTTCATTTATTGCACGCCACAAAACAGTCATGATACTTATGACATCAACATGGTTAACGAGTTCAGCAAGATGATATGGCACATTGAAAACAATTTCTGTAGTCAGCAATGATAGCTGTTGTATATATGCGTCATAAGACATCACAGTTCAATAGATTCAGAAATTCATCAATCATCGAGTGCTAGTTCGTGAAGCTGTATAAATAATAATAATTTATATAACTTCTGCAACAGTGTCAGCTACAGATCTTCAATGTTCATAAACAATAATAAATGCTCCCATTCTGATGCTAGCAGATCAGTTGTATACAATAAGTCCGTTCACTGTCTGCACGTGAATAGCAAACATGGGCTACAGGTCAGCTCGACCTTTATAATGTTCCTAAGTCTAACCATCTGACTTGGACGTGATCTCTGATATAACGAATCCTGGAACACAGACAACAGTCTTGTTGGTCTAGAGCGACCCATATATATATTTAACTAGTTCAGGTATACAGATACCGGTGACTTAATCCTAGTCAAAGTACCTCTCCATTTTGCATCACACAGGCGAGCAAATAGGCGACAAAAAATGTACGAACCTCTAGACGATAGCATAAAGTTCGATACAAGAGGAATTACCTTATTTCGGAAAATCAACCATGAACATATGCCTCCAGGCAGGCTGCTGCATAATACTGGGGTAAATAGTCTAGTTAGCTAAACTAACTCACTATAAGGGACACTGTATTTCCCTCAGAGAATCACAAGACGCAGTTGCGGTCGCTCTGCTCGCTTCTTAAACCATTTCTAAACTGCCCCAACTGGGCGGAACACACAGAACGAACTCCCGGTTTGACATGCGCAGAACGACAATCTCTGAGTTGCCGTTCACAATAAGACGATTCTAAGAACATTCGAGATAAACGTCTTACACAGTCGCGCCTTTTATGGTCATGAAAAGAAGCGTTAAGAAAGGTTTCAGACATCTACCATAGTTGACTGGTACTACCAAATAAGGAGATGTGGTCACGCTTCGTTCAGAAATTATAGACCGAACGTGTCTCTATACAAGAGAAGGCAACTCCTAAAAAATTGTAGTTTCGATAACTCGGATTATGTCCCTTTGACCATAGAAAACATAATACACACTTCAGTCAAAAAAATGATCATACATATGAAAAAATGTTTATACAAACGAAAAATAATAATGATCCGTGCGTAACATTACCGCACCCTCCCTGGAAAAAAAAAAAGAAACATTTTTTTTTAAATCCTGGAGCCGGAAAAAATCTAGGCTCCTAACGCACGTATGATGCGTGGATATATACCTAACAAATTAGCTCAACGCATGGAGCGACACTGAGATCATATCTCAGATCCTTAGAGAAAAAATTTATCTAAGTATACGCTGATATATTCCAGGAAGGTGCCACCAACACACGCCACAATGATGGCAACAACATAATGACAATCAAATTATACTCATACCAATATATGAAATTAAATATATTATGTGTTATCATACAATGTGTTGCAAATAGCGGTGTAATTTACTAATATACCGCACTATATTATTACATTATATAAAGTAACAGTAATTAATAAGTAATACATGTGTTGCTCTTCGGTGACATAAAACATTCAATAGAAGAAGATGTGGACATCATCCGCTCCCAATGTAGGACAGGACTTGATATCCTAAAAGTTCCACAATGGACATAAACTCGCAGACTTCAATGATGTGCTGCGAAAATATCAATAACACAAATCTTAAAGACAACTGGTAAATTTCTTAATACAATCCTGAAAATAATTTATTTAAATGTGGCCGAGTGATCTTTTGGCCCGTATATCACTAACTAAGCCTTCTTAGATAATTACATGGTACAATGTTATAAATTTCCCTCAAAAAAAAAAAAAGTGAGACAAAATCTACTAACATGTCATTATAACATTGGACTGTATATCAGGAAATATATATATATGACAGAAGAATCATGTGGAATCGTGTGGACATCTGGACAGAATGTCTGCCATTACATTATCCGAACCACGGATAGCTCGAACCGAGAAATGAAATGGTTGAAGAGCTATGGCATAACGAGTGGACCTCGAGCTCTTCAAGTTTTTGCTCTGAATAGCAGTACGCGCTTTCTGGTCGGTTTCCACAATGAAATGTGCGCCTAGAAGAAATCTTTGTAACTTCAGAATAGACCATACCATAGCCAATAACTCACGGTCTAAAACCGAGTAATTCTTTTCTGCAGCGTTTAATTTCCTAGAGATATACATCACCGGATGCAAAGTATCAGAATACTCCTGCATTAGTGCTGCCCCAATCCCTGTTGACGAGGCGTCACTTCGAAGAACAAAAGTCTTCTCAATAGTAGGTAACTTAAGAATAGGTGGAGATGAAAATAGGGCTTTAACCTGGTCCAATGAGGATTGACATTCTTTAGACCAGCGGATCAGATTAGGCGACCCTTTCTTCAATAAAGTAGAAAGCGGTGCCATAATGGAGGACAGATTCGGAATGAATCGTCCGTAGAATTGAATCAAACCTAATAGACTCCTTACTTGTTTCTTCGTCTTAGGGACCGAAATGTTAAGTATTTTTGAAACATTGTGGTCCTCTGTCTTTAAAAGACCATGACCAACCCGATGACCTAGGAAAGAAATCTCGCTAAATCCTATAAAGGCTTTAGAGGGTTTTGCAGTCAAGTTATACTCGCGAAGAGTAGACAGTAATTCGTATAAACCCAAATAATGATCTTCCCAAGAATCACTGAATAGACAGATATCATCTAGGTATGCTATGACATCTGTACGATATGCGAGAATTCGCCGCATCATGCGTACGAATGTAGCAGGGGCGTTCATAAGACCAAAAGGCATGAAATTCCATTGGAATAAACCCCTAGGTGTAGAAAAAAGCTGTAAAAGGTTTGGCACGTTCAGTTAGCGGGACTTGCCAATAACCTTTAGACAAATCTAGTTTGGTAAAGAATCTAGAATTAGAAAGTTTATTGAGTAGCTCTTCTAATGAAGGCATAGGTTCAGCATCGAACTTCGTAACTTGGTTCAATTTGCGATAATCTACGCAAATGCGAATGTTATTATCCTTCTTTCGAACAATAACCATAGACGAAGAGTATGCTGAAGTGGATGGTTCAATGATTTCCAAACGTATCATTTCATCCAACTCTTTTTCGACTTGAGACTGGAAATGAATAGGTATTGGATATGGTCTGACTCTGATAGGATTGTGATCAGTTAGCACAATGTCATGTTCTATGACATGTGTGTGTCCCGGGATGTCTGTAAGAACATCCTGAAATGTTTGCAACATCGAAGAAACTTGTCGATGTTCCTCAGCGGAAAGATTTGGAGAAACGGTCACGTTTTTCCAAGATTCCGTAGAATAAAGTGGGACCATAGAAAGAGGAAGATTGACATCAGAAAAAGTAGTTTCCTCATCCTGTATAACTGACAGAGATGAGTACTGACCATGAGTTGCTTGTGAATTGTCCGTAGCCTGGAAAATAGGCTGCAAATAGTCAGGTCTTTCATAAAATTCTGTGAGCATATTTATGTGGAAAGTTTTATGCTTTCCATCAATATCGACAACATAGTCGACATCAGAAATTTTGGAGACTATTGCATATGGACCTTTCCATGCAATTAGAAGTCTGTTCTCCCTTGAAGGAAGTAGAACGAGAGCTTTGTCACCTGGACAAAGTTGTCGTAGACATCTATTCTTATTTGCAAACTGCCTTGCCTTTTCTTTAGCAAATTCTGAAGACGAAGTTGCTAGTTTGCATGCCTCGATGATCTTTTGCCTAAGAGCAATGACGTACTCATAAGAAGATTGAGTCTCATCGCTAATATTATCGGCAGTGATTAGATCGTGAAGTAAAGACATAGGGCCGCGCGGTTGCGCGCCAAAGACAAGTTCAAAAGGGGAAAACCCCGTATGTTCATTGGGGACCTCTCTATACGCAAAGAGAGCCGCGGGTAAGACCCTGTCCCAATCCTGAGGATGATCCTCAGTTATTTTACCAAGTAAAGTTTTCAGAGTCCTATTTAAACGTTCGACCAACCCATTAGACATTGGGTGATAGATACTGCTGAGAGACCTTTTAATGTGTAGCATAGACATTACCTGTGACATAGTGTCTGATATAAGTTGAGTGCCATGGTCTGACAATATTTCTCCGGGAAAACCCAAGCGAGAAAATATCAGCCAAAGAGCGTCTGCGATATCAGCAGTTGAGATGCTCTTGAGAGGTATTGCCTCTGGCCAACGTGTGCACATATCGACACATGTAAGGATAAATTGATGTCCTCTAGCCGACTTAATTCTAAAAGGACCGATAATATCTATTGCCATTTTTTTGAAAAGGGCGAATAGGAATGTCAGCAGCCTGGATAGGCGCAGCATGTCGTGGTCCTTTAGATTTGACCTCCTGACATACTTTGCAAGAGCGACAGTACATTCGTATGTCCTTGCTCACAAATGGCCAAAAGAAAGCCGCAAGAACCCTCGACTTTGTACGGGAAAAACCCATATGTCCAGCACATTGCGAGTCATGAGCATGTTGCAATATTTGCAATCTCATGCTCTTAGGCACAAGAATTTGTGAATGAGTGGACGTAGTCGAGTCTTGTACCATACGTACAAGTACGCCGTTCTTCATAGAAATCCAAGATTTCCTATTAGTGTTCTGATTAGGATCACCTTTTTTTGCTAGAATGAAGAATTTTTGTAAAGAAGGATCTTCTTCTTGCAATTTGATAAATGAGTCACGTGTAATAGTCAAGTGACTATCTTGGTCATTTACTTCATCATTATTAGTTAATGAAGTTTGAGGTGGATCCAGAGCATGTGCTCTTGTGACCACCGCATTGGTAGCTTCAATGTTTTGCTCTTCCCAAACAGCAATCTGCTGTGGGGTACATTCCCTAACTCCGTGAATACGACCAATAATAAGGTCCGCAATAGGGTTTGGAAGTAGACACGCGTGGACCTCTCCCGTGAAGAAAGGAGTAGCAATGTGTATTATAGCAGTAGGATACTTTTCTAACGTGCCACCAAATGTGACACATTTGATGACTTTTCCTGTAGCACAGGATGGATCTACAAGAGATTGCCTAACGCCGACAGTAGTACATCCAGAATCAAACAACACTGAGACTGGATTACTATTTACTAGCCCCTTATGTAATATAAGAGAACCTCTCCCATCATGAGCAACATTAGCAGGAAGAGCGGGCAAAGGATGACCACAGCTTAAAGTACTAACGGTTTTCGGATCAAATAAAGTACTGCATTGGATACATTTATTTGCCCTACCAAAATCAAAAGATGAGCATCCGATAGCATTATGGTCTTTATCATTATTAACCTGTTTATCTGCTCCCTGAGATTCTTGTTGAACAGAGTTTGTCTGTTGATATCTTTTTCTCTTATGTTGCGATCTACCGCGACCATTATTGCCTCTGCAATTATCATTAAAGTCCCTACTGTAATTTTTATCCTGGTTTGAGTTCCAGTTTCCATAACTGTCATTACTATCTCTATGCTGTTGAGAACCTCTATTATCTTGGTATTGAGGTCTCTGCATAAAATATTTTCCTCTGTACCGATTACCTTTGTGAAAATTTCTAAAGTTAACCGGAGTAGAATAACGTGTAGTATTAGGTTGTCTCCAGTTCTGGGAAGCAGAATCACCCTGGAATTGATCACTATGGTTCTGGGCATAATTACGATTACTCTTTTTATTGAAATTTTTCTGGCTACCCTGAAATTTACGCATAAAATTTGGGCCATAAGGTGCTGCCGAAGCAACTGGCAGACCTTCTTTCACCTTAGAGTTACTAATGGTTATAACATACTGGCTACAGTATTCTTCCATTTCTTTTATGTTTTTAGGCTTACGCTCATGAAGAAAAGATAGAAAAGCTTCATTAACAGAAGACATAACCTTATCTCTAAGTAGTAAATCCATAAGAGCTTCAAATGTATTTTCTGTCTTAGACAACTCAACCCATCGTAAAAAAAGTAAGACGGATGCCTGAGATGAATTCAGAGAATTCAACTCCAGTTTCTGGTAACATGGTTTTAAATTTAAGACGATATCCGTCCTCGTTAAGTTGGTACTTCTTTAACAATGCCGCCCTGACAACCTCATAGTTGTTTTTGTCAGGCACATCTACCATACTCAACAAAGTCAAAGCATCACCTCTAAGTATCTTGGACAGATGATACACATATAATGTTTTATCTATATTATGCACATTACATGCACTTTCAAATCTATCTAGATAAAATGTTATATCATCGATTGAGGGATTAAATGCTGGTAGATTAAGCTTGAAATCCTTAGCATTAGTCTTATTTGACACCTTATTTGCCTCATTAGCATTACCAGTGTTCAATAACTTTAACTTCTCTAACTCTAAAGCTAAGACTTTTTCATCATGTTCCATTTTTGCTTTTCTCTCATCAGCCTCTCTTTGTAACCTTCTTTCTTCAGCCTCAGCCTGTAACTTTCTTTCTTCAGCCTGGGCCTGTAACTTTTTTCCTTCAGCCTCTATTTCAAGTCTCTTATTTTCAGCTTCTTTTTCAAGTCTCTTATTTTCAGCTTCAGCCTGGGCCTGTAACTTTTTTTCTTCAGCTTCTTTTTCAAGTCTCTTATTTTCAGCTTCAGCCTGAAGCCTCTTCTCCTGAGATTCTGCTTCTCTTTTTTGTTTTTCCATTTCCATTTGAAATCTTTTTTCCTCCACCTGCATCTGCAGTTTCTTTTGTTCTATTTCAGCCTCTATTCTCTTTTGTTCAGTTTGTTCTTTCATTTTCTTTTCTTCCGACTTCAATGCCTTGGCATATTGAACAGTCGCAAATTCTTCTAATTTATCACCTGTCTTCCCAAGGGCTTTACCCTGCTCAATAAAGTACTCAAATGTAGACATGATGTCCAAAATGTGAGTACAGAACCTGAAATAATTAATTATCTTATTTCAATGTTAAATAGCAACAAGACTTAATAAAGTGCTTGTATAATCTCTATGTTGAACCCAATCTCTGTGGGAAACAGGAGTTGACACCAACTTGTATTATCAAATGTATAATAATATCACAAGTCACCTCTTAATTAACAGTGCACTACCCAAATCAGTGCATAATCATCAGTTATTTATCATAACTGCACTACAATAGTGCATAAGCAAAAAACACCAGTTTGTTATGATAAGTGCACTATAGACCAATAGTGCATGAGCATATATCAACAATAGTGAAAGCTAACTATGCAAGAACTATGTAAACAATAACAAGACAATGTAAACAATAACAAAGGTCATCAACAATGTAAACAATAACAAAGATCAAAGTCAATGTAAACAACAACAAAGATCAGAGTCAATGTAAACAATAACAAAGATCAGAGTCAATGTAAACAATAACAAAGATCAGAGTCAATGTAAACAATCAACAAAGATCAAACAATACGAAAACATTCGCATAAGTCAAATACACAAACAGCAAAACTAAAAAGAAATATGCGAAGATATGACTAACAAATGACGCTACAGTGTATACACAAAAATATACGTAAAGAACTGAATAATAGCAAAGGGGAGACCTACAAATACAAACAATCGAAATCGAAACTAAAAACACAAAGAAAGAGAGAAAAGAAAAAAGAAAAAAAAATATATATATATACAAGAAACAGAAATAAAGCACAACTCGTCACAACTAAACAGATATAGCAACGATTGTCGCTAGCAAATTTCACTGTAGGAAATTCGCACAGTCCCTAACGAAAACGCTAACAGTAGAACCTCTGTGACGTGGTATCTTCTACTGCAAGACTCCGCCCAACCGAGAAAACCCGCTGAAATATAAACATATAAATATACAAATAACAAATAACATATAACATATAAACATGTATCATGAAAACAATAGGAGAAAGTGTGAAAGTACAGAAGGCTCAGTTAGAACATAAGGGCACAGTTCACAAACAAAACAGGCCACTTAACTTCTATAAATCCAGCGTCAGCACGGTGCAGAACAGGATGTAATCAGCATTCTGAGGATAATGATCCAACGTTGATTAACTTCTGCTCCCATAAACAGCCATGACGAAGGAAAAGAGCTTCTAATACTGCAACAGTTGTTACGGCACTTGACCTTCTGAATCTTCTAAATTGATTTAACCGGCACTTGACCTTCTGAACCCGCAACAGTACCCCTGAGACCGGAACAGTTGTTACGGCACTTGTCCTTCTTTTCACCAGATCAGGAAATCCATTCGCTCGGTACTTGTCCTTCTAATTTTACCTAAACTTCAATATTGCCGAGCAGCGCCGGGTAGTTTCAAAATCAGCAACTGTCAGAAAATCCGGATACTTTCAATAAAATTTCTTGTAAGGTGGTAGTTGATGCTGTAGTTGTATCTAGTATGATGATGATGTCTGGGTTTGCTGACCCCCTTGATAGCTGGAATCAGAGTGAACCAACCTATGGCCACCAAAAATGATATGGTGCGCCAAAATATCAGATGATAGAACCAGCTCTGGCCACCAAAAATGATAAGGGTGGATTTGTGCTGAAGTGGTAACTTGCCACCCTTATCGACACCTGGTGTTAAAGTGTAAGATGTAGGTGTCTTCTCTGATTTAGGATGTTGCTGTGTATGTGGTAGTGGAACAGTTCACAGGGTTATCACACAGGCAACATGACGTGTAGAGTCATAGAAAGGGTAACTTCGTTGTATAAGTTTCTTTCATTTATTGCACGCCACAAAACAGTCATGATACTTATGACATCAACATGGTTAACGAGTTCAGCAAGATGATATGGCACATTGAAAACAATTTCTGTAGTCAGCAATGATAGCTGTTGTATATATGCGTCATAAGACATCACAGTTCAATAGATTCAGAAATTCATCAATCATCGAGTGCTAGTTCGTGAAGCTGTATAAATAATAATAATTTATTAACTTCTGCAACAGTGTCAGCTACAGATCTTCAATGTTCATAAACAATAATAAATGCTCCCATTCTGATGCTAGCAGATCAGTTGTATACAATAAGTCCGTTCACTGTCTGCACGTGAATAGCATACATGGGCTACAGGTCAGCTCGACCTTTATAATGTTCCTAAGTCTAACCATCTGACTTGGACGTGATCTCTGATATAACGAATCCTGGAACACAGACAACAGTCTTGTTGGTCTAGAGCGACCCATATATATTTAACTAGTTCAGGTATACAGATACCGGTGACTTAATCCTAGTCAAAGTACCTCTCCATTTTGCATCACACAGGCGAGCAAATAGGCGACAAAATGACGAACCTCTAGACGATAGCATAAAGTTCGATACAAGAGGAATTACCTTATTTCGGAAAATCAACCATGAACATATGCCTCCAGGCAGGCTGCATAATACTGGGAAATAGTCTAGTTAGCTAACTAACTCACTAAGACACTGTATTTCCCTCATCAGCAGTAGCAATATTGATAGTAGTAGTAATAGCAATATTGACAGTAGTAGTAATATTGACAATAAAAGTAGTAGCAATATTGGCAGTAGTAGTAGTAGTAGCATCATGATTGATAATAGTAGTAATAGCAATATTGACACCAGTAGTAGAAGTAGTAGTAGCAGTAGCAATTTTGACAATAGTTGTAGTGATATTGACAGTAGAAGTAGTAGCAATATTGACAGTAGTAGTAGCAATATTGACAGTAGAAGTAGTGATATTGACAGTAGTAGTAGTGATATTGACAGTAGAAGTAGTGATATTGACAGATCTCGCTTGTATAGACATTACTCTCACCGTTAATGAATCCGAAGCTGCATAAATTAGCCTCCAGTGCATGAAAGCTGCCTGTGCAAGAATATCATTATACATGTGGGTAGTGTCTGCCCACAGAACTCTCTGAGATGCTTTCAATAGGTCAAGACATTTCCTGCAATCAAAATTAAAGAAAATTTGGTTCAACACAACATAGACTGAAGAAATCATTTAACATGGACAGTAACAAAAGATGTAAGAAGGTCTATTAACAATATCTAAAAGCTGTAAGGATTTGCAGAATAAACACAATCCCATTACACATATGTTTTTTTTTTAAATTTAAGAAGTAAAACTTGAGTTTTGCTAAGGATGCTATCAGCAAATGCAACACAAAAGGACAAAAGGAATAAAGTGATTGGCCTAAACTGAATATAGAAGAATTATGGAATTAATATAAGATCAAAGGCCATCTCTGAATCAACTACTGGCTATTAGAATTCCATCAACATTTACTTCTTTTGTGGATGGTTCACCTGAAAGGAGTTTTTGTATTCAAGGCTAAATCAGATACGCAAACATGTTACTCGATACAGACAAGAAAGGGGTAAAGAAGATATTGAAAGACCTTAAGCTGATGGCACAGGAGAACCTGGGAGCCACAGTAGTGCAGCAGTTGGTGCACTGGCTTCATAGCTCGGTGGTCCATGGTTTGATGCTCCAGTTGAGGTGGGGAATGTTTAGAATGTAAACAGCTCCGGGGCTGACAAAGCCTTATGAATTGAGCACCAGAGCAAGTCTGAGAAGGTTAAGGCGGCAGCATGATGCTAACCACATTACCCCTAATGTGCTGATGGCCAAGAAAATATGGGCCTAACACCTTATTCCCAAATGCCTCAACAGGCGTGTAATGGGTATTTTTTATTTACCTGTTTTTTTTATTTATTTATTTAACAAGAGAATCTGGCATGAGTTTGCTGAAGGCCTGTGCTCCATGTGGAGCTGGCAGTTAATGTATGACTTATATTACTCAATTAAGGGAAAAGGTTAGATTTATGGAGAATTTCTGCTTTATAAAGTTTATTCTAAGTACAAGACAGTCTACCAAGTCACAGTTAATGTATGACTTATATTACTCAATTATGGGAAAAGGTTAGATTTATGGAGAATTTCTGCTTTATAAAGTTTATTCTAAGTACGAGACAGTCTACCAAGTCACAGTTAATGTATGAATTATATTACTCAATTATGGGAAAAGGTTAGATTTATGGAGAATTTCTGCTTTATAAAGTTTATTCTAAGTACAAGACAGTCTACCAAGTCACAGTTAATGTATGACTTATATTACTCAATTATGGGAAAAGGTTAGATTTATGGAGAATTTCTGCTTTATAAAGTTTATTCTAAGTACAAGACAGTCTACCAAGTCACAGTTAATGTATGACTTATATTACTCAATTATGGGAAAATGTTAGATTTATGGAGAATTTCTGCTTTATAAAGTGAATACCAAGTACAAGACAGTCTACCAAGTCACAATTACGTCAGTGCCACAAGCTTTACGCACTTGTATGGACGTAAAAGAAAAATAATGGAATGCACTATAAACAGAGGCACCTGTATTCTTTCATTATAAACATATAGTAATCTCAGAGTAACTTCAGAAATTCACTTCTCACACCTCCCACCAATGGTCAAATGAAGAGGAACACACACACAAACCTACCCAATGTCAGCTGTACTGCATTTAGGGTTAAACAACATAACTTGGGTTACAATATATTCATGCACTGCCCTCTCGATGTCTGACAAGTTCTCAAGCTTGAATAAGCAGTGACCATTGCTAGTGCCATGTATGCAATCAGTGAAGCTGAAACTAAGAAAGAATACATCATGCATACATTGCAATGAGCACATTTAATTGAGAGAACACAAAGATGAGACAGAGATACTTTTCTTTCACTTTATGTTTTAGTTCATAGCAAATAAGTACCAGCCTTTCAGACCAAAACTGTGAGTACAGAAAGAATAAATAATTTTAATCAACAAGAATTAACATTTCAGGTGTGAAACAATGCACCACTTCTTTTAAACAGCTAATTTGTTTTATAAGAAATCTAATTTTAACAGAATGTACCTATCATCGCAATTCTGTAGAATAGCTATGTGGGCAGTAGCACTTCCCACCATGCTAGACAAGTCTAATGAAAGAGACATCATGAGATCAAATGTTTTTAACATCATCTGAGCTGTCAGATGTTTGAGAGTTCACTTGTATGATATTAACATGTTTCTAGTTTTCTACTTTTAAAGCAAGCAGTAGTCACGCTCCAGTTGATATCTAAACAGAAGGTTTTTTTTGGTGAGCTTTTTCTGTTTACCATTGTCACATGATTTTAGCTGCTGTGACTTAAGTGCTCTTCTTGAGCATTAATTTGGATCACAACAGTGATTACAGTTTTAGCGTGAAAGAGAAAGCATGGAATTTATTCCCAGCTAGAAAACTGCACTGTGCACACCAGTGTGGAATGCTATTATGTGGCACTGAAGACACAGCTGTTTTTTATAGGACAGCTAAATGACATTTAAATTATGGTAGCAGCTGTTTATTGTATAGGACAAGCCCTATTGTGGCATCACATGTCAGGTCCTTGGTGGTATGCAGGGGATGTGATTATTGACACACTGGTTTGATATTTCAATGGTAGCTTGATTATAGAATCAATATGAGCCATTTGATGATGCACGCCATCATAGCTGACAAACGCTGGAGTTGGGTTGGCCATGCCCTCATAAGGGACCCTGATGCCATTACAAGAACAGTTTTTCTATGCATCCCCAAAAGAATGTGAAAGAGAGGCCGACCAAAAACAGAGAACTGTGGAGGCTGAGATGCAAAGAATGAACCACAGTTGGAGCACTGAACAAAGGATGGCCGCAGACCAAACAAAGTGGAAGCAATCTGTTGCTGCCCTACAAGATGCCACAAGGCATGATGGCCACTGACTATCATTTTATCATCACTTTCATTTAACATCCAAATGGAGCATGGAGCCATCCATGCAGCTGTTTCTTTGCATGGGGTATTTCCATGCTGTTGCAGTGGTGCTTTCTGTGACAATCTGTTTAACATTATCAGGCTGTCAGTCTGTTAAAGTCAGTTTGGTTTTAAGCTAGGGGATGTAAACATTTATATTCTTGCATGTCAGGCCAAACATTGGTTATCTCCCTTGACTGGTGTAAAAATATGTGTTCCAGAATTCTCTCGAACTTTCGAGTATGAGTGAAGTTCACGTTGCGAGGTTATCGGTGTATGCATGACTGTTTTGAGCAGGACTGATATGCGATATCTCGTGACAGTTCGCTCTGGGTTTTTGACCGGGCTGGTCAGCCATGTTTTGCTGATTGTGTGTACGGGGAAATAGTTTTGTGTTATAGAAATGTTGGAGATGTCCCCGCTATATTTCTGAAAGCCAAGGATTGATGGCTGATATTAATTTGACTTATTTCTGATGCTGTCCGTGAAGGTAAAAGTACATTTTGAATATTATATATTTTGAAGCCCGGCACTGATGCGGCATATTTTTGCCAGAGATTTACATGACTTGTTTTGTCAGAGGAGATACAGAGAATATTATATATTTTGAAGCCCGGCACTCATGCGGAATATTTTTGCCAGAGATTTACATGACTTGTTTTGTCAGAGGAGATACAGAGAATATTATATATTTTGAAGCCCGGCTGTTGACTCCATTTTATAGTTGAGTTCAGTGAAGAGGTAAATTGAAACGCGAATGGTTAAAACGGAATGAATGTCAACAATGTTCTTCAAACGAAAATTCCAACAAGTATCGTTGAATTGGGTGAACTGGGCAAGTATTGGCAGCACACAATTCGGTGATTACAGTACATATATTTTATTGACGTGACACCAACGAAGTGGAACAAGACAATCATAGTTACAGATGCGAAGATCATACGTCAAAATGTTAATATCACTGTTAATAGTTGTTATAGATTCTCTAACAGTTAAGTTCTCTTATATTCCAGTGATTAAGGATCACTTCCATTACCATATAACAGACATGGTATTAACGTCCGTTGACCTTCTCCCAAGGACGTTTATTAAGGCAAACGGATTCATTCTCACGGAGCAATAATTTATATCATATTTGTAAGCATCCCAGACTTTCTTCATAAAATTCTTAGATAGCATATCCAATCCAAACAAAGGCAGATATAACAATACAACCAGGTTAGTGTTTCATCTTGGCTAACCTCACGGTATCCATACCACGACTTTGGCATAGGTAAAACGGCATATTAAACATGTGAAGCATATATATATATTCATTAACTTGATTCCACATATGGATTCTCCCTCTACAAAAGATTCCAAAGGCTATCGACTCCGTGTGTCCAATTCTAGGAATGTCATCTCCGATGAATTCCCGCTAGACCATAAATAGGAGCGGCCTGATACTTTAAGTTACATAATTAAACTTGCCATAAGAAATGGGGCGACACTTACTTCATTCTTCCACTATTGGCTTCGCCATGAAGACCAATAGATACGAATACACTGATGGCTTCTTCAAATTTGCCAGGAATCAAAGAATAACACTGCGGACATAAATGTCGTCCGAGCTGCCCCTATCATGACGTCACAATCTACTCAACTAGGTTACACGTGCGTCCAAAGCAACTCACACAGCATTGTGCACGTCAGTGCGTGAATCAATCGAACGCACAAATAATATAACTATATAAAACTGGTGCGTACATTTGGCAGGACCGAAGACTACCCCCGTAGGTAATAAATGTACGTAACAGCTCCCTTATTACCTCCCCTTAAAAAAATTAATTCTATTAATTTTTTTCGAACTAATTACTCGAGAGAGGTGAGTCAAAACTACAACAAGATTTATGACATGCATAAAATTATATCATATTAAGAAAAGAATATTAAATGAAAACAATATAACTAAATGATAGTATGCATTAAAGCACACATCCACCATCGACCTACTTTGGAACGATGTGGTAATATTCGAAGTAAAAAGAAGTTGAAAATGAAAATGAAATAAACCATAAAAAAAAAAAATGATAATAAAATTCAACAAAATTGTTTTAAAAGAAATTTGAAACATATGATTTCAAAAATGAAAATGAACAGCAACACTGATGATGATCAATGATAAAAGAATCAATAAAACAGAAAATTTTAAAATACAACATGCAAAATGAAACAAAGCATAATTAAACACTTTAAGAAGCAACGCACTTACTATTTCCTAACATTAGTAAGTTTGAATAGTTATCTAAAAGTGAGATATCATGTAGTAGGATACGTGAATACACGTATTGCGAAACACTAATAAAGTTAGTAGATGTGTGATTTATAATCAATCAAATTGATTAAATTGAATTATTCTACTTAATAGTACTTAATTTATGAACAAATAACTAATTACTAATTTATTCTAAGTGATTTCAATTTCACTCATTGTTAATATTCTTTTAGAACTAGTTAAATCGACAAGAATATGTTCTAAATGTACCATGTCTGAAATAAGTTTACGAACACGATATGTAGTGTAATCTGTTTCATAACAATAGTGAATGTCTATTTGTCACTCTTACCAATGTTTCCATACTAAAAAAAAATGTTACTTTAATATCACTGTTCCCGTTCTAACAAAACGTTACTTCACAAGAAATAATGTTATAATCCATACGTAAGTATATTCTGAAAGTTATATATATACGAATACTGCAGAACTACACATAGTCTCCACAGATGTATAATCAGTGACCATGTACAAAGTTATTCATGTTTCTGTGCGGACGTTTCACCATCTGGAAGTGGTTTAATTTCGACGTGTTCACTAGGGCATCTTGAAAGACAGTCTGCAAACACATTCTGTACTCCAGGAATAGCTCGTATCTCAAAATGGAACGGTTGAAGCGCAAAAGCGTAACGCGCTGACTTTGATGACTTCACGTTCCCTGTGATCAGTGCTGTAAGAGCTTTCTGGTCGGATTCCACCACAAAGTGTGATCCGAGGAGATAACGATCCAGTTTTGTGATTGACCAGACAAGAGCGAGGAGCTCTTTGTCCCGAACGGAATACTTCATCTCGCTCGTCGTAAGCTTTCTGGATACGTACATAATCGGAAATAAGGTGCCTCCGTATTCCTGCATCAAAACTGCCGCGATAGCGTAGGAAGAAGCATCACTGCGAAGAACAAAGGTGAGATCTTTGTTAGGCAACCTTAAAAAAGGCTTATTTGAAAAAAATTGTTTTATATAATCTAAAGCCGTTTGATGATCCTGCGACCACTTTATTACATTAGGTGTGCCTTTCTTCAGTAACGAAGAAAGAGGTGCAGTTATAGTAGACAAATGAGGGATAAATTTAGAATAGAACTGTATTAGTCCTAAGAGCGACCTCACTTGTTTTTTTTTGTCTTAGGTGCTGAGATGTTTAAAATTTTAGAGACGTTACTGTCTTCTGTATACATTAAACCGCGACCTATACGGTGACCAAGAAATGAGATGTCATGAAAACCGACAAAAGCCTTTGAAGGTTTCGCTGTTAAGTTATAATCCCGTAAGGTAGAAAGTAAAGATTTTAAACCCTGAATATGTTCATCCCAAGAGTCACTGAAAAGACAGATGTCATCTATATAAGTAATGACATCGGGACGATGAGACAATATGCGGCGCATCATGCGTACAAAGGTAGCTGGCGCATTCATTAGACCGAATGGCATAAAATTCCATTGAAAAAGACCCCGTGGCGTCGAGAAAGCGGTGAATGGCTTTGCTTTAGGGGTTAATGGCACTTGCCAATAACCCTTTGAAAGGTCAAATTTCGAAAAGAATGTGGCATGAGACAATTTCTCTAATAAGTCGTCCAAAAGAGGTAATGGTTCCGCATCGAATTTTGTAACTTTGTTTAATTTCCTGTAATCTACGCAAAGACGTATATTGTTGTCCTTCTTCCGAATGATTACCATAGAAGAAGAATATGGTGATGAAGATGGTTCAATTATATTTAATTGAAGCATCTCATCCAATTCCTTATCAACCTTATCACGAAAGTGTAAAGGAATAGGATATGGGCGAACTCGAATCGGTGTATCTCAGTCAGAATAATGTCATGTTGGATGACTGACGTATGACCTGGGATGTCAGTGAGGACATCCTCATACGTGTGTAGAATATTAGAGACTTGCTGACGTTGTTCATCAGTAAGAGTAGATGAGATAGTAACATCATTCCATTTCTCAGTGGAATGGAGTGGTACAACTGGTATTGGTAGTTGTACATCATCGAAAGAAGATTCCTCTTCTTGGATGACAGACAAACTAGAATAGTGTTGAATAGGAGGTGTAGGATCGTCAGTTGCTTGGAACACTGATTGTAGATAATCAGGACGTGAGTAATATTCCTTCAACATATTAATGTGGAAGGTTTTATGTTTACCATTAACATCAACGATGTAGTCGACATCGGATATTCTTGAGATGATCCTGAAAGGACCTCTCCAGGTAATTAAAAGACGATTATTATGCGCAGGGAGTAATACAAAAGCTTCATCACCAGGTATGAGCTGGCGAAGACGTCTATACTTGTTTGCAAATAGACGAGCTTTTTCTTTGGCTTGTTCGGATGATGCAGTAGCTAATCTACAAGCATCTATGATTCTCTTTCTCAGAGAGATCACATACTCACAAGAGGATTGAGTTTCCTCTTCAATATTCTCATCAACCAATAAGTCGTGGATTAACGCCATCGGACCGCGTGGTTGCATGCCGAAAACAAGTTGAAATGGAGAAAACCCCGTTGCTTGATTTTGTACTTCGCGATACGCAAAGAGACAAGCGGGTAGGACCCGATCCCAGTCTTGGGGATGGTCTTGAGTTATCTTACCCAACAACTGCTTGAGTGTCCTATTTAGACGCTCAATTAACCCATTTGACATCGGATGATAAATAGAACCTAGAGATCTGTCTATACCTAATGTCTTCATAACTTGAGACATGGATTCAGAAATGAACTGAACCCCATGATCCGACAAGATTTTCCGTGGAAAACCAATGCGTGAGAAGATTAACATCAATGCCTCTGCTACACTGGCAGATGAAGTGTTCTTGAGAGGGATAGCTTCAGGCCAGCGAGTGCACATATCAATGCACGTAAGAATATGCGTATGCCCTCTAGCAGATGGTAGCATAGGACCAATAATGTCTATAGCCATTTTATCAAATGGTCTAATCGGGATGTCCGCAGCTTGAATAGGAGCCGCATGAAATGGACCCCGTACCTTAACTTCTTGACATATCAAACAAGACCGACAATAGAGAGTGATGTCCTTATGTACGCCTGGCCAGTAGAATGCCGAAAGCACTCTGGATTTGGTACGCGAAAAACCCAAATGGCCCGCACATTGCGAGTCATGCGCATGTCGTAATATACGAGATCTCATACAGGATGGGACTATAATCTGAGAACATAAGGATGAATCCTTTTCTCGTATTACTCTAACCAAAATGCCATTTTTAAGTATAAAATCATGTCTAGATTTTGCAAGTTTGTTCACATACTGAAAAATTTTTTTTAATGAATCATCATTCTTTTGCAATGTTGCAAACAACTCCCGTGAAATAGGAGCATCATCATCACAAGTGGTATGAACTGTAGGTTCCATAGGTGTATCATGCGACATATTAGTAGCTTGCGCTCTAGTCACTACTGCATTTGCAGTTTGAATATGTCGCTCTTCCCATTCAGCAATTTGCTGTGGTGTACACTCTTTAATACCATGTATGCGACCAAGTATCAAATCACAAATTGGATTCGGAAGGAGACAAGCTTGAATCTTTCCTGAAAAAAATGGAGTATTAAGATCAATAATAGCAGTGGCAAATGTTTCAATTGTGCCACCAAACGTTACACATTTGACAACCCGGCCCGTGGCACAACTTGGGTTGATCAGCGAAGTCCGGACGCCGACTGTACTGCAACCAGAGTCAAATAGGAGAGAGCATGAAATATTGTTGACAAATCCCTTGTTAAACTTAAGAGAGCCCTGTCCCTGGTGTACTGAAGCAGCAGTGGCCGTACAGACTGCAGGTAGACTAGGCAAGGTATGTCCGCAACGCAGCGTCGTGATCGCCCTGGGCTGGAAAAGAGTAGAGCATTCTGAACAATCTTTGACTTGGGTACAATCAAGAGAACAACACATAGCATTATGAGTTTCAGCTCCTTTACCCTGTTCAATGTTAGCCTGTGTATCACTAAAAGCGACATTAGAATGTCTATTCGTATTACTCAACGATCTATCTCGTCGACGCGATCGATTTTGATTTTTGTCATTAAAATTGCCATAATTGTAGTTTCTGCTAGAGTTAAAATTTGGATTAGTCCGATAATTTGTATAATTATCGTTATGATGTTGGTAAAATGGTTTATTTCCAAAAAATTGTTTGTTTTGCGGACCCTGAGATCTTGATCTCCAGTTTTGTTTATTATAATGTCCTTGATTATTTTTAAAATTATTGTTACCAAAATCTCGCGATCTGTGAGCCTGGTTCCAAGAAACATTAAATGGAGCAGATTGTTGAAATTGCTTCCCTTTGTAAAAATTACCATTGTTAAAATTGTCATTATTTCCCTTATTGACATATCTGTCAGCACTAAAAGAACGATTGAGTGAAAAATTGTTTTGTTGTGCTGCAAAAGCAACAGGCAATTCATTCTTAATCTGTGCATTACTTAGATCCATGTTTGGGTGAGCAGTGCAAAAATTTTTAGCATGCTGTTCCAGGTCTTTCATAGATAAAGGTTTCCGTTCGTGTAAAAATGCGAGAAATGTAGGATTTACAGACGAAAGTACCTTATCGCGCATCAGTAAATCGAAGAGACCTTCATACGACTTTTCAATTTTGGATAATTCAATCCATCTTTCTAGTGTTAGTCGTATTTGTGACAGAAAATCACTAAAATTTCTGCTAGATTGAGGTAGTAATGTATGAAATTTTAAACGATATTGGTCTTCTGTCATTTGGAATTTTTGCAGAAGTGCCGCTCTAAGAGCATTATAGTCATTTTTCTCACCAATGCTGGTGGTATGGTAAACTGCTAATGCGTCCCCTGTGAGTAATCTGGATAAATATGTACAGTATAGAGCTTTATCCACGTTATAAGACACACAAGTGGCCTCAAACCTATCTAGGAAGAATATCACGTCATCAGACGGGGGATTAAATTTTGGTAATTTAAGGTGAATTTCCTTAAAATTATCATGTCTGGATGAAGTTTGGCTTTCAAAAGTTCTCTGAGAATTAGCTTCCTGAGTTAATCTAAGTCTCTCATATTCTGACTCTGCTAATTTCAGTTCATGCTGTCGTTTTCTTTCATTCTCTTCCATCTCAAGCTGAAGTCGTTTTGTGTTTTGTTCAGCTATTAATCTTCTTTCTGCCATTTCCTTTTGTTTATTTTCCATCTCAATATTAAGTCTTTCTGTAGCCTCCCTTTGCTTCTGTTCTGCCTCTCACTGAAATCGTTTCTCTTCTAATTCAGCGGCTAATCTCATTTTTTTCTCCTCTTCCTCCGCCTCAATCCTTTTTTGATCTGCCTCAAATTTCAAATTTTCCAAACGTAAAGTTTCTAACCTTCTCTGATCAGCTTCTATTTCTTGAGCTTTCTTATATTCTGCAAGTGCAAATGCTTTTGCTTCCTCAGGAGCCATCTGAAGAGCTTTTGCTTGCTTAATGAAATAGTCTAAGGTAGCCATTATTCAATTTTATTATGTAATAATACTACTTAAAATTGTTACTACAACTCGTGGTTTTCGTTCCTGTTCTAGAACGGTAAAATGTTATCATATAATTATTAAATATGTTATTAATCAATAAATTTATGTAATCAAATGTCATGAAATGAACAACGAGAAAGACAATAGAAACATAACCGACAAGACATGATAAACTGGACGGTAGAACACAATCGTAGAAATAAAAAAAATAAAAATGTATAACTAAAATAGAATATCGTAAAAATATACGACGATAACTACGATCAGATAATTAACAGTACAATTGACAACACAGTGTAAAAACATAGGTTTTGTAAAAAACTAAACGACAGGAAAGGTGAGATGGACGCAAAATACAAACAAAATTCATCATAAAACTAAATTATGAATAAAAATAGCTACCAAAAACAACGATTAAACGTGACGAAACAGCTAAATAGATAATATTATAAGAAGCAACTAGCGATCGGAACTTCGGCAAGGTTTCTAGCCTTGTACCGGAACTATCGCTCAATTGAAACTTACAAGACGAGCCCTACAGAACGTCTGACGAAGAGCCCGAATTGGCTTCGAGATGGATCTCGTTCGTCAGATCAACCTCCCTACCTCCCACGAAGAATACACAACATATAACACTGAACACGAAAAATATGAATGTGGACATAACACGGAAGGCACAACTAAGCGTAATAAAGTGTACAACGGAAACACGTTATACTCATCTCGCGTGCAGGTAAAAAATCAATGTGCCTCGTCTCCGTGGATGTACGTCTACAGATAAAGTACTTCGTTCTGCTTCTCTAGATTACAGCTCGCACGTAATAATGATGAAGAGATGATCTCCAAGTAATCAGTCACTGTGAAACTTGACGTGGAGGTTGATTGAAGACCTTGACCTTGGTAAACGTAAGTTGAATCTGATTCGTATCACGCTAGGATCCAAATTGAGATGATGTCGCCTTGAAAGTAAAAATTCTTCTTTTCAAACGATAATTTGGATGGGTACGTTCCTTGGAAGTTAGATATTTCCAGACCACACTGGAACACCATTTATTGTTGACTCCATTTTTATAGTTGAGTTCAGTGAAGAGGTAAATTGAAACGCGAATGGTTAAAACGGAATGAATGTCAACAATGTTCTTCAAACGAAAATTCCAACAAGTATCGTTGAATTGGGTGAACTGGGCAAGTATTGGCAGCACACAATTCGGTGATTACAGTACATATATTTTATTGACGTGACACCAACGAAGTGAAACAAGACAATCATAGTTACAGATGCGAAGATCATACGTCAAAATGTTAATATCACTGTTAATAGTTGTTGTAGATTCTCTAACAGTTAAGTTCTCTTATATTCCAGTGATTAAGGATCACTTCCATTACCATATAACAGACATGGTATTAACGTCCGTTGACCTTCTCCCAAGGACGTTTATTAAGGCAAACGGATTCATTCTCACGGAGCAATAATTTATATCATATTTGTAAGCATCCCAGACTTTCTTCATAAAATTCTTAGATAGCATATCCAATCCAAACAAAGGCAGATATAACAATACAACCAGGTTAGTGTTTCATCTTGGCTAACCTCTCGGTATCCATACCACGACTTTGGCATAGGTAAAACGGCATATTAAACATGTGAAGCATATATATATATTCATTAACTTGATTCCACATATGGATTCTCCCTCTACAAAAGATTCCAAAGGCTATCGACTCCGTGTGTCCAATTCTAGGAATGTCATCTCCGATGAATTCCCGCTAGACCATAAATAGGAGCGGCCTGATACTTTAAGTTACATAATTAAACTTGCCATAAGAAATGGGGCGACACTTACTTCATTCTTCCACTATTGGCTTCGCCATGAAGACCAATAGATACGAATACACTGATGGCTTCTTCAAATTTGCCAGGAATCAAAGAATAACACTGCGGACATAAATGTCGTCCGAGCTGCCCCTATCATGACGTCACAATCTACTCAACTAGGTTACACGTGCGTCCAAAGCAAGTCACACAGCACTGTGCACGTCAGTGCGTGAATCAATCGAACGCACAAATAATATAACTATATAAAACTGGTGCGTACATTTGGCAGGACCGAAGACTACCCCCGTAGGTAATAAATGTACGTAACACCGGCACTCCTGCGGCATATTTTTGCCAGAGATTTACATGACTTGTTTTGTCAGAGAAGATACAGAGAACATTATATATTTTGAAGCCCGGCACTTAGGCGGCTTATTTTCCCAGAGCCTTACATGGCTTATTTCATCAGAGAAGGTAGAGAGGAACTACTGACGTACTGCTAGCACTGCGATACCTGCAGTCTATTCAAAGAAGTCGTTGATATTGGATGTTATGAACTGTTGTTATTCCATGATGTGTGTGAACGATGTCCCATTGACAATGTATTGATGATGTCCTTGTGTCTGTGGAGTTAATAAATTGTGAACAATCGTACCACAGTCATTTCCAACAATTTTCCTGAATATTACACATGTTTTGGGTGTGTGTGATCATTGCTGTCGTACTACACGCATTCGCTCATTGACTTGTCTATACACCCACACACCATGTCCGCCATCTGTAAGCCCGACCTGCTGATTTGCCCTCATCAGCACACATGATATGGTATAACTACATACACCATAAAGCAGCACCCTTTTCAACACAGTCCCAAGCACAACCTCACATTTGTCACCTAGTACAAAATGCCTGACGTCGCAGTAGTTATACTTATATTTTGTCTCTATATATGTTGCAGACTATCAAGAAGAAGAATATTACGAATGTCATAGGGTAGATTATCATGAATGTTAAATCTTCATTGCTGCAATGTGGGTTCATTATTTCTTTTTGGCGACTAAATTTTTTTGATTCTTTAATAAATAATTCTTATTAGATTTCGTAAATCTTGATTATTTATGTTATCATCTTAGGTTTAGTATTATTCATAAATGCTTAAAACTGACTACAATTGTCAAACAGTGAATGATCAATACAAACTTGCAGTGGATTCAACTCTTGAGAACAAATTCAGTAAGAACAAGTCTCGTGTTGATGACTTTCCATCATTTAATCGCAACAATTTACATCTAATGTGCTCCATGAACAAATTACAAATTGGAATTCTACAATTCACATCTGAGTCAGAATCAAAATTCATATATTCCATCACCGTTTTGCATGACATAAAACATTGATCACGACCATTAAAAACTGAGTCTACTAAGTTCATTATTGTCTGATCAATATCCTGACCAATTCTTCGTAATAAATTCAATATGTCTTTTCCATATCTCATAGACTGACTAGAATTAGTTCACTAGTCTAGTTTTTAAAAAAAAAACATGTTCGTTCTTCACATTTTTAATTTAGTTTTTGGCCAACATTCACTTGACCTGTATAATATATATTTCAAATGGCAACACTAACCACAATATTGGTATTTTGTGAATACCATGTTTTAATTATTCATTTCTTTATTAACGCCTAAAACACATCCAATGGATTATCAGGTCCTTACACATGTATTTAAAATGAATTAATGATGTCTAAGGACGCATATCCTCTTCATACACTACAAGTTGGTTTAAAGAAAAACCACACTAAGAAATGGCTGAACACAACCTATGGCCGCAAAGGCACGAACACAAACTGTTCTGTTTCTAAGTCTTATGCGTCATAATTCTACTGTGTCTAACGTTCTGTTATCTAGTTGGGATACTGAGTGGTGCGATCAGCTCAGTTGGTAATAAACCCAACATGAGTGAGCATACACCATGCTGTAATCCTCAGCAGTAGAGATCCCTAGGTCTATATGAGACTACCAATCTATTCATAATTCTAAAAGTTCCCTAAGGTTAAGAAAGGAGTGCTGGTGATCCAGACTTTTTTATCAGCTGCACATAATATGTTTTAAGTTATTGCTGCTAGCTAAGATTCTACACAACGAGTTTGTAAGCTCTATGCAGAAATGTCCATAATTGTCTTTTATGACATGTTTGGCAGGCCACAGTTGACAGAATCTTTGCTTTCCTTTCAGACCCCTTTGTCAATACATGTCATAGTGTCCTAACAAACAAAAAACAAAATCTACAATGGACATGAGCAAACTAAAATATTTGAAATTCGTATGCAGAGATTTTAGCTTACAAAACATCAAAAGCAGTAAACAATGAACAGTGTAAAAAAAACACACTTACTGTGGTGTGTCTTGTGCCAGAAGACAAACAGATGTCTTCAAAACTGGTCCTGATATTAGACTGACATTACAAATGACTGTCTTGCAGATGATATGCCATAATTTCCCAAGCCATGACCATGAGATGGTTCTGTAGTCCTCACAAAACCTCTTATAATGTCTGATGAGAGGACACTGGTAAAAATATAATTAGGACATAATTAGGGACCACGTGTAAGCTCACAATGTTTTATAAGAAACAAAGAGAAATCAAATCCAAAACGAAAATCAGAATCCTCAACTCAAATGTCAAGTCAGTCCTATGTATAGCTTCGAAATATAGCAAACGGCAATAACAACTATTAAGAAGTTACAGAGCTTCGTAAATGGGTACTTGCGTAGTAGAACAGAATGATTGAAATAGTATGGTGAGATCACTAATATGGAACTAATAGCATTAAACCAGACAACTGCCACTTAAACATATGATGATCAGAAGGTGCTGGCCTTGAATATCACACATTCATGCTAATAGTATTACTAGGCAATCCTTGTTATAGAATCCACAGGGTAAGAGAAGTATAGGGAGAATAAAGAACACAGGGAGAACAAAGAACATTGGGAGAATAAAGAACACAGGGAGAACAAAGAACATAGGGAGAATAAAGAACACAGGGAGAATAAAGAACATAGGGAGAACAAAGAACATAGGGAGAATAAAGAACACAGGGAGAACAAAGAACATTGGGAGAATAAAGAACACAGGGAGAACAAATAACATAGGGAGAATAAAGAACACAGGGAGAATAAAGAACACAGGGAGAAGAGAACTGGAGGCAGATTTGAAAGGAATAAGGAAGACATAGAAAGACCTCAAGCTCATGGCATGGGACAGGAAGTCCTAGCATAAGTTTGTGGATGACCTATGCTCCCTGAGGAGTAGAAGGTTGTTGAATGAAATGGATTAATTCTCATACACTATCAACAGATTCAGTCTGTGTTCTCTAGCAAACATGTAAACACGTATTACTTTTTTTTTTTTTTTAACTCATGAAATTTTAAGCATGCTACTCAATTCAGTAGTTTAAATGGGTATAAATATGTACAGCTGTTGTGCATACCACATTTTATTTTTGAATAGATGATAAAAACCATCTTAAATATATTAGGAATTTTAACACTGTTTGTTACTATCATCTTTTCTGGCTATTTAAAGCAGTAAGCTGAATTTGCTTATTTGTTCTTCTGACTTGTTTCTCCATTTTTGACTTGCAGTTCTGATATACTCCAGATCATATGTTGTAGGAATGCTGTTGCAAATGGTATGTTATAATGTGCATCATTTAACTGTAATATCTTACATATATCCAGTGGCGGTTCCAGGGGGTTGTCATTGGGGGTGCTGCACTGTTCATTCATTTAAAATACTATACGGTACATAACACTCACAAATTGTGACCACCATGTAAAATATCAACCCAGACACAAATGATTAGTGTCTTATCTCATCTAAAATCTGTCAAGAACATCTGAAAAGTTATTTTAAAAGTTTACTGCAACTAGGAGTAATCCTTGTCAGTCGAAGCAGTTTCCCGAGTTTCAAACCAGGCTACACAGACATTTATGCTGCTATTTCTCGTGTTTAAAATTTTCACTGTAACTTCCCTTTAATTACAGTTCATTGCACTTGGAGCTGTCTTTTGTTGCAGCACTTGTTAACTCTTTGACTCCGCAATTATTTTTCACCCTGTGATGTAATTTTCATTCGTGATAGTCTAAAAACCACGCTCAGAGCGTTGTTCCGGAGTCAAAGAGTTAAATAAATTCAACCCAAACGCAGCTGGCCTCTATATATAACAAGCATTCGCTTATAAGAGGTCAAGGTCACTTGAACTGAAATCGTTTGCAGCACTGCACACGGCTGTTTGTGCCTTATCCACAATAAGGTGTTAGATAATTTTTTTTATTTTTTTTATTCAACCCTTCCGGTGTAACCTCAATTTATTGGTCTGTCCGTATTATGTATTATAATGTAGTAGAGACAGCAGTTTGCAGTCCTTTTCTTAGGGAGTGCTGCAGCTCAACAGCTCAATAAAGAAAGCCGCCACTGCATATATCCTCTTCAGGCTTTGTTTCCATTTTCACTTCACTGGCTAAAAATATGAACATGACTGTATACAACTAATGTTATTTCATGTAACTTTTAATATCTTCGACTCTTAAATATTTATCCATAAGAGTTTTAGCATGCCACTTTAAAATTTTTTCTCAATAATACAGGTTAATAATACATGTGAAAGAAAGAATCAGCCAAAAATATTTTCTCAAAAATACAGGTTAATAATAATACATGGGGAAAAAAAACCAGCCAAAAATATTTTCTAAATAATACAGGTTAATAGTACATGTGAAAGACAGAATCAGCTAGCATAAAAGTGACATGAGCATGAAGGGGAACATCAGAAATACACCACACTACTATCTAACAAACCTTTTTAATGATTAGCAAACTACTCTCCAGGTTTTTGTATCTGAAACAAATTTTCTTGTAGTTATGCTGGATGCCTCTGTAGTGATGGAAATGGGAGCCACTGAACAGCAGAACAGGTAAGTCATTGATCTTGAGCAAATGCCAATCTTCAACTAAAAGACAACCATAAAATGATGTTTAAAATAACACTATAGTTAACATTGTAGTATACTTTACTTCTACTGTTTTTAACATTACAAAAAGTCCTCAACTTATGATGGAGGTTTGTTCTGACAAACTCACCTAGTTGGGAATCACTTTATACTGTATTAACCATAAGAATATGTTAACAATTAACATGCCTCAAAGCTAAAATGTGTGAGTCTCCCTTGATATATTAAACTAAATAAAAGAACTGAGCTATACAGTGATGTGCAGCCATCAGAAAGTTGTCATTAAATTTTAAGTGAGAGAACAATAATAGACAACAATTTGACATTAACTGGATGGATGTCATAAGTACAAGAGGTCATAAGTCGCATTGGTCATAAGTCAAGGACAGTCTGTGATTAAAGATTAAATGAAACTATGTTCTAGGGCTGTTCTGCCTTGTTCTAACCCACTCGTTCAAAATTTTAGAATACCTCATGGTCCCCTGTCCCACTCTTCACCTTCAATGTGTATACAGATGGGTCTGTGATCCATGGTGAGAAATCAGGTTGGGGCTTCTCTGCTACAGTAAAGGGCAGAATCATCGCCGAACATAGCGGGGCTTACAAGATACCAAATTCTAGCTTGAGAATGGCTGTAGAGGCAGTTACGGCAGCCTTAAAGTGGCTAACTGAAACTTCTTTAACAAAGGCAGTTATTGTGTCAGACTCAGTCCATGCATTACAAATGTTCAATGTGGTTGGTTGCAGCATAAATGGAAAACTTTCATAGAAGTTTCGAGTCTGCAGGAGCTGGTGTGGATCTACTGTCCTTGTCATGCTGGGGTACATAATTATGAAAGAGTTGGCAGACTAGCATCTAGAGAACTTATAGTGGGGACACTGGATATGGATAAGAGAGAGATACTGAGAACAATTAATGACTGCCTGTTAGAAAATGACACTGCAATAGATGAATCATCAAGGTTAAGACTATTGTAATTTGGTATCAAACGAAAGGCTAGCAGAGATGGACGTATGAGAGGATGCATCCATCATGTATAAAACCAGCAAGCTACAGGACCAGTTAGCATTCACACTCTCCGGCATCACTGAGCACCTATGGGTTTGCCCAGATTGCAATGGTGTTGAATCTGTTCAACAATAACCCTTCATCTTTTGAACTAAATTTGTTATAAAGGATTAAAATGAGGCACAGATTAAATGGTTTTATTTATTACATGCTAATTACAAATAAATAAGAGGCCAGTATTCAGGGCAGATTGTCCTATTTGCTCTTGATGGGAGGCCAGTCTTCCAGAATTTATGAAAACTCAAAGCAACAGAAAACTCTTGCGTGTCAAACATGGGGAAAGTTAATGAGCTAAAACTGCTGAGCAATCATTGCAAAAGTGAAAAATGTGCATGTGTTTCATAGCTGTTCATTGGTGCAGTATAGAGTGTGATTTCTGGGGCTCCTAGTTCGGTAACTTTTCTGTGCCGGGTCCTGGGCATACATTTGTATATGCACAGACACATAGTTAAATAAGAATTATATGTAACTGTAAAATTTTGGAAAAGTTGTATCAATACGCCTTATTCAGGGCCAGATATCAGTACTTTAAATACTGCTATGAAATAAGACTTTCCCTGCAGTATTTTATAACAGCCTAAAATCTCAACAGCACTGGGAATTTAGAATGAATTGTACAAACTAAAAATAGATTATTTGGTAAAACTGGTAACATACGTAATTTTGATACAAACCAAAACAAAACATTAAATTCGGCAAAAATATATTTTTCAGTTTATATTTGAAAAAAATTACAGATTCCCTGTTATCAAATTTCATGCCTTACATTTGTTAATAATTATCTTACATACATTTTAAAGCACTGGCCCATTCAGCAAAAAAAAAAAACAACTGTGCTAACAGTTATACCTGACCTTCTCTGACATGACATACTGTCTTCAAGCACCACAATTTTTCACTGAATTTTCTTACATTTAATAATTGTTCTACCCTACAAGGGTCTCTGAAAGATGTGATGGCAGTAATTTAATATTTCAAAATACTGACATGTTAAATGTTATGTGAGATCTTGTAACATATCATTAATCTTCCAAATTGCAGATTTATAATGCTACATATTTAGATCAAGCTACCAATGTTTGAGGTGAAGTAGAGTTTATAAACACTGAAGTGTATAGTCAAGCTTTGTTCATGAAATTAGCAATACTGAATTTTTTTTAATGAAAATAAGTTGAAATTCCTATTACTTTATCAAAACCATTATATTTTGTAAAATTATCTCTGGGCTTGGAATTTTTGTTCTTAAATTTCTAATTTTTCAGGACTCCCTGACTACAAAAAAACCTATTTTTCTCTTGAAAGATAAATTAAGTGATGTAAATTAATTTGGTAATAAAATAATCTATTGATGTTTCTAATGATATGTTACTGTTCAGTTTTGTTTAAATTTTTTTTTATATTAATTTTTCTTTCTCTCTCAGCTAGCCCATCAAGCACTGATGGGAGTGCACTCGAACCCAGTACACATATAGAGCATTAGAATACACTGAAGAGATAATGAGAAGTTGTATTTGTCATGAAGTATAATTATACACATCTTTACATACCATGAGGGTAATGGCAAGAGCTCAGATAGTCAATGCATTTATAAAACAAGTTCTGTTCTCGAACTGGATCCCGAGGAAGTTCCGTCTGTGCAGAAACTGGCACCACAACAAACAATGTTCTTGTCATCTAAGTAAATAAAGGTAAATAAGTTAATGAATCTCACTGGCACTAAAAGTTAAAAATAAATGGCTCTAGAATTCAAATAAAAAATATACATATGCAACTGGTGAATTTAACAGCTTCTGTTACAATACTGTTTAAAATTTTTGCCACTGGCATAACAGTAATCATTTCTTGGGGTTAAAAGGAAGAACACTGGGACATAAAAATAAAAAATAAATTCCTTAAAAAATAATTCAGAGATGCTGTAATAAGAGGTAAGGTTTAGGTTTTGGGATTTGCGGTAATAAGTGGTAAGAATTTGGTTTTGTGATCTTAAATCAAACCCTAACGATGTCTTATTTAGATGACATCAAACACACATCCCACTCTTCTTCATTTCTTGGTCTCGCCCTCTTAATTAACAACACTCTCAAACACATCTGACCAACACAAATGCAATATCTGTGTGGATTATACATGTCCAGAGCCTGTCTATTACCAGGGCCCAAAAGGGGAGCAAAGAATAGTAAGACTATAACCTACAAAGCCTGTTATAAAAGGCAACTATGGAGGGTTAGGCTTGTGGCTGGTCATCCTGAATAAACCTCAACAACAAAAACTGCAGCAGGTATGGGTAACTCAAGCAAAGAAAATCATTTAATTCTATTCTACTCGTATATTCAAGATGGGAAAATTCCTCTATTAATTAAGGAGGCTTGTGATGAATCACAAAAACAAGCTACTGATTCCCTTTTTCCCCCCTATGAGGGGACTGAGAAGGAAGGGAAAGATCTTGAGCATACTGCATTGGACGGCAATGAAGGATATGTCCCACAGTTCTTCATTACAACCTTGTGGTCTTAGTAACAGGAATGATTATTTCCAGGAAAGGTTCTCTTTAGACTTTTATAATATAGAGTGACATCCCTGTGTTATGTTTGTCTTGGTCATGTATAACATTCAAGTGTTGACATTACAATAGGAAGTCACTCTATAATATAAAAGTCTGAAGAAAACCTTTACCCATTTCCCAATCAGATGGCAACTAGCAGTAGTCCTCCAGATAAGGAAGCCAACTATAAGTTAGGTAAAAAGTACTCCCAAAGCAGACACTCAGTTATATATTAACTTTGTAGATTGTGGAAAGGCTTTTGGCAGCACACACAGGGACTGCCTATGGAAAATACTGAGGGCTTATGGAATTTCCAGCTGCACTGTTTCCATCGCAAAAATCCTCTATGCTAACTTTACATGTAGTGTTGAGCAGAGCAACCTAACGTTTTAGGTGAAGATAGGAGTAAAACCTGCCATCAATGGTACCTATACCTTGTAGCGGTATGGCAGCTTGTGTACCCTGACAATCCCCAGAGCTATGCCAGTGGGAGTTTTACTCCTGGTAGGTTCAACCATGCTGGACTGGTCTGCGTGGGTAGGGGTCAGACAAAAGCTGGTACCCTGGTCCTCCAGGTTGGGGGTTTTAGCACAGGGCCGACACCCCTGTCTGTGTAAAAAATCGCACACGTTACGGAAACAGCAATAAATGAAAATACTTTGATGCGGGACGGACATCCGGAGTCTCAGGCTCGTATGACTGACAGTGGTGAAAGCCGAAAGGAAGCCACTGGCATGAAAACGGATGCCCAGACCGCAAAACACGAAACCAGAATTGGTTTTTGGAATGTCAGAACGATGAATGAGGCAGGAAAGCTGAGACAGATCACAGCAGAGATGAGGAATTACAAACTACATATCCTGGGAATAAGCGAGAGCAGATGGACAGGGATGGGGAGAATAAAAACAGCTACAGGGGAAACAGTACTTTATTCTGGTAGAGAGGACGGTCAGCACAACGAAGGTGTAGCCATTATCCTTAAGAAAGGAATGGAAAGGTCTCTACTGAAATGGAAACCCATTAACAACAGACTAATAAGAGCAAGACTGAGAGGGAGATTCACCAACACCACAATTATACAATGCTATGCACCAACAAACGACAGCGATGAAGAGATCAAGGACGAGTTCTATCAACAGGTACAAAAGGAAATGGAAACTGTACCCAGGTACGATCTTATTATAGTAATGGGAGACCTAAATGCGAAAGTTGGAACACACAATAATTATAACGAAAGAGTAATGGGGAAATGCGGCAGTGGAACAGTAAATGAGAATGGGGACAAATTAATAGGCTTCTGCAGTATTAACAACCTGGTCATTGGAGGAACACTTTTTCAACACAAAGAAGTGCACAAGTTAACATGGGAATCACCAAACGGACGAGACAAAAACCAGATAGATCACATAATGATCAATGGCAGATGGAGAAATGCACTACAAGACGTGAAAGTAAGAAGAGGCGCAGATGTGGGAAGTGATCATCACCTAGTAGTAGCAAGACTGAAGGTGAAACTCAGAGCTGCTGGACCAGTGGCAGTCAAACAGAAAAGATATAACATCACGAAACTTAAGGACCCCCTCACCAGAAAAGCGTTCGTGGTCGACGTAAAGAGACGATATCTGATTACCAAAAGCCAGGAAAGAACAGAGACCGACGATGTGGACCAGAAATTCAACACCATCTCAACAATATACAAAGAAAGCAGCAAGTCATGCTTGGGATTCCAGGAAAGAAAGAGCCAAGACTGGATAACACCAGAAACGCTAAACACCATAGCGAAGAGAAAGGAAATGAAAAGAAAGAAAACAGAAGCTAAGTCTCCCAGGTTAAAGGCAATATATAGTGAACAGTACAGTCAGCTGGACAAGGAAGTAAAACGTCAAACCCGTGCTAACAAAAGGACATTTTTGGATGACCTTGCAAGACAGGCAGAAGAGGCAGCACTGAGAAATGAACAAGCATAGTCTATAAAATGACTAAAGCTATCAGTGGAAAACGAGGTACAAACAACATAATGTTAGTAAGAGACGAGCAAGGAAATCTCATCACCACAGCACAGGGGCAGGAAACAAGATGGGCAGAGCACTTCATAGAAACACTCGATAAGGAACCACCAGAGACTCAGCTGAATGTTCCTGATTCTGAAAGCGACTTAGACGTAAATACAGACATTCCACGAAAAGAAGAAATCATCACAGCTATCAAAGGGCTAAAAAATGGAAAAGCGCCTGGTCACGACAATCTAAATGCTGAGCTATTCAAGACAGACCCTGAACTAGCAGCAGAACTATTAGAACCACTATTTGCACAAGTCTGGAAAACTGAGACAACACCAACAGAGTGGAGTAAAGGAATAATTGTCAAATTGCCCAAGAAGGGTGACCTTGCAGACTGCAACAACTGGAGAGGAATTACCCTCCTCTCAGTTCCCAGCAAAATACTAGGCAGGATAATCATCCAGAGAATTTCAAAAGCAGTTGACCATAAACTGAGGAAAGAACAAGCGGGCTTCAGAAAGAACAGAAGATGTGCAAATCATATATTTGCCCTCAGGAACATTATAGAGCAGTGCTCAGAATGGCAGAGACAGCTGTACATTAACTTTGTTGATTTTGAAAAGGCTTTCTACAGCATACACAGGGACAGCCTATGGAAAATTCTGAAGGCTTATGGAATTCCCAGCCGCATTGTTTCCATCATAAAAAGCCTCTATTCTAACTTTACGTGCAGTGTTGGATCGAGTAATGTAACTTTCGAAGTGAAAACTGGAGTACGACAGGGATGCCCCTTATCAACATTATTTTTGACAGTCATAGATTGGGTGATGCGCCAGACAACAGAGGGCAGTCCAAGAGCAATTAGATGGACAACGTTTTCTACACTGGAAGATTTGGAATCTGCAGATGACATTGCACTTCTCGCGCATTCACACCAACACATTCAATACAAAACCGATAGACTGAATAAGTATGGCCAGCAGGTTGGCCTGAACATCAATTTGAAGAAGACAGAAATCATGACACTAAATGTGGGCAATCCTGAGCCAATAACAGTAAGGAACCTGAAGTTAGAACAGACAGACACATTTACTTACCTAGGAAGCATAGTAACACCTGACGGCGGAAGAAGCAAGGACATTAACAACAGAATGAATAAAGCAAAAACAGCCTTTGCTGTTCTCAACAACATTTGGAAGTCTTCCCAGTACAGCACAAACACCAAATTAAGACTGTATGAGAGCTGTGTACTTTCTGTGCTTCTCTATGGTGCGGTATGTTGGAGAGTAACAGAGAAGGAAATGTCGAAACTGTCCTCCTTCGACACAATCTGCCTAAGGAAAATTCTCCGAATCTTTTGGCCAAACACCATCAGCAACCAAGAACTACTTACTCGGAGTAACCAGGAGGACATTCACACCATCATAGCTGGCAGACGCTGGAGTTGGGTTGGCCACGTCCTCAGAAGGGACCCTGATACCATCACAAGAACAGCTATGCTATGGACCCCCGAGGGAAAGCGAAAGAGAGGCCGACCAAAAACAACTTGGCGGAGAACTGTGGAAGCTGAGATGCAAAGAATGAACCACAGTTGGGGCACTGTACGAAGGATGGCCGCCGACCGAGCAAAGTGGAATCAATTTGTTGCTGCCCTAAAAGACGCCACCAGGCGTGATGGCCGCTGACTACTTTGACGGTTGGTGGTTATGGATCAAAGAAGAAGAAGAAGAAGATTGCATAGTGAGCAGGTGGGTCTGAACATTGTCACGTGGTGCAATCACCACCTTTTCTCTTCTTTTTATTTCCTCATATTGGGTCACTCATTCCTCTCTTATTTCTAGAAAGTCAACCACTTGTCTAAAATCAGTAGTTCTCTCATTCTTCTAAAAGGAATACCTCTGTCTTTGTTCACTTTTTAAGAACTGGCAAAGTTTCTTTCAAATCTCTGTGAACTTCTGACTGAAAAAAACCTTGCTCTACTAACATGGGTTTTCTCGGGTGATAAGAACAATTCTAGAAACCAGGTGTGCGGTATGGTCCTACTAAGGAATGATTGAATGACTCAGTACATTACTCCAAGCTACACAGAGAGGAAGTATTATCCTTCTCATTATTGTCATGCCACATTTGATGTCAGCCACCAGCGAGGAGTTAATTTAAAATAACAGAACACCAATGAATGCCAAGTCTAGCTTGTATAATTAGAATGGGACTAGGTAACAACATGCAGATCAGTTCATCCAACCCTCTCATCTAAAGTAGGCAAAATAAACCCTCCAAAATTTAGCAGTGAATTTAGGAGGATCATTCTCTAAGCGGCAGCAAAGCGGACAGGCCATGCCATGAAACATCAACTACTGGTCCTGTACAAGAGAAGAAAACAAATAAGGAAGTCCTAGAAAATCTAGGTATGAAAAGATAACTTATGAGAGAGATCAAAGTTCGTCAGCTAAAATACTTTTGCCACATAAAAAGACATAACACCTTGCATAAGACCATAATAGAAGGGAGAGTTGAAGGCAAACATGCAAAGGGAAGACAGTGCTTTAATTGGGAAGATAACATCAAGAGATGGACAGGAAAGAGTCTATCAGAGTGCACCACCAAGACAAGAGACAGAAGACGTTGGAGATCCCTTACAGCCAACCTTCGTTATGGAGATGGCAGCTGATGATATTGACTGAACTATTTCTAATGAAGGTTTCATCTATAAACTGTCCTTGTCATGGTTTGAAGAAATGTTTACGACCGGAAATTTGACTGAATAACCTGAACGGCTCCTGTGATAAACCCTCTGTGGATGGGAAGGAGCGAAGCTCCTGACCGGGTTGGAAGGAAAGTCCTCAGGTTTCCCAGCCTCGCAATGACATGTCATTGGGCCGAAGGGCTGAAAGCCCAAGTGCGGCTGGTTAAGAAAAAAAAAAAAAAAAAATCTATAAACTGTCTTTGTCATGTTTTAATACTGAACAATTTCTGGTGTATGGTTTCATCTATGAACTATCTTTGTCATGTTTTAATGTATTTATATGCATGTATCTTGTGCTAAGATTGTACTATCAGGTTATATGTATGTTTATACCATAAACATAGAAATATGTAAAGATATGCAACAGCACTGTAGCCATTGTTATGAATGTAATAATCTGATGACACTGTAAGCAAATGGTTCTCAAAGTTTGAGACCAGGAACACCCCAAATTAGATTTACTGCTCAAGTAGCAAGCATGCAAATCAGTGGTTCTCAAACCTTGTCAGCAATGAAACACCCCCCCCCCCACCCCCCCCTCCCCCTCTCTCACTCTCCAGGTTTTACAGCAGCATGGAAAACTATAACCCAGTGGTTGTCACACAACTGGTGACAATGATCCCAAATTGGTTTTACTGCGCTATGGGCATGATGTAGATCAGTGGTTCTCAGATTTTTTGATGACCAGAGCCCCAAACTTCACAGCTGGTGAAGCTAACAGCCCATAGGATGGAAATCATTGCGGTAAACAAGCAGGCAGCCAAATATAGGTTGAGATCCACTACGTATGCTTATAACATCGGTTAAGACAGAGTATTTCATAGATCATGGATAGCACCTTGTTATTGAATGTTAGCTATGATTGTTTTAATAAGATTTCTGATGGACGATTAGCGTCCAGCAGATATGGGGAATGACTTCTCTGTCAAGACCACTATCGGAGCTTCAACTGTTTGTCAGTTCAGTCCTACCAGGTTGTCCGGCCAGAAGACCCTAACCTGAGTCCTTTCCGGGGTCTATCCAGTAATTATAAGTGTCCTGGAGGGCCGACTTAATCCATCCCAGTTGGTGATCAGCACTGAGTCAAGACAGAGAAAGCAGCCCTCTGTCACCTACTAAAATTTCTTTCAGTATTGGTCCTGAAATGCTGGGACAAAAAGAGAATAATAAATCAAGCAGCAGAAACACACTCATCACTGCAGCTACTTCCAATCTAAGATAGTTACTCAGCAAAACCACCACAGAAAAGCTCATTTGGTCCACATGATGCTATTTTATTCTGACATTTCTCAGAAACATTAGCAGCTTAGTTAACAGATTAGATCTTTTAGTAGTAAAATTGTAACATATTCAGTTGTGAGAACCTATCATCATTTTTGTAAATTTAATATAACATAGTCTGTTGTCATTTAATCTTACAATATTGAATTGGGTTGTGTATTTTGTTTTAGTAATTAAATCAACACCTTAGGGGCTGAGCTGTAATTGAACTAACACTATTGGGTCAGGATATTTTTAATGTGGGCTAGGCACCAAATCTCTTTCTCAACTTTATGTACTCTACATAGTCCTTGGTAGGATTCCTGAGAAAGAATTTATCGTCCAGAAAATATCTTGTTTAGCTTCACCAGAATTCTCTTTGAATTAAGGTTCTTAGTGGACTAAATCCAGAGGAGAGACAATTCATTCAACTTGCAGACTGAAATCATATCATCTAGATAGGATGATTAGTAACACAAGACGGCGGAACAAGCAAAGACATCAACAGACTGAACAAAGCGAGAACAGCCTTTGGTAGTCTAAACAACATCTGGAAGGCCTCTCAGTACAGCACAAACACCAAATTAAGATTATATGAGAGCTGTGTACTATCTGTGCTTCTCTAAGGTGTCGAATGCTGGTGAGTAACACAGAAGGAAATGTTTAAATTGTCCTCTTTCTATAAAATCTACCTAAGGAAAATTCTCAGAATCTTTTGGCCAAATGCCATCACCAAGAACTTACCCAGAGTAACTAAGACAACACTGCATACCATCATAGCATGGTGCTGGATTGGCCACGTCTTCAGAAGAGACCCTGATGCCACCACAAGAACAGCTATGATATGGACCCCTGATGGAAAAAGAAAGAGAGGCCAACCAAAAAACTTGGCAGAGAGCTGTGGAGGCCGAGATGCAAAGAATGAACCAGAGCTGGGGCACTGCATTAAAGGATGACTGCCAACCGAGCAAAGTGGAAGCAGTTTTTTGCTGCCCTACAAGACACCACCAGGCATGATGGCCACTGACTGCTTTGACAGTTGGTGGCTAAAGATCAAAGAAGAAGATAGCAGACATTTTCACAGGCAGTGCCAGCTTTAGGAAATGTTGAGCCCAATTCAAACAGTTTCTATGGGCTCCAGCGGAGAAGAGTAAAAAAAAATTATTTCAAAATCATTTGTTTCATGTATTATTTATTCTCCATGACTATATTTATCGCAATAACATTGATGCAATCATTATAAGTATCTAGTTAAAAGGAACTTCATTTTACACCTCCCCTATATGTTTTAAAAACTAATAATCTTTTAGTATATTGTCTAACTTTAGAAGACCTATCCATGAAGACAACACCACTGAAGCCCACCCTATATCCTCTACCATGGGAGCAGGCCAGCAGTGCCGTCCAAATTAATACATCAGTCAGTGGTCTCACAAGTGGATGTGAGTATAATGATCTGCAAAAACGAACTGCTACATTGAGTATGATCCAAGAAAGCTATCCCGACCAATCATGGATACATGCCTATACAGATGGATCAGCAACTAATGCTTTTAGGAATGAAGGTGCCGGTATCTTTATCTCATATCCTGACAACCACTATGAAACTAGGCACATTCCCACTGGTAAATTCTGTTCCAACTATACAGCTGAGGTTCAAGCTCTAGAGCAAGCTGCAAATATGATTTATAACACCAACTCTGACTGCCACCCGGTAGTCATCCTCACAGATGCACTGTCTGTTCTGCAAGCTCTCAAGGGTGGTAAACTCCCGCATCTGAGAAATGAACTAGACAAGGTAGCTGCCAAAAAGAGAACCATACTTCAGTGGGTACCATCTCATTGTGGTGTACCCGGAAATGAAAAGGCAGATAAACTTGCAAAAAAGGGAGGAGAATGTGAACAAGAAGATAACGAAGTCACATACTTTGAGAAAAAGAGAGCTATCCAGACTATCAGAAAAGAACAGAACCAACCCAAAGACGACTACCACACTCTTGACCGGCAGGGACAGATAACTATTTTTCGCCTCAGGACAGGGCATAACAAACTGAATAAACACATGCACAAGCTACGATTGTCTGCTTCACCACTGTGCACATGTGGATTAAACGAACAAACTGCTGAGCATGTTCTACAGGATTGCCCTCTGTATGACCAGTTAAGAAAGATATACTGGCCCAATGACATCACGAGAACTCGTCTGACGGTGTAAACATCAAAGATGCGATCGCAAGAAGAAGAAGAAGTCTAACTATAAGCTCTTCATTACTTTATGTTCAGTTGACATGATTGCCAAACTATTTAATCTGTCTTCCTGTATTGATGATCACAAGTATGTTTCATTCACACAATTTCAAGAAGCAGCTTACTCCTAAGACTATAATTATCAGAATAGTCTAGAAGATTCGTACTGCTATCAATAAATGTAGGAAAAAGTTGATCGATATGCAAGACATTGAAGCTTCTTTAAGGTGTTTCTAAAGTAAAATGAAAGAATTTGCTTTAACACTTCGAGTTCTTTAATAAGCATGCAGTCATTTATATCAACTGATTTTACAGTGAAAACTGTTTTCTGCACTGTTTCACATTTGTCAGTGACCTGCATTGAGCCTCATTTCGTGTAACTGCCTTAGGGGAGTGATGTTTTAGAGACTTCACTATGGTCTTAGTAAGAGAAAGTGACTGATAAAAAAAAGAACACATTTACTCAGCACGGAAATCGTTGACAAATGTCAAAAGAAGAGGCTAACAAAGTGGTCATGTCATGCCCAAATGATTGAGCTGTATGAAAAACTGAATGAAATGAGCAAACGTGGGACGTGTTTTAAATAGGCCCCTACCAACCAAATATGTCAGTTAAAACGAAGAATAGTGTGGTGTGTTTTTCAAATCCATCCTAGTAAGTGGTACACATTGTTAGGAATAAGGTTAGGATTCTTAAACCTAACTCTAATTAATGATGTCTCTATATTCGGTTGCAAAGAAGAACAGTGGGCTTTAAAATGTACGGCTTTAAGAAAGAATTCAGAGACGCAGTAATAATGAGTAAGGGTTAGGAATTCTAAAGCTAACACTAACATTAATCCTAACCATAACGACGTTGGCCAATTACTATGATGATTATATATATATATATATATATATATATATATATATATATATATATATATATATATATATATTATATATATTATATATATATATATATATATATATATATATATATATAAGATGGTGGTTTCATTATTGTTCTACTTGTGATTCAAGATAGGTTAACACTTAGTTTAAACTTTTAAATTACTTTTGCATCCTCGACTTTCCATGTTTTGAAAGTCAAAGGCGCCATTTTTGAATTTGAAATTTTCGTTACTTACAAAACTACTAAATATTATACTTTATATTTAAAGTTAAGTAAGGACAATTATTCTAAAAGACATGCCGGCTCTTACAAGATTGAAAACAGGTAGTATCTCCAGAAAATCATGGGCTGAAATAGTACAAGCTGACTCACAGAATGATGATCAAGGGAAAATCAGGAATACGAATAGAGAAAAGGAAAGACAGAAGATACAAGCTTCAAAGGAAACAATTAAGAAAAAAGGAAGATGTCAGAGTAAAATGATAGAGAAAACCAATAATCTGAACATTGATTCAAAGAATAAGGGTGTTGAGAACCTTATGAAAGACCAACAAATCAATAGGCCTACTCATAAAGTTGAACAAAACCTCCCAAGGTTAAGGATTTTTCAAATCAGTGGCAAAGTGGTAAGTATTAGAGCATTACCAGACAGTAAGATCATCAATGTACTAGAAACAGTTATAGATAAAGGGTCAATAACACACATAAAAAGAACAAATTTTGGCATAATACTCACAATGAACATGACTGAAAATGTCAAAAGCTTTAATAAAACAAATTGAAGTAAGTCCTGTTCAAGTAGAATTGGCACACAGCATTAAAGCTAGGCTAGAATTAGTCAAAGAAACCAGGAAATGTGTAATTAAAGGAATACATATAACAGTTCCACAGGAAGAAATAAGAACTAGACTACAAACAGAAAATCCAAAATATAGGATTCTTAAACTGGAAAGGATATCGCAACAATTAGGAACTTCAACTGTAATAATAGTTACATTAGAAGGGTGAGAAATACCATCACATTTCTTCAGTGGCAGTACTACAATTAAAACAGAAGCATACATACCACCAGTCATTCAATGCTCAAACTGCCAGAAATTTGGTCACACCAAAAGAACATGTAGAAGTAAGCCTAAATGTCGATATTGTGCAGGGGACCACACTTATTATCACTGCAAATTAGTAGAAGATGATAAAGATTACAGAACAAGAAATAAAAACAGAAAAAATGTGCAAATTGTCTAGGAAACCACAGTGCACGTTTCCTTGGATGTACACATTTACCCCGTCAAAAAAAAACTAGCTCTAATAAAATGCAGTCAATACGGGTAACACAGTTATTTAAAGTAGTCACTACCATTGTCTTCAATCATCAGTCGCTACATCTACAACTCCGACACCAAGAGAAATAACATTCAGAACCAGAAATGTGGAAATAACCCAAAAGAAAAATAAAGTCCAAAAAATACTGATAAAAGATAGCAATCTACCAGAAGAAAGTGAAATAATCAAATCATCAATAACAGAAGATACAGTGAGAAAGGCAGAAGAAATCTTAAAAACCATGAAAAACATACAGCATGAAGTAGCTTCTTCTTCTTCTTCTTTCGTTATACAAGAGGTCCATATAGTTTTGCTTCCAGTGTTGTTTCTCTGGGCCAGTGGGTTTGCCTCAATATATCATATTCGGGGCAATCTTGAAGTACGTGCTCCGCATTCTGGGGTGCCTGTCCACATGGCTGAATTGCCAATCTTGAATTTTGTATACATGTGGCTGCGGAGGCGGTTGTGTCCTGTTCTGAGGCGCAGAATGACTATTTGTTCTGATCTGTTCATAGCTTGGTAGTCATCCTGCGTTGGTGTTGGTGGCTTTCTGATAGATTTGATCATCTTTTTCTTCTGATGGTAGGTAACTGGTACATCCGGTTGCTCGTCTGCAGCACCTTCTTTAGCCAGTCCATCTGCTCTCTCGATTCCTGGTATTCCACAATGAGACGGTATCCACTGCATGGTGACCCTGCGCTGGTTGCACAGTTCAGAAAGTAGGGCTTGTATGCCTGGCAATTTTCTGGACTGAAGTGCTTGGAGTGCTGATCTTGCATCTGTCAGGAATACTACAGGCTGTGGACCGAGATTGGTGTTCAATAGTTTCTCAGTTGCTACCTTGATTGCCTGGACTTCTGCATCATAGTTGTTACAGAATTTCCCCGTTGGTACTCTGACAGTATCCCTAGTGTTGTTTGGGTATTCTATGTACACTCCTGCTCCTTCATTCTTTACTGCATTCTGTGCTGACCCATCCGTGTATACTCGGACCCAGAGGTCCTGTGGGTATTCATCATCCAGGAAACTGAGAGTGACTGTCCTACGTTGCACGCTGTTCTGTTCATCCCTGTCGAATATTCCTTTCACTTTTGTGTGGATGTGTACTGGTAGCCCATGCTCCTCTCTCCAAGGGGTTTGTGCTGGCACAGACTTTAGGGGGCTGTTAACTTCAGGCAGGTCTGAGGTTTGTCTACGTAATCGTTTGGCCTGGTGGATAAAGCTGTTTCTTTTCAGTCGCCCCATTGCTACGTTTTGGAATCTGTCCTTCATTGGATGACTCGGCATACAGAGGAACTTTTCTGCCTGTGTTAGCACTTTCGTGTCTCTGCGTTCTCTCAGTGCTTGTATCCTCCCCATTTTCTCCATCTTCACTATAGGCGTTGATTTCATTGCCCCCGTGATGACCCTAAGCGCCTGGTTTTGCACCTTATCTAGCTCTTGTAATGTGGTGTTTGATGCTGGGCACCACGCAGCTGACCCATATTCCAGGTGTGGTCGTATGCCCTGCTGGTAAACTTTACTAAGTATTTTTCCCGCTGGCTCCCCATGTGGTTCCACTTAGTTTTCTCAGGATGGCTAACTTCCTCCTGGCCTTTGTTGCTGCTTTGTTGATGTGCTGCTTCCATGTCAGTCTATCATCGAATGTAACTCCGAGATAGGTGGGTTGTTTATCTTCTTTCAGGAGCTCTTCGTTTATCTTGATGACACCAGCTTTTTGTTTGGGAGAGAGGGTGAAGAGCGTAGTGCTGCACTTGTCTGTATTGATGCTGACACACCATCTATTTGCCCATGAGGTTAAGGCATCTATAGCTTTTTGTAGCAGTTTGGTGGCCACTGTTGCATGCTCATCTGTGCACCATATTACCAGGTCATCAGCGTACAATGAAGTAGCTAAAGATGTGGCTAAATTAGCAGAACTCAAAGAAGAGAATGAAGATTTACTGAAAAGGATTGAGTCAGAAAGAAAACTCATGATGAGTGAGCAAAAGCGAACAGATAAAAAACAACTAGAAGAAATGTGGAATGAAAAAATGAAAAATTGTCAAAAACTTATTCATTCTTTATCAAACATTGTGAAAGCCTTTATGCTGAATCTTCAAAGTGAACTACAAACTCACTTTAACAGAGAAACCAAAAATCTAGGAGACTTTGTTGTTAAAAAATAAATAAATATATTATACACTTCTCAGAGTAAAAGAGTACAACACTATTTATAACAAACTTAACTATTAAATAATGGACGTACATAACATTAGAATAATACAGTGGAATTGCAGAAGTGCCCAAAAAAATGTACCAGCATTAATAGGCATGTATAAACAATCTAAAGTAATTTTTGCCATTCAAGAGACTAATCTTAATCCGAGTCAACGTTTTACCATCCCTGAATATAAAGTCTTTCGAAATGATAGGACAGAAACTCAAAAAGGAGGAGGTGTGGCATTTCTAGTTAATAAAACATATATAATAACTGACTGTGAATCATTTAGAACAGAAAATTTTGAAGGAATAACTATAACAGTGTCTACTGAGTTAGAAGAAATTAAAATAGTTAACCTTTACTGTTCAAGTGGAAACATAAACGAAAGAGATATCTCAGACGTGAATAAAAGAATAAACAACAGAACTATCATAGTGGAAGATTTCAATGCTCATCATACAGCTTGGGGAGGCAATGTAATAGACAAATCAGGAAAACTACAGTTGGACTTCATTGAAAACAATGAACTAATAATACTGAATGATGGATCAGTAACAAAAATTAACCCTTGTGCAAATCAGCAAGACACAGCTATTAATATAAGCATTGTAACACCAAATCTTGCTAATGCAAAATGGGAAGTTATTGGAGATACAAATTCAGATCATTTACCCATTGAAATAACACTAAAAGATAATTACAAACCTAACAAACTGGTAGAAAAACCAAAATTTTACTATAATAAAGCTAATTGGGTAGCTTTTCATGTAGAAATGGAAGAGATAAAAAAGAATAATATAGAAAATGAAAATATAGATATATTTGCAGATAATCTCACAAAAGAAATATTACTAAAAGCTGTTAAACATATCCCAAATGCATATATGCCAGAACACATAATTCCACACCGCATTAAGGAAGCAAAAAACAATGAACATTGGAACAAAAACCCAGTACCATGGTGGACAGTTAGATGTACAGAAATTCAAAAACAAAGAAAACAAGCTTTACAAGAATATAGAAAGCATAGATCTGAAGATAATTTAGATATTTATAAGAACATAAGAAATGAATCAAACAGAATAATACTAAAGGCAAAAGAAAATCATTGGAGAAGTTTCTGCCAAACACTGAACCCTACAACTAACTCTACAACAGATGTGTGGAATAAGTTAAAAGCCATGAAAGGCAGAACTAAACATATGATAATACCTAATATAAAAAGACCTGAAATGGCAGAGACTGACTGGAAGAAAGCAGAGGTGCTGGCCAGGTACTACCATAGAGTTAGTTCTAAGGAAAATCTAGGACAGGCTGAAGTCAACAGAAGAGCAACACTTCTTAAAAAAACTCAGTAAAGATGTACCTTATAATACTGAAGATTTATCATATTTAAATGCAGATATTACAATGGAAGAAGTTGAAAATACAATAAAGGACAAAACAAATACATCAGCAGGGCATGACATCTTGAGCTATGAAATCTTGAAACACATACCAAAAAGTACCATAGAAATTATAACATCCCTTTTTAACAAAATTTGGAATACAGGAAAAATTCCCAAAACATGGAAAACAGCAGTAATTATTCCAATACTAAAACCAGAAAAAGATGCCCATGATGCCAGTTCATACTGGCCAATTTCTTTAACTTCCCAACTAGGTAAAATATTAGAAACCATAGTAAATAAAAGATTAAAGTTTTATTTGGAAAAGAATAATTTATATAATCAAACTCAGTCAGGATTTAGGAAGAACAGATGCACTATGGATCAGATAATTAAATTGGAACATGAAGTAAAATCAGGATTTCAAAAGAAAGAAAAAACTGTGGTAGTAATTTTAGATATAGCTAGGGCTTATGATGAATGCTGGAGAGAGGGTGCTCTCTATAAAATGAAGAAGATAGGAGTAACCGGTAAAATGTATAATTATTTAGAGAATTTTCTGCAAGATAGATATTTCACTGTTCAGGTAAACAATGATAGATCAGAACTGTATAAACAACAAAATGGAATACCTGTCGCGAGAGACGAGTAAGTCTGCAATTAAATTCCTAAAACCTAATGGTAATATTTTGTCGGTAAATTTCTCACTGAATGAGAAGGCAGTCGGTTGTCTATACTCATTGTCTACTCAGACATCGTTTGTCAACAGTCATGGAACAGCCACCAATTTTACAGGGAAGGTTTACATAACAATAGACAACGCTCGGCGTGAGCCCTGTGGAACGCAACAACAGTCACCTGTAGAAAGTCATAAATGTCGCACAACAAGGAGACATTACATCAATGGTCCATCGCCGGACGTCGCGGGTGTGTTTACCCATGGCCAGTAATCTACAAATATTATTTCGGCTAGTAATCGAACATACTGGACAGAGCAGCGAGGCAATTTTACAATGAGCATTGTGTTCAGCCAGATCTCACGGTACGATCACAGAAATATTGAAGTAACGTAGACACAAAGTCGGGGCGAAAATCAATATGAAAGAATAAATAACGACATGAAAGGAGTAAAGAATACAAAGACGATACCAACACTGCACAAGACCCTCAAAAGACGAACGCAGACAGATTGTCTGGTAGAGGAAAAACAAGAAAACGATAATAGCAAAATATTACAGAAATTTTACACAGTATGAGGACAGAATGTCGGACGAAAGGAAAACAAAACGAAATTTCACATGACAAGAAGCAACCCGAAAACTCGCCACAGGCGATTCAGACGATATATAACTGAACTAAATTTATCGCTCGGGAATGGTAAGAGAAATCATTCCGCCCGACCCGACTTGTTCCATATTTCACGAGGAAGATTCAGGACATGAAGTCAGGGATTTCTTTATATGGAAACCAAGGTTAGTGTAATATAGTTTGTACCTTATTATTATTATATCTTTAATTCAGTCAGATAATATATACATATTTTCCATAAATATAAACGTGATACCAGTCACATATACAATATACAGTCAATAAAACCATAGAAAGTCTATTTATAAAATATTTATAGTTTTTCATACTCATTAAGTACACAGTCGCAATTTTCAAGACACAATATGAGAGCATTGGTTATATTTATACGGAGTTATGAACCATCGCAGTGGTAGATTTACAGGTTTAAAAAAAAACTAATTTGACTCGTCAATTAGCACATAGTAAACGAGAATTTGGCGAGAACAAGATTTGAGAGGGGATTCACGACTCAAAGCCGAACTAGATACTGGTGCGAATTACGGGACAAGCCGGTGTTCTCATTTGTCAGATAACGGCCATTTTATTTTCATTAACAAAACTACTGCACCATTCTCCACGCACATTTACGAATGGCGATTTTCTGGAAATCGACTCTTCTGAAGGGTCTTCTAGTCTAAAACCACCGTGTTGTGAACAACGGTCAGTGCAATTCATCAATTCCAGTTGCTGTTACTTAGAAAGAAACTTCCATGACGTTTCTTATACTTTGGCAAATAGAAGTACAATGACTACCATGGCGGATTTGGATATTATGCCAGAAAGACCTACCTTTTACAACATGCATTTCTCAGAAATCGGGCAAAGTGGCAGTAGCCGAGGACGTTTTGTGCTAAACAAATGGGACAGCTGCATATAGAGACAGTAAATTACCTGCAGTAAAGTTTCGGACAGATTCGGAACCGTAAAACTGATTCGGGCAAAAAATTCAATAACATAGCCACTATCATCACTACATGAGCAAAGTATCAGCCAACAAAATTTACCTATGCAAAGATCAAGTGACGAAGTCTCCACCGCTTACCAGTGCTTCAACACAACCTATGAATAAGCCACCGCAGCCGCTCGTTCATTGTCAACATTAGCATTGCGAGGAACAAAAGAACAAAGCTATAACACCTACGAAAAGTAAGGGGACCGCCAGTGTAGCGATACAGACAAAGACTTGTAGGTACTCAAATAGGAAGAGTTTTATTGCAGACAGAAATTCGAGAACTTGATATAAATTTACATGGTAGTGAACTTAACGATGGATGGCATTCAAATTCGATCGTCGATCACTATTCTGGGAAATACACAAATTGTCACTATGTGCATATTTTGCATTGCAAGATGCAAACAGAATTATGGGCTGTAACATGTCCCTCCTAGTTCCATTTGTATCAGATGTAATCTTGAATGTTTCCCCTTTTCATTTGGCGAAGTCACTTTATGAAATGTTGTAGAACGATTTACCATCACAGATATCGCCGTAATGGAGAGTCACGTTATCAAGGATGTGGAAAGTGACCATGCTTGCCGATTTGTTGGATTTCATCGCGATGTACCACATGCCATCTTGCAAAGAAATTCACCTACATAATGTTATACTTCTTGGAATGATGTTGTAATACTGGGCTGCGTTAATTGCATTATAATATTGAGAAGGTTCTATAGAGAGAGGGGGATCTAGTGGTAGGAGTTATAGACACGAGATCCAGAATCACTGGGAATGTCTGGGGGGGGGGGACGGTTTGCAGGGGTTTATTCCAAAAATTCGCCATTAAAATTGACCAGAAAAACATAGAAATGTTAGAGAAAGAAAAAAAATTTTTTTTTTTGTTAGCCAGTGTTATTTAGAGAATTTTCTGCAAGATAGATATTTCACTGTTCAGGTAAACAATGATAGATCAGAACTGTATGAACAACAAAAATGGAATACCCCAAGGATCAGTAATGTCTCCTTCAATTTTTACAATAATGGTAAATGATTTAGGTGAGGAATTTAATGATATAACAAATAAATTGTCACAGTTTGCAGATGATGTTGCTATATGGAGGACTGGGAAACATCTGCCAAAATTATATAAGGATCTACAGAAGCAAATAAATAAAGTATGTAAATGGATGACAAAATGGGGTTTTCAGCTGAATACAAATAAAACATTGGGAATGATCTTCAGTAAAGGTAGGGTTGTAAAAAAATAAAATTATAGATATAAATATCCAAGGGCAAAACATTAATACAGTACAAACCACTCGATATCTAGGAATGATATTGGACCAACAGCTGAACTGGAATAAACACATAGATAAACTAGTGGAGTCTTGCAGAGGATTGACTAACTTATTAAGATATTTGAAAGGTAATGGATGGGGTGCAAGCACTAAGACAATGCTCACTTTTTATAAATCTTTTATTAGAGGAAAAATAGATTATGGAAGTATAATATATGACTCTGCTGCACACAGTAACAAGATTAAATTAGACAGAATTCAGCATCAGGCTTTATGTACAATAGCAGGTGCAATCAGATCAACATCAATGGGAGCTATAGAGGTGGCTTTAGGAATCATACCCTTAGAATTACGGAAAAAGGAGTAAAGACTAAATTACATGAACAGAGTTATGTTAGATAAGTCTCACCCAGCACATACAGCTTTTACCAGATGCCAACTAACAACTCAGGCCAAGCCAATGAATACCACTAGATACCCTACAGGATGGAAGTGTATGGAGGAAATTGTCCATCTGGGTACATTAATTACATCAATTAATAACAGTTGTGAATACAAGCCAGTGATTCCACCCTGGGAGATCAAGAAACCAGACACGGACTACCACCTAGCAGAAATACTTAAGAAAACAAATAATATAGAAAATATTAAAAACACAGCCAATAAATATATACAACAAATATCAAAAGACAGCATTACTGTGTACACAGATGGATCCAAGGGAGAGGATGGCAAATTGGGGATAGGAATATATATTCCAATATGGAAAATGGCAAAAGAATATAGCATCACGGAAAATACATCCATTTTCACTGCAGAGATGGTGGCAATACTAAAAGCACTAGAAATATTCTCTAATAACCCTCCCAAAAAATTAACAGTTTTAACTGACTCTCTTTCAACAATTAAAGCACTTAGAAACTTACGAGAATGTAGTAGACCTGATATAGCAGAGGAGATTTTTCTGGCTACTACATACTTATATTCCAGAGGATGTTCAGTATTAATTGCTTGGATACCTTCACATGTTGGCATAGAAGGAAATGAAAAGGCAGATAAAGAAGCCAAGAAAGGTAGATCTGATAAAAATCTAATAAATGTAGGGATGAGTAAATCAGAAATTAAGAGCTTAATTAAAGATTTAATAACAGATGAATGGAAAGCAGAGTGGGATAAAAAAATCTGAAAGGAAGACATGCATATAAGATGTTCAGGGCTCCAACAAGAAAATGTCAGATATCTAGGGAATTGAAAATTCCCAGTAATAAGAAACTTCTCAGACTACAGCTGGGAAAAGGCTATTTCAGAATAGAAGAACCTTACTGTGCAGGATGTCTTCAAGACAATAATATAGAACATTTCTTGTTAAAATGTAAGAGGTATGACCAAATGAGAATACCAATATTGGATTATTTGCAGGCATCCAACTTACCTATAAATATAGAGGAGGTGTTGAGAATAGACAGACCTAGGGAACTGCATAATATAGTCAAACAATATTTAACACGAACACATGTTAATATATAGTGGCTGGGAATGTGAAGGTCTGATGCTGTTCTTACAATGCATGTGACTTTAAACAGATGAAAGTCAATTAAATATCTGGTAAAGTCTGTTATATAACTAGAACCACCAGGCCTTTACACCCCTCCACTTTAATATTATTCTTGTTCATAGTTTTTTTTTTTTAAACGTATAGGCCTAAGCACAATTGTGATTATCCCTATTTACAAATGTGATGCCACTTTGCCATGTCGGCAGTTGTTCATATTATTTGGAATTTAAAACAATATATATCCTAATTGGATTCCTAAATTAACCAATTTAACCCTTAATACTGCGTCTCCAAATTATTTTTTAATGGATGGGTTTGAAAAAAAAATCGAAAAAAGGTGATTCGTCTTACGAGGAAAAAAGACAAAGAAAATAGTCTACGTTACGGCCACAAGGCCTTCGTCAGGGAAAGAAAAGAAAGTGTACTCTTACCGCAGTTCCCCTCAACTTCCTCGATTTAATATATAAATTATTTTTTTAAGGCCGTATCAAATACAGTAGCCTACTTCATTTTTTTTTTTTTTTTTTGGAAGGGAAAGAAACAAGGTGTGTATTTTGGTGAAAGTGTGTATAACCATATACATACATAAAAAAAAAAAAAAAAAATCATATTCGTTACATTTCTTTAGATACTTATATTAGGACAAGCTCCTTAGTGTGCCATACATGGGGTAGAAGTGCAATAAATAAAGGTCGCACATGCACAGACACACGAATGGAAAGAAAGGTAAGACTGCGTTCGGAAGGTAAGCCAATACAATCTGGCACTTCGGAACAATTGATGCCTTAGGGGCACAATAGGCGGACCAGGGAAAAAGGGAAGCTTGAAAGACCAAGTTTAAAGAGGGGGGTCAGTATGTGTTGCACAACGCTGAGTAGCCACGAGGGCTCAGCACACACTGTCAGGAAGAGAAAGACAGAAAATAATGCAGTATTTTGGAAGCGGTAACATGGATGTTGAGGGAAGGATTTGCGATAACAACAGATTTGTGTGTGTGTGTGTGTGTGTGTGTGACACTATTGGGCATGTATATTACCAAAAATGTGGGGGAAAGAGAAAAAAATAAGGGGGGGGGGGAGATTGAATGGACATTGTTGGTACATGTGTCATACAAATAGACGTTTGAAACATTTCTTTGTTTCCCTAGGCGAAACACAAAACACTCTAGGCATATTTAAATTGTTTACAGGTTTCAAGTCTCTTCTTCCATCATTTTTCTCTTTTTTTCAATTTTTAACTGATCTTTATTCATTCTGCATTTCTCAAAGTGTCTCAAGTAAACTTCACATGTTGTATGTTGTAAATAAAGTGTCGTACTTGTGAGGTCACTGAAAATACATAGAAGAAAGTATGATCTGCTTCACCCTCGGCATGTCGAAACAGGTGACTAAGGGTGATTGCATTCTGAAGTAAACTCAGTGGACAGCCTGGCTAACAGGGCAAAGGACACTGGAAAATTTTGTCTGGGCGAGATATTGAGAGCCCCCGGGTTGAAGGTATAGTGGCCGATTGTGTGCTGCGTTACGCTTTTCTGCTTGGCAAGTTTCAACTAACAAGTTAAGCACACAGCCTTGAGCAGTCATAAGGGCGGCTAGGCACATCGGCGTTTTGAGAAAGAAACAAGGGGGAGTTTGTAATCATGTTCCCTAAAGCATATCCATTTTGAAACTCCAAAACATGTTCATATTACAACATACAAAAAAAAAAAAAAAAAAAAAAACATTCATAAACTGTAAACAATTTTCAAAAAACGTGTACATTTCCAAACAATTTATATTAAAAGTACATGGTATATAGAAAAAAAAACTTGCGCGCATTCGCTAGTAAATTTTATACACATGCATCATCATCATCATCTCAACCCGTAACCCGTCATGGGTCGTAGGGGTGCCATGGTGGAAGCATCAGCAGACAGGGTCCTCCACTGCTCTCTATCCTCAGCAATTCTTACAAGTGTGGAAAAACCGTGTCCTGCCCATTCTTTGATGTTATCAGCCCAGGATTTTCTTTGCCTTCCTCTTCTCCGTTTACCTTCGACTGTTCCCTGGAGGATCGTTTTCGAAAGGGAGTCATGACGAGTTACATGCCCAAACCAGGCAAGCTTTCGACGTTTCACTACTGACAAAAGTGGTTCTTGGTGGCCTGCATAGGTGTTTATCTTCTCTCTAACATAGACATTTGTTTTGTATTCTTTATAGCAAATGCGCAAAATTCTTCTATAACATTTATGTTCGAAAGCCTGAATCCTTCGCTCTGTATCTGCAGTGAGTGTCCAACCCTCACACCCATACAAGAGAATAGATAATACAAGTGATTTGTATAATTTGATCTTCACAGGAAAACTGATGTTACTTTTCCAGATCACATTCAGCCTTGTCATGGCAGCTGAGGCCATCTCAAGTCTTGTCTTGATTTCTTTACTTGATCTTCCATCACTACATATAGTGGACCCGAGATATTTAAAGGTGTTAACTTCTTCTAACGTTTGCCCATTTAACGTAATGTTGGTCGGAACATGTTTCTTATGGCTATTTACCAATATCTTGCTCTTTTCTATATTAATTTCCATTCCATGCGTTCTTGTTACTTTCTCCAATCTAGAGGTAAGGTCTTGAAGTTCTGATTCTGTTCCAGCTATCAGATCGATATCATCAGCAAAACGTAGATTGCAAAGAGGTCGGCCTCCAATCGATATGGTTGTTTTATAATCGTGGATAGCCTCCTGCATAATATGTTCTAGATATATATTAAAGAGCACTGGGGACAGGATACATCCCTGGCGAACTCCTACAGTTGTTTTGAAAAATTCTCCAATGTCATTGCTTGCGAAAACAGCACTGCTTGCGTCCTTGTATAGTGCTTCAATGATATCTATGATGTTGGTATCAAAATTGAATTTTCTCTTTATTTGCCATAAGCCTTCATGCAAGACTCGATCGAAGGCTTTTGTGAAATCGATGAAGTTATGGTATAAATCGTGTTGATGCTGGAGGTGTTTTTCGATCAGTAATCTAATATTGAAGATTTGTTCTGAGGTACTTCTTTTTGGTCTAAAGCCAGCCTGTTCCTCAGGCAAGATTTCTTCTGATTTCTGTTTTATTCTGTTCAAAAGTATCCTTAACATAACTTTACTTGGATGACTAATACGGCTAATGGTTCTGTAGTTCTTGCACATTTTTGATTTCCTTTCTTTGGAAGCGGTATTACTAATGACTGCGTCCACTCTTTTGGCCATTTTTTTGTACTCCATATCTTCTGGCAAATTGTTGTCATGATTTTTACTATATCTTGTCCTCCATATTTCAAGAGTTCTGCTGGGATATTATCCACACCAGGTGCCTTCCCTCCTTTCATCGAACATATAGCCTCTTCCACTTCTTCCCGTAATATTGCTGCATTTCCGAGTTCCCTGTTTTCGTACTTCATGTTGTTTAATATGCTGTAGTCAGTGTCGAGTTTACAGTTATATAATTCTTTACAATATTCTGTCCATCTTCTCATTACAGCTGTTTTTCCATTGAGCAGAGCCCCATTGCTATCTTCTATGACAGTTACCCTGGGCTGTTGGGGTTTTGATAGTCTTCTTAATGTGTCAAAAGCTGCCTTGCTGTTACCTTTTATTAGCCCCGTATTACTGGACTCACATTGATCAGCTACCCATTTTTCTTTGGCCTGTTTCATTTTCTTTCTAATATTTTTATTCACCATACTGTATTGCCATGCTGCTTCAGGGACCTCTTTCTTAACCTTTTTCATTTCCCGCCGTGTATCACATAACTTCAGAATGTCATCTGTAACCCATGGTTTGTTTATTTTCTTTCTTTTACCAAGTATTTCTGTTGCTGATTCAATGAGCACGTCTTTCATGTTCTCTGTGATTGGGTTGATATCATCCTCCAAAAAGTTAAGAGCTGCGAATTTTCCTCCATTAGTTGCCTCAAAGATTCCTGCTATTTCTGGATCTTTCAGTTTGTCTAAATTAAATCTTAACTGAGAACATCTGTTTTCATTATAGTTCTTTTTGAGTTTAAGCTTAAGCGTCATCAATACCATGTCGTGATCACTACCGATGTCGGCGCCAGGAAAAGTTCTAGTCTTGGCTATATGCATACACAAATTAAATTCACTTCAACAATACAATAAGTGGTGCGGGGAGAATAGAGAGCTATGAAAGACCCCAGTTTAAGAATAGTGGTGGTCTGCGTTGGAAAAAAAACGCATCCAGAAGACGGACGGAATGGGACGGGAGAGACACTACTGAAGGCTCCGGGTAGGAGGAAGGTCGGTATGTGTTACGGATTGCTTTGTTCTCAGTCGTGTGCAGGCTTCAACTTAGTAACAGTTGAACACGCTTCTGAGTCGCCTTTCAAGAGGCTAGCCCGCACTTACCGTTACACGAAGAGAAGAAAGGAATTTGTGGTGTCTAGGCTAGTTCCTTAAGATGGACAAAGCGGGGGAGTGTTGCTCCGATGTAGATTAAAATCGGGTGAAATTGACAGTGCTTTTTGCAAAAATACATGTAAAAGTATATGGGGACTAAAATGGCGGTATTTGAAACATGATAAATTTCTAAAACTAGAAATCAAATATCTGTATTGTGACAGTAACATGAGCAGTTTTGTATGTGTATATGGTGTTGATCTTGGGAGCGTGTTAAGAAAAATAGCTCTGTAAAAGTCTAGGGGTTGTCCTGTGTGTGAGGCGATCATATCTTGCAATGCTTTCCTCATGGGTTTGACTGTATTGCACCTGTAATAAATATGATCTTCAGTTTCCTGTATGCGTGTTTTGCACAGCTGACATTGTGATATTTGCTTGGATCTGTGAGCTTGTCGTTCTGTTGTGGGTGTCATGTTGTATATGAGCCTAAAGGTCACCTCTTTTGCCTTGGCAGTGATGTGGGGGTTGTGTAAGTTGGTGAAAGTGTCAGTATAATTTGTCTTGAAGTATTTCTGTCCCCTTTTAATCCTGAGATGTAGCGGGGGTGCTTGTAGTTTGACTAAGTGTTTGTTCATTTACGTCACTTTTTTTATTTTAAGGTTAAAAAAAAAAAAATCATGTTCAACCCTTGATGGGTTATAACTGGGATATATGGTGTAGTCAATTCAGGATAATAATTTTGATTTCCGATCTCAAAATGCTGTAGTCTATCATTTGCCCATTCCACTCAGTCCAAAGAAAGAAAATAAATAAATGTTCTTACTTACAATAGAAAATCTCAGATGACGAAAGTAATATGGAAAACCAGGTTGCAAAAGTAGACATGAATATTGTAGAACTAAAGAAGATACCAACAAATGTTCTCACCTTTAAAAACTACCATAATGCGTAGAAAAAAAGGTGTTTCTTTCCCTTTTTTCACCTTAGAAGGCTACTATACTCCAACTCGTCAACGATACTTTATGTTAAAAAGTCACTGCTTTTAACCCAGACCCGGATGTTCTCGAAAAGAGATCTTTATGACTAAGAGAATTCCCAGCTATTTGGCTATAGGAATTGCGGCTCTCACGTGACGGCCTTCAATGCATCTACACACTGCTTAGATAGCGCAGTCTACGCTGGTTTACCATGTCAGCAATATGAAAGATGGTCGCACCCCTATAGATTTCGTCTGCGGAAAATTGGCAGATGGCATAAAAAACAGCTTGACAACGGCAGCTCAGGCTCAAAGATGTGTGCAAGAAAGACATGAAGGCACTGGGCATAAATCCAGCATTTATTACACATAAGAAAAGGGAAACCCGAGGCCTGTAAACAGTAAATTAATATGAAACAAATGTAAAGGTATGTTATCAGGCACTAATAGGAAATAAAGAAGTAGAACACTAGACAACATAAAAACAACAGACATGAGTGGCTTACCCCGGATTTCTTCTTCTTCCTCGTTCGTCCTGAAAAGGACGTTGGTTGCGTTGTGTCTGTTTACAGCGAAGTTGCGATATCTGCGCCTTTCGGCCGACACATCCGACTTCAGCACGGCATGAACCCTGGACCTTCCGTGCGACAATCCCGCCTAGCCATGCAAGCGAATCACACTATCCTCCCTGCCATCTACACATCCAGCAGCCTGGGAGGATGAAGCTGCCGATCGTACCAAGTGGGCGAAAAAAAAGCTCTCACAACAAGCAGAAGAGAAAAGAAGCTGTCACAACAAGCAGTAGAAAACAGAAGCTGTCACAACAAGCAGTAGAAAACAGAAGCTGTCACAACAAGCAGAAGAGATACGAAGCTGTCACAACAAGCAGAAGAGAAAAGAAGCTGTCACAACAAGCAGAAGAGAAAAGAAGCTGTCACAACAAGCAGAAGAGAAAAGAAGCTGTCACAACAAGCAGAAGAGAAAAGAAGCTGTCACAACAAGCAGAAAAGAAAAGAAGTTGTCACAACAAGCAGAAGAGAAAAAAGCTGTCACAACAAGCAGAAGATAAAAGAAGCTGTTACAACAAGCAGAAGAGAAAAGAAGCTCCCACAACAAGCAGAAGGGAAAAGAACACAGAAAGAAATACCAGGGGGAAAAAAAGCAGCTGAGGGCTATCATCACAGGGGCACAGAAGAGAAAAGAAGCTGTCACAACAAGCAGAAGAGAAAAGAAGCTGTCACAACAAGCAGAAGAGAAAAGAAGCTGTCACAACAAGCAGAAAAGAAAAGAAGTTGTCACAACAAGCAGAAGAGAAAAAAGCTGTCACAACAAGCAGAAGATAAAAGAAGCTGTTACAACAAGCAGAAGAGAAAAGAAGCTCCCACAACAAGCAGAAGGGAAAAGAACACAGAAAGAAATACCAGGGGGAAAAAAGCAGCTGAGGGCTATCATCACAGGGGCACATCCCCCCCCCCCCCTACAGTCAGTCATGACTGACGGAGCTACAACTCCTACTGTTACTACTGACTGCGGCTGACTTTTATTTACTTATACGATATTACTGGTTAAGTTAAATGGTAGGCCCCTAGATATCAGTTTTAAACATTTCTATATATGTACAAACAGCGGATAGAACAGAAGAAGAAATAGATCCATTCTACAGTGAACTTAACATGGCAATGAAGTAGTGCAAATCTCATGAGACAGTTATTATACTTTGAGATGATCATGTTTTCATCAGACCTAAAGATCTTTTATATTTGGAATAGCGCCCTAATATAATCGACTAAGTTGAGCCTGACACGCTTCGCCAAAACGAGGCAAAATTGTATTTTTTTTTTAAATTGAGACTTCAATGCAAAAGTTAGAAATGAGAACGGGGATGAAGTAACTGCTGGTGTTGTCTTGGGAGAAAGATATGACAGCTGCAACACACGGATGTAATGGACAAGATCGCATGATATGACAGTAGGAGACGCCTGGTTTAAATTGCATCCTAGACGACTATTAAAAAAAATGTTAGAAAGCCTCAACATCAACGGTAAAGACCTGAGAATAATAAAGAGTATTTACTGGCAACAAACAGCAGCTATAAAGATTAGCAGCCAAATAGGAACGTTTCCGCAGGTTAAAAAAGGGTGTGCTGCTCAATCTGTACAGTGAAAATATAATGAGATCCCTAGATGTCATGCCAGAAGGGCCGTAGATACGGAGATGGGGGGGGGGGGGGGGGGGGGGGGGGGGGGGGGGGGGGGGGGGGGGGGGGGGGGGGGGGGGGGGGGTGTGGCGGGTAATTATACCGGTACCAAAATAGTGCATTAAACATTGTTTGAGTAAAGTAAAATGGAAGAATTTGCTTTAACACTACGAGTTCTTTACTAAGCATGCAGTCATTTATATCAACTGATTTTACAGTGAAAACTTTTTCTGCACTGTTTTACATTTGTCAGTGACCTGCATTGAGCCTCATTTCGTGTAACCGCCTTAGGGGAGTGATGTCTTAGAGACTTCACTATAGTCTCAGTAAGAGAAAGTGACTGATTAAAAAAAGGAACACATTTACTCAGCACGGAAATCGTTGACAAATGTGAAAAGAAGAGACTAAAAAAGTGGTCATGTCATGCCCAAATGATTGAGCTGTATGAAAGACTGACTGAAATGAACAAACGTGGGACGAGTTTTAAATAGGCCCCTACCGACCAAATATGTCAGTTAAAACGAAGAATAGCGTGGCATGTTTTTCAAATCCATCCTAGTAAGTCGTACACGTTGTTACGAATAAGGTTAGGGTTCTTAAACCTAACTCTAATTAATGCTGTCTCTAAATTTGGTTGGCTATCATTTACCCATTGCACTCAGTCAAAAGAAAGAAAATAAATAAATGTTCTTACTTACAATAGAAAATCTCAGATGGTGAAAGTAGTATGGAAAACCAGGTTGCAAAAGTAGATATGAATATTGTAGAACTAAAGAAGATACCAACAAATGTTCTCACCTTTAAAAACTACCATAATGCGTAGAAAAAAAGGTGTTTCTCTCCCTTTTTTACCTAAGAAGGCTACTATACTCCAACTCGTCAACGATACTTTATCTTATAAAGTCACTGCTTTTAAACCGGACCCGGATGTTCTCGAAAAGTGATCTTTATGACTAAGAGAATTCCCAGCTATTTGGCTATAGGAATTGCGGCTCTCACGTGACGGCCTCCAATGCATCTACACACTGCTTAGACAGCGCAGTCTACGCTGGCTTGCCATGTCCGCAATATGAAAGATGGTCGCACCCCTATAGATATCGTCTACGGACAATTGGCAAATGGCATAAAAAACAGCTTGGCAACGGCAGCTCAGGCTCAAAGATGTGTGCAAGAAAGACATGAAGGCACTGGGCATAAATCCAGCAGCCTGGGAGGATGAAGCTGCCGATCGCACAAATAAGGCGATACACCTTACGGCACCACTTTAAATTGGGCAAAAAGAAGCTCTCACAAAAAGCAGAAGAGAAAAGAAACTCTCACAACAAGCAGAAGAGAAAAGAAGCTCTCACACCAAGCAGAAGAGAAAAGAAGCTCTCGAGACAGCTGTACATTAACTTTGTTGATTTTGAAAAGGCTTTCGACAGCATACACAGGGACAGCCTATGGAAAATTCTGAGGGCTTATGGAATTCCCAGCCGCATTGTTTCCATCATAAAAAGCCTCTATTCTAACTTTACGTGCAGTGTTGGATCGAGTAATGTAACTTTTGAAGTGAAAACAGGAGTATGACATTATCAATAACATTATTGTTGACAGTCATAGATTGGGTGATGCGCCAGACAGCAGAGGGCAGTCCAAGAGGAATTAGATGGACAAAGTTTTCTACACTGGAAGACTTGGAATATGCAGATGACATTGCACTACTCGCACATTCACATCAACACATTCAAGACAAAACCGATAGACTGAATAAGTATGGCCAGCAGGTTGGCCTGAACATCAATTTGAAGAAGACAGAGGTCATGACTTTAAATGTGGGCAATCCTGAGCCAATAACAGTAAGGAACCAGAAGTTAGAACAGACAGACACATTTACTTACCTAGGATGCATAGTAACACCTGACGGCGGAACAAGCAAGGACATTAACAAAAGAATGAATAAAGCGAGAACAGCCTTTGCTGTTCTCAACAACATTTGGAAGTCTTCCCAGTACAGCACAAACACCAAATTAAGACTGTATGGGACCCAAAGATGCAGCAATAGAGAATGCAGTCAGCGACCCATAGCTTGACTGCTTGCATCAGGATCAGCGAACCAGAGCTGGTCAAGACCGTACTCCACCTCCACGTGGTGGTCCTGGAAACAGTCTACATCACTGCAGTCTGGCTGAGCGAGTACGGATCGAAGAAGGAAGGCAAACCCGGTCCCAAAAAATGCCGTGCAGAAGTCGGATGTGTCGACCGAAAGGTGCAGATATCACAGCTATGGCGTAAACAGACACAACGCAACCACCGTCCTTTTCAGGGCGAACGAGGAAGAAGGAAAAAGAAGAAAACTGTATGAGTGCTGTGTACTTTCTGTGCTTCTCTATGGTGCGGAATGTTGGAGAGTAACAGAGAACGAAATGTCGAAACTGTCCTCCTTCGACACAATCTGCCTAAGGAAAATTCTCAGAATCTTTTGGCCAAACACCATCAGCAACCAAGAACTACTTATTCGGAGTAACCAGAAAGACATGCACACCATCATAGCTGGCAGACGCTGGAGTTGGGTTGGCCACGTCCTCAGAAGGGACCTTGATACCATCACAAGAACAGCTATGCTATGGACCCCCGAGGGAAAACGAAAGAGAGGCCGACCAAAAACAACTTGGCGGAGAACTGTGGAAGCTGAGATGCAAAGAATGAACCACAGTTGGGGCACTGTATGACGGATGGCCGCCGACCGAGCAAAGTGGAATCAATTTGTTGCTGCCCTACAAGACGCCACAAAGCGTGATGGCCACTGACTGCTTTGACGGTTGGTGGTTATGGATCAAAGAAGAGACAACAAGCAGAAGAGAAAAGAAGCTCTCACAACAAGCAGAAGGGAAAAGAAGCTCTCACAACAAGCAGAAGAGAAAAGAAGCTCTCACAACAAGCAGAAGAGAAAAGAAGCTCTCACAACAAGCAGAAGAGAAAAGAAGCCCCCACAACAAGCAGAGGAGAAAAGAACAGACAGAAATACCAGGAGAAAAAAAAAAGCAGCTGAGGACTATCATCACAGGGGCACATTCCCCCCATAGTCAGTCATGACTTAAGGGGCTACAACTCCTACTGACTGCGGCTGACTTTTATTTACTTATACGATATTACTGGTTAAGTTAAATGGTAGGCCCCTAGATATCAGTTTTAAACATTTCTATATATGTACAAACAGCGGATAGAACAGAAGAAGAAATAGATCCATTCTACAGTGAACTTAACATGGCAATGAAGTAGTGCAAATCTCATGAGACAGTTATTATACTTTGAGATGATCATGTTTTCATCAGACCTAAAGATCTTTTATATTTGGAATAGCGCCCTAATATAATCGACTAAGTTGAGCCTGACACGCTTCGCCAAAACGAGGCAAAATTGTATTTTTTTTTTTAATTGAGACTTCAATGCAAAAGTTAGAAATGAGAATGGGGATGAAGTAACTGCTGGTGTTGTCTTGGGAGAAAGATATGAGAGCTACGACACACGGATGTAGTGGACAAGGTTGCATGATATAACAGTAGGAGACGCCTGGTTTAAATTGCATCCTAGACGACTATCAATATGTTAGAAAGCCTCAACAACGACGGTAAAGACCTGAGAATAATAAAGAGTATTTACTGGCAACAAACAGCAGCTATAAAGATTAGCAGCCAAATAGGAACGTTTCTGCAGGTTAAAAAAACGGGTGTGCTGTTAAATCTGTACAGTGAAAATATAATGAGATCCCTAGATGTCATGCCAGAAGGGCGTTAGATACGGAAGGTGGGGGGGGGGGGGGGGGGGGGGGGAGGGGGGAGGGGGGGGGGGGGGGGGGGGGGGGGGGGGGGGGGGGGGGGGGGGTAATTATACCGGTACCAAAATAGTGCATTAAACATTGTTTGAGTAAAGTAAAATGGAAGAATTTGCTTTAACACTACGAGTTCTTTACTAAGCATGCAGTCATTTATATCAACTGATTTTACAGTGAAAACTTTTTCTGCACTGTTTTACATTTGTCAGTGACCTGCATTGAGCCTCATTTCGTGTAACCGCCTTAGGGGAGTGATGTCTTAGAGACTTCACTATAGTCTCAGTAAGAGAAAGTGACTGATTAAAAAAAAAGAACACATTTACTCAGCACGGAAATCGTTGACAAATGTGAAAAGAAGAGACTAAAAAAGTGGTCATGTCATGCCCAAATGACTGAGCTGTATGAAAGACTGACTGAAATGAACAAACGTGGGACGAGTTTTAAATAGGCCCCTACCGACCAAATATGTCAGTTAAAACGAAGAATAGCGTGGCATGTTTTTCAAATCCATCCTAGTAAGTCGTACACGTTGTTACGAATAAGGTTAGGGTTCTTAAACCTAACTCTAATTAATGCTGTCTCTAAATTTGGTTGGCTATCATTTACCCATTGCACTCAGTCAAAAGAAAGAAAATAAATAAATGTTCTTACTTACAATAGAAAATCTCAGATGGTGAAAGTAGTATGGAAAAACCAAGTTGCAAAAGTAGATATGAATATTGTAGAACTAAAGAAGATACCAACAAATGTTCTCACCTTTAAAAACTACCATAATGCGTAGAAAAAAAAGGTGTTTCTCTCCCTTTTTTACCTAAGAAGGCTACTATACTCCAACTCGTCAACGATACTTTATCTTAAAAAGTCACTGCTTTTAAACCGGACCCGGATGTTCTCGAAAAGTGATCTTTATGACTAAGAGAATTCCCAGCTATTTGGCTATAGGAATTGCGGCTCTCACGTGACGGCCTCCAATGCATCTACACACTGCTTAGACAGCGCAGTCTACGCTGGCTTGCCATGTCCGCAATATGAAAGATGGTCGCACCCCTATAGATATCGTCTACGGACAATTGGCAAATGGCATAAAAAACAGCTTGGCAACGGCAGCTCAGGCTCAAAGATGTGTGCAAGAAAGACATGAAGGCACTGGGCATAAATCCAGCAGCCTGGGAGGATGAAGCTGCCGATCGCACAAATAAGGCGATACACCTTACGGCACCACTTTAAATTGGGCAAAAAGAAGCTCTCACAAAAAGCAGAAGAGAAAAGAAACTCTCACAACAAGCAGAAGAGAAAAGAAGCTCTCACACCAAGCAGAAGAGAAAAGAAGCTCTCGAGACAGCTGTATATTAACTTTGTTGATTTTGAAAAGGCTTTCGACAGCATACACAGGGACAGCCTATGGAAAATTCTGAGGGCTTATGGAATTCCCAGCCGCATTGTTTCCATCATAAAAAGCCTCTATTCTAACTTTACGTGCAGTGTTGGATCGAGTAATGTAACTTTTGAAGTGAAAACAGGAGTATGACATTATCAATAACATTATTGTTGACAGTCATAGATTGGGTGATGCGCCAGACAGCAGAGGGCAGTCCAAGAGGAATTAGATGGACAAAGTTTTCTACACTGGAAGACTTGGAATATGCAGATGACATTGCACTACTCGCACATTCACATCAACACATTCAAGACAAAACCGATAGACTGAATAAGTATGGCCAGCAGGTTGGCCTGAACATCAATTTGAAGAAGACAGAGGTCATGACTTTAAATGTGGGCAATCCTGAGCCAATAACAGTAAGGAACCAGATTTTAGAACAGACAGACACATTTACTTACCTAGGATGCATAGTAACACCTGACGGCGGAACAAGCAAGGACATTAACAAAAGAATGAATAAAGCGAGAACAGCCTTTGCTGTTCTCAACAACATTTGGAAGTCTTCCCAGTACAGCACAAACACCAAATTAAGACTGTATGGGACCCAAAGATGCAGCAATAGAGAATGCAGTCAACGACCCATAGCTTGACTGCTTGCATCAGGATCAGCGAACCAGAGCTGGTCAAGACCGTACTCCACCTCCACGTGGTGGTCCTGGAAACAGTCTACATCACTGCAGTCTGGCTGAGCGAGTACGGATCGAAGAAGGAAGGCAAACCTGTCCCAAAAAATGCCGTGCAGAAGTCGGATGTGTCGACCGAAAGGTGCAGATATCACAGCTACGGCGTAAACAGACACAACGCAACCACCGTCCTTTTCAGGGCGAACGAGGAAGAAGGAAAAAGAAGAAAACTGTATGAGTGCTGTGTACTTTCTGTGCTTCTCTATGGTGCGGAATGTTGGAGAGTAACAGAGAACGAAATGTCGAAACTGTCCTCCTTCGACACAATCTGCCTAAGGAAAATTCTCAGAATCTTTTGGCCAAACACCATCAGCAACCAAGAACTACTTATTCGGAGTAACCAGAAAGACATGCACACCATCATAGCTGGCAGACGCTGGAGTTGGGTTGGCCACGTCCTCAGAAGGGACCTTGATACCATCACAAGAACAGCTATGCTATGGACCCCCGAGGGAAAACGAAAGAGAGGCCGACCAAAAACAACTTGGCGGAGAACTGTGGAAGCTGAGATGCAAAGAATGAACCACAGTTGGGGCACTGTATGACGGATGGCCGCCGACCGAGCAAAGTGGAATCAATTTGTTGCTGCCCTACAAGACGCCACAAAGCGTGATGGCCACTGACTGCTTTGACGGTTGGTGGTTATGGATCAAAGAAGAGACAACAAGCAGAAGAGAAAAGAAGCTCTCACAACAAGCAGAAGAGAAAAGAAGCTCTCACAACAAGCAGAAGAGAAAAGAAGCCCCCACAACAAGCAGAGGAGAAAAGAAGCTCTCACAACAAGCAGAAGAGAAAAGAAGCCCCCACAACAAGCAGAGGAGAAAAGAACAGACAGAAATACCAGGAGAAAAAAAAAAGCAGCTGAGGACTATCATCACAGGGGCACATTCCCCCCATAGTCAGTCATGACTTAAGGGGCTACAACTCCTACTGACTGCGGCTGACTTTTATTTACTTATACGATATTACTGGTTAAGTTAAATAGTAGGCCCCTAGATATCAGTTTTAAACATTTCTATATATGTACAAACAGCGGATAGAACAGAAGAAGAAATAGATCCATTCTACAGTGAACTTAACATGGCAATGAAGTAGTGCAAATCTCATGAGACAGTTATTATACTTTGAGATGATCATGTTTTCATCAGACCTAAAGATCTTTTATATTTGGAATAGCGCCCTAATATAATCGACTAAGTTGAGCCTGACACGCTTCGCCAAAACGAGGCAAAATTGTATTTTTTTTTTTAATTGAGACTTCAATGCAAAAGTTAGAAATGAGAATGGGGATGAAGTAACTGCTGGTGTTGTCTTGGGAGAAAGATATGAGAGCTACGACACACGGATGTAGTGGACAAGGTTGCATGATATAACAGTAGGAGACGCCTGGTTTAAATTGCATCCTAGACGACTATTAATATGTTAGAAAGCCTCAACAACGACGGTAAAGACCTGAGAATAATAAAGAGTATTTACTGGCAACAAACAGCAGCTATAAAGATTAGCAGCCAAATAGGAACGTTTCCGCAGGTTAAAAAAACGGGTGTGCTGTTAAATCTGTACAGTGAAAATATAATGAGATCCCTAGATGTCATGCCAGAAGGGCGTTAGATACGGAAAGGGGGGGGGGGGGGGGAATTATACCGGTACCAAAATAGTGCATTAAACATTGTTTGAGTAAAGTAAAATGGAAGAATTTGCTTTAACACTACGAGTTCTTTACTAAGCATGCAGTCATTTATATCAACTGATTTTACAGTGAAAACTTTTTCTGCACTGTTTTACATTTGTCAGTGACCTGCATTGAGCCTCATTTCGTGTAACCGCCTTAGGGGAGTGATGTCTTAGAGACTTCACTATAGTCTCAGTAAGAGAAAGTGACTGATTAAAAAAAAGAACACATTTACTCAGCACGGAAATCGTTGACAAATGTGAAAAGAAGAGACTAAAAAAGTGGTCATGTCATGCCCAAATGATTGAGCTGTATGAAAGACTGACTGAAATGAACAAACGTGGGACGAGTTTTAAATAGGCCCCTACCGACCAAATATGTCAGTTAAAACGAAGAATAGCGTGGCATGTTTTTCAAATCCATCCTAGTAAGTCGTACACGTTGTTACGAATAAGGTTAGGGTTCTTAAACCTAACTCTAATTAATGCTGTCTCTAAATTTGGTTGGCTATCATTTACCCATTGCACTCAGTCAAAAGAAAGAAAATAAATAAATGTTCTTACTTACAATAGAAAATCTCAGATGGTGAAAGTAGTATGGAAAACCAAGTTGCAAAAGTAGATATGAATATTGTAGAACTAAAGAAGATACCAACAAATGTTCTCACCTTTAAAAACTACCATAATGCGTAGAAAAAAAGGTGTTTCTCTCCCTTTTTTACCTAAGAAGGCTACTATACTCCAACTCGTCAACGATACTTTATCTTAAAAAGTCACAGCTTTTAAACCGGACCCGGATGTTCTCGAAAAGTGATCTTTATGACTAAGAGAATTCCCAGCTATTTGGCTATAGGAATTGCGGCTCTCACGTGACGGCCTCCAATGCATCTACACACTGCTTAGACAGCGCAGTCTACGCTGGCTTGCCATGTCCGCAATATGAAAGATGGTCGCACCCCTATAGATATCGTCTACGGACAATTGGCAAATGGCATAAAAAACAGCTTGGCAACGGCAGCTCAGGCTCAAAGATGTGTGCAAGAAAGACATGAAGGCACTGGGCATAAATCCAGCAGCCTGGGAGGATGAAGCTGCCGATCGCACAAATAAGGCGATACACCTTACGGCACCACTTTAAATTGGGCAAAAAGAAGCTCTCACAAAAAGCAGAAGAGAAAAGAAACTCTCACAACAAGCAGAAGAGAAAAGAAGCTCTCACACCAAGCAGAAGAGAAAAGAAGCTCTCGAGACAGCTGTATATTAACTTTGTTGATTTTGAAAAGGCTTTCGACAGCATACGCAGGGACAGCCTATGGAAAATTATGAGGGCTTATGGAATTCCCAGCCGCATTGTTTCCATCATAAAAAGCCTCTATTCTAACTTTACGTGCAGTGTTGGATCGAGTAATGTAACTTTTGAAGTGAAAACAGGAGTATGACATTATCAATAACATTATTGTTGACAGTCATAGATTGGGTGATGCGCCAGACAGCAGAGGGCAGTCCAAGAGGAATTAGATGGACAAAGTTTTCTACACTGGAAGACTTGGAATATGCAGATGACATTGCACTACTCGCACATTCACATCAACACATTCAAGACAAAACCGATAGACTGAATAAGTATGGCCAGCAGGTTGGCCTGAACATCAATTTGAAGAAGACAGAGGTCATGACTTTAAATGTGGGCAATCCTGAGCCAATAACAGTAAGGAACCAGAAGTTAGAACAGACAGACACATTTACTTACCTAGGATGCATAGTAACACCTGACGGCGGAACAAGCAAGGACATTAACAAAAGAATGAATAAAGCGAGAACAGCCTTTGCTGTTCTCAACAACATTTGGAAGTCTTCCCAGTACAGCACAAACACCAAATTAAGACTGTATGGGACCCAAAGATGCAGCAATAGAGAATGCAGTCAGCGACCCATAGCTTGACTGCTTGCATCAGGATCAGCGAACCAGAGCTGGTCAAGACCGTACTCCACCTCCACGTGGTGGTCCTGGAAACAGTCTACATCACTGCAGTCTGGCTGAGCGAGTACGGATCGAAGAAGGAAGGCAAACCCGGTCCCAAAAAATGCCGTGCAGAAGTCGGATGTGTCGACCGAAAGGTGCAGATATCACAGCTACGGCGTAAACAGACACAACGCAACCACCGTCCTTTTCAGGGCGAACGAGGAAGAAGGAAAAAGAAGAAAACTGTATGAGTGCTGTGTACTTTCTGTGCTTCTCTATGGTGCGGAATGTTGGAGAGTAACAGAGAACGAAATGTCGAAACTGTCCTCCTTCGACACAATCTGCCTAAGGAAAATTCTCAGAATCTTTTGGCCAAACACCATCAGCAACCAAGAACTACTTATTCGGAGTAACCAGAAAGACATGCACACCATCATAGCTGGCAGACGCTGGAGTTGGGTTGGCCACGTCCTCAGAAGGGACCTTGATACCATCACAAGAACAGCTATGCTATGGACCCCCGAGGGAAAACGAAAGAGAGGCCGACCAAAAACAACTTGGCGGAGAACTGTGGAAGCTGAGATGCAAAGAATGAACCACAGTTGGGGCACTGTATGACGGATGGCCGCCGACCGAGCAAAGTGGAATCAATTTGTTGCTGCCCTACAAGACGCCACAAAGCGTGATGGCCACTGACTGCTTTGACGGTTGGTGGTTATGGATCAAAGAAGAGACAACAAGCAGAAGAGAAAAGAAGCTCTCACAACAAGCAGAAGGGAAAAGAAGCTCTCACAACAAGCAGAAGAGAAAAGAAGCTCTCACAACAAGCAGAAGAGAAAAGAAGCCCCCACAACAAGCAGAGGAGAAAAGAACAGACAGAAATACCAGGAGAAAAAAAAAGCAGCTGAGGGCTATCATCACAGGGGCACATTCCCCCCATAGTCAGTCATGACTTAAGGGGCTACAACTCCTACTGACTGCGGCTGACTTTTATTTACTTATACGATATTACTGGTTAAGTTAAATGGTAGGCCCCTAGATATCAGTTTTAAACATTTCTATATATGTACAAACAGCGGATAGAACAGAAGAAGAAATAGATCCATTCTACAGTGAACTTAACATGGCAATGAAGTAGTGCAAATCTCATGAGACAGTTATTATACTTTGAAATAATGATGTTTTCATCAGACCTAAAGATCTTTTATATTTGGAATAGCGCCCTAATATAATCGACTAAGTTGAGCCTGACACGCTTCGCCAAAACGAGGCAAAATTGTATTTTTTTTTTAAATTGAGACTTCAATGCAAAAGTTAGAAATGAGAATGGGGATGAAGTAACTGCTGGTGTTGTCTTGGGAGAAAGATATGAGAGCTACGACACACGGATGTAGTGGACAAGGTTGCATGATATAACAGTAGGAGACGCCTGGTTTAAATTGCATCCTAGACGACTATCAATATGTTAGAAAGCCTCAACAACGACGGTAAAGACCTGAGAATAATAAAGAGTATTTACTGGCAACAAACAGCAGCTATAAAGATTAGCAGCCAAATAGGAACGTTTCCGCGGGTTAAAACGGGTGTGCTGTTCAATCTGTACAGTCAAAATATAATGAGATCCCTAGATGTCATGCCAGAAGGGACGTGTGCCCGCATCAGTTGAATGCGGCACTAGTAGTTATATTGATTTTTTTTTAGTCAGAGTTAATCCTTCATATGTTGTTTTGGTTCAAGTGCTAACTGGCCTCTTGCCAAAGATCGTAATACTTGACCTTTTGTTATTTTTTTTTCAACCCAGGAATGTTCTTCCCTTTGAGTTTGGTGATGAGCAAAACTGTTTCAGCACAACACCGATTATCCAAAAGAAATTACTGTAAAGTTTCACAAACAGCGATGTAGAAAAAAATTCAATTAAAGTTATTTGATGTCATTAGACAAACACTGTAAATTTCACAATGATGATTGGTTATCCAAGATAAAAAAATATGTAATCCAACTGAATAATATATGTATATCCAAATAGAATAATATATGTATATCCATTAGAATCATAAATCCAGAAATCTCTGCCTATCGCCAACTACTCTTCTATTTATACTATTTCTTCTTTTTTCCCGCCTTTTTTCACACGACCCGTCCTTTTTTCACACGGTACAATAATTAACATTTGCACTCCTCTCCTCAGCTTTTCGACCTTTTTGCACACGACATTCTGTTATTTCGACTTTATTTTCACATGTGTGATCTTTTCCAACTTAACAATAGGATAAAAAAAAACCAGATCATACAAACAATCATGTCCCACTTTCGCGCTTATAAAACCCATTCATTAAGATCTGGGACTGGCCTACGCTTGCCCTGTCAGAGCCGTAAGTGCTCACTGCAGTTTGAATGAATACTGCGTTTTGTGTAAAAACGTCTTATTTGCTTCTAAAGTCTGGTATTCTTACATGTAGCATATTATAGCACGCATAAATGCGTGCGTGGAAGTAGGAGGGACAAAGCTAGCGTGAAAGGCCAAGCGGTCACAGGACGTTGATACGGAAGGGGGGGGGGGGGGGGTCGGGGGGAAAGGGGGGGGGGGTTATTATACTGTACCGGTACCAAAATCAATCAATCAATACCCTTTAGCTCCCAAAGGAGCATAGGCCTGCAACGAACACATGCCAAGTCTTCCTGTCCTGTGCCATCCGCTCAAGTTCTTTCCATCTTTTCCTCATCCCTTTCACCTCTGTTTCCAGCTGTCTTCTCCGTATGTGTTTTGGTCTACCTCTGCCTCTCTTTCCCCGTGGATTCCAGAACAAGGACTGCCTTGTAATGCTATCAACAGGTTTCCTCAATGTGTGTCCTATCCATCGCCAGCGTCTTCTTCTCAACTTTTATTCCACTGGAACTTGTCTTGTTCTTGTCATCAATTCCACATTTGTGACTGTCATACCATTTCAGTCCTTCTATTCTATGCAAGCACCCGTTAACAAAAGTCTGTACCTTTTTGGTTGTTGTGTTTGTTGTTCTCCATGTCTCAGAGCCATACAATAGGACTGACTTCATATTTGAGTTGAAGATTCTTATTTTCGTAATGGACTTGATTTCTCTTGTTCTCCATGTTTCCCAATGCAATGAAAGCTCCTCTTGCTTTTCGTATTCTTATTTTGATGTCACTGTCTGTCCTTCCAACTTTGTCTATATTACTTCCAAGATATGTGTACGATTCTACATCTTTGATTGGTGTTTTTTCAAGTTTAACCTTGTTACCATTTCTTGCATTTATTCTCATATTCTTTGTCTTTTCCCTGTGAATTTTCAGGCCCACTTGTTGGGACCTCTCATCGAGAATGTTCATTTTCTCTTGTATCTGATTATGGTTAAGGGACAGAAGAGCCAAGTCATCCGCAAAATCCAAATCATCAAGCTGTTTAGTCAGATTTCACTGGATTCCATTTCTGTTGTGTGATGTAGATGTTTTCATAACCCAATTCATTGCTAGTAAAAAAAAAATGGAGATAGGCATCCCTGTCTCACTCCCGTTCTAATCTTAAACGGTTCTGTAAGTTGTCCTTCATGACGAACTCTGCATATAATGTCTTCATAGGTCTTCTTTATTCATGGGAACTCCATAAAGCCTCATCAATTTCCAAAGCGATTCTCTGTCTACACTGTCAAATGCCTTTTCATAGTCCACGAATCGGATGTATAGCAGTGAGTTCCATTCTAGACTTTGTTCAACTATTATTCTCAGTGTGGCTATCTGGTCTGTACAGGATCTATTTTGTCGAAAACCTGCTTCATCTCTCAGCTGCTTGTCTATGGATATAGTATATAATGCGCAAAACGAGGCTTATTGTGGCGGGGCATGACTTTTTATATAAGGAAAATGTGGTGGCGTGTTGTTGTGTGTTGTTGTTTATACAAAATATTTATATATTTAGACATATATTTACACTAGGAAGACAACAGTTTTACGATATATTTAGAATAGAAAGACGATATTTATGTTACACTAGGAAAACGATATATTTAGACAATATATTTAGTTATACATATATTTAAACAATATTATGATATATATATATATATATATATATATATATATATATATATATATATATATATATATATATATATATATATATATATATATATATATAGTTATATAACAGAAAACACACCAGCATCAAGAGGTGAGAGAGTAGTGTTAGAGACCTGTACTCGGTCTCGCATCGAGAGGTGGGAGCATCGAGAGGTGGGAGTGAAGTGTCGATTCCGCAGTAGGAGCGTCAGGCGGAGGCGCATGACTTATTATATAGCGATATATATTAGCCAGGGTGACTTCCTCTGATGATCAGAAGCATGACTTGTTATATAGCAATACATTTGGTCGACCACGGCGGGCGTGTTGTTTATACAAAATTCTTAGACAATATATATAAAATATAAAAATATAAAAAATCGATAAGGACGGAACATATAAAAAAATCAATAATGGTTGGTTAGTAGGTTACTAAGAGGGTTTTTTGAAGCGAGTGGAACCTTTATGTGCGGGCGTGGGTGACGGTGCATGGGTGTGTACATTTTGGGGTGTAGCTGGCGAGGTGGGTTAGGGGTTTTGTGTGTGTGTGTGACTTAGCAGTGTGTTGGTGTGTTGGGAGTGAAGTGTTAGACCCTTGTCTATACTAGGAACAGCATTGAGAGGTGGCTAGAACTATCATGAAGAGGTGGGAGTGAAGTGTTAGAGTGGTGTGGTGTGGGTGGTATTGCTTTGGTTTGCTTGTTGTTGTGTGTTGTTATATTGGACTGGTAGTGTGTTGGTATGTGTGTTTGTACAAGATATATATATATATATATATATATATATATATATATATATATATATATATATATATATATATATATATATATATGTAGGTAGAAAATGGACATTAAAAATCGTTAAAAACCTGCAATATTGAGTTACTTACTTACTTACATAGTCGTTCCCCTTCTACCGTGAGGTGTAGAGGTTTGGAAGAGAGAGCGCCAGACTATTCTATCAGCTGTCTTCTTCCTGGCCTGGTTCCATTCTAGTCCTGGGTCCTTCAAAGATTGTCTAATGTTGTCCTCCCAGCGGACTCTGGGTCGTCCTGGAAGTCTGGATCCCTGGCTCTTTGTTTCCCATGCTTGTCGTGGTAGCCGATCTTCTCCCATTCTGCAGACAAAGCCAAACCATCTTAGTTGGGATTGTTCTATTTGGGTCTGCAGCGGGTGGGATTTTAGGCCTTGACGTATCGTCAGGTTGCGGACCATGTCTCTTCTTGTTACTTCAACCACCTTCCTCAGATACCTCATTTCTGAGGTTTGGATCTGGCTTTTGTGGGTTGTAGTCATTGCCCATGACTCGCATCCATATGTCAAGACTGGGACATAGGTGGAGCGGTATACAGCCATCTTCGTTTTCTTACCAACTTCTTTCTTGGTGAGGAATCCTCGATTTATGGCCTGAAAAAGTCTCCCAGCCGCTGCTTTTTGAGTGGCCAACTCTTCTTTGATGCCTCCCTTTCGGTCTATAATAGCTCCGAGATATTTAAAGTGGTCGACCTGCTCCAGGACCTGTTCTCCCAACTTAATCTGATGTTTTCTTTCTTCTCGTGATATCACCATGGATTTTGTTTTAGAGCTGCTTATGACCATCCCTCTCTTCTCCAGCTCTTCCTTCCTGACTTGCAGGTTGGATTGGAGATGTGTCTCTGATTTAGCAATCAGGGCAACATCATCAGCAAATGCTAGCTCTGAAATACAGACCTGTCTCATCTTCCAGTACCCCACTGAATACTTTCTTGTTCTCTCCTTACATGCCTTGATGACATCGTCCATGAGGAGTATGAAAAGACAAGGTGACAGGATATCGCCTTGTCTTACACCAGTGGTGGTCCTGAACTCTTCTGACTTATAGTTTGCTGTCCTCACATAATTTCTGCAAGACTTTTAGAAGCTCTGTATAGCATGAATCAGAGGTGCTGGAATGTCCTTCCTTGCCAAACAGTCCCAAAGTTTGCTCCAGGGGACCCTGTCAAACGCCTTTTCCAGATCTATGAAACAAAGATGGATCTCACTCTTGTACTCAAGGGCCTTTTCACTCAGCTGTCTGAGTGTGAAGATTAGGTCTTGAGTACTTCGGTTTGCTCGGAATCCGCACTGGGCTTCATCCAATTGTGGCTCAGCTAGGCATCGGAGTCTCTGCTCTAGGATTCTAGAGTAGATTTTACCAGGGACACTGAGAAGGGATATGCCTCTGTGGTTTCCACATTGTCGATTGTCACCCTTTTTGAAAATCGGTGTTATGATGGCAATCTCCCAATCCTTTGGTATGGCCTTGTTGCACCACGCTGCCTGTAGGACCCTTAGGAGTAATATGTCGCCTGATGCTTCAATGTACTTAACCATTTCTGGTGTTATACCATCATGCTCTGCTGCTTTGCCCATCTTGATTTTCTCCAGTGCTGCCTTCAGTTCTTCCATCTTTATGTCATCTTCACCACCATTGGTTTTTTCTTCTGTGCTAGTGGTTATCATTTCTGATGGTTGACCTTGCTCACCATCAAGCAGTTTTGAGAAATATTCTTTCCATCTTTCCATTACTTCCTTCGGGGCAGTAAGCAATTTGCCTTGCTTGTCCTTTATAAATTTAAGAGTGCATTGTTTTTCCTTCCTCATGTTCTTTAGGGTCTTATAGAACAATTTCTTGTTTTCTTGCGCATCCTTTTCTAGCTTTTCTCCAAATTCTTCCCAGGACTTCTGTTTTGCTGCTAGTACCTTGTTCTTTGCTTCTGTTCTGGGTATCACATATTGTCTATATTTCTCTATTTGTCCTGCTGTGTTTTTAGCTCCTAAGTATTGTTTCCATGCCATTTTCTTCTCTCTTATTTTCTCTTTGACTTCTTCTGTCCACCAAGGTGTTCTCTTTCCCTTGTTCCCAAGTCGGACTTCACCACATGCTTCTGCAGCAGTTGTCTTTATGATGTCCTTGAATTTAAGCCACAGGGTTTCCAAGTCATCAGGTTGTTCTTCTGTGTTTCTCACTGCTGTAGCAATAAGCCCCTGATATCTGGTCTTAATTGCTGGCTCTTTCAGCTTGTAGGTCTTAATGCTCATTTCTTCCGTGTGTTTACTTGGTTTCTTGCGTGACATAAAAAAAATCGTTAAAAACCTGCAATATTGAGTTACAGAGGAAAATATTTTTAAAAATCTATAATGTTGGATTAGGTTACTAAGGAGGTTTTTGAAGCGAGTGGAGCCTTTTTGCGCTGGCGTGGGCGACAATGCATGTTGGGCTGTAGCTGGCGGTTGTAGTTCATTCATAACCCTCCACTCCCAAAGGAGCATAGGCCTTCAACAAACACATGCCAAGTCCTCCTGTCACGTGCCATCATCTCAAGTTCTTTCCATGTTCTCCTCATCATTTTCACCTCTGTTTACAGCTCTCTTCTCCATGTGCTTCTTGGTCTACCTCTGCCTCTCTTGCCCTGGGGGTTCCAGAACAACGACTGCCTTGTAATGCTATCAACAGGTTTCCTCAATGTGTGTCCTATCCATCGCCAGCGTCTTCTTCTCATTTCTTGTTCCACTGGCACTTGTGTAGTTCTTGTCATCAGTTCCACATTGGTAACCTTGTCATACCATTTTAATCCTTCTATTCTACGCAAGCACCCATTTATGAAAGTCTGTAGCTTTTTCGTTGTTGTCTTTGTTGTTCTCCATGTCTCAGAGCCATACAATAGGACTGACTTTACATTTGAGTTGAAGATTCTTATTTTCGTGTTGGATCCTATTTCTCTTAATCTCCATATATTTCCCAATGCAATAAAAGCTCCTCTTGCCTTTTGTATTCTTATTTTGATATCGCTGTCTGTCCCTCCAATTTTGTCTATATTACTGCCAAGATATATGTACAATTCTACATCTTGTATTGGTGTTTCTTCAAGTTCAAGCCTGTTGTCATTACCTGCATTTATTCTCATTATTTTTGTCTTTTCCCTGTGTATTTTCAGACCCAATTGCATACATGCCACACGCTATGGTTTACCCATAATCTGTACAGGGTGTTTGCGTTTTTAACGTGTACGGCCCGTACATGCGGTCTGTACGGGTTTTTTCGCCTAATTATTAACCCTCTCAGCACCATTATGACGTACGCCGTACGGCATAAATCTTGACAATTTTTGTCGCTGTGCCGTACCGAGTACGTCACGGATGTAGCGCGATACTTCGTTCCCATACACCTATAAGACGTACGGCGTACGTCATATTTTAAAAGCACCAGGACTCTTCTGTTTACAACCGTATCGGCAATTACTGGGCATAATCGGATTCCGCATTGAAAAATCTGGCCACTAAGCTTGAAACGAACAAAATATTTTACTGCTAGCGAATACGGTAGAACTGATAATTGTGAAAGTACAAACATGGACGCTGCCGTACCGCCGAACCATAAACATTTTGTGGAAAAAGAGCACGAAAATCCTTGTTTGAGTTGAATTTATTCAACTTGAATGTTTCTGACAACTCTTTTTACTGAGATTCTGGTAATCTTTACCTTTATTGCCATCGAGTATGTTTAATATGTGTATTTTCGTACCATTTAGAGTTAAGGATGAGGATAGGTTTACGGTGACCCTATATATATATATATATATATATATATATATATATATAAAGGTAAAGGAACCCGTTACACGCCCATTGACGCATATTGGGAATATGGTGTTAGGCCCATATTATCTTGACCGTCGGCACACTAGGGGTGATGTGGTCGGCATCACGCCGGCCGCCTTAACCTTCCCAGAGTTGCTCTGGTACCCATTTGGGGCTGGGTCGACCCAGGAGCCGTTTGTGGCCTAAAAAATTCCCGCCTCATCTGGGGATCGAACCATAGACCACTGCGCTAGGAAGCCAGTGCACTAACCACTACGCTACCGCGGCTCCGTATATATATATATATATATATATATATATATATATATTTGATTTAAGATTCCTAAACCTAACCCAATAGAGCTTATTACTGGTCTCTTTGAGAGACCTATATTTTATTAGGCACTATAGAACAGACACCAAACTTTCTTCATTTCCACCATAAATTGTATTAGGCCTAATTTTTTCTTGCAGAAATAGACTAAATGATGATACAGTCACAGCATTTCTACAATGCAAAATAAATTCTAACTCCTGTTGTTTAGGTTTTAAAGCAAGTGAAGACATGCTTAAAAAGGCAAAGGGCGCATGTCGCTATGATGGTGCAGAATCATCTAATTGAATATATTTTTACATTAATTAACTCTTTTGTTACGTTTTTCAGTCTTTGTACAGGTGTTGCGGGTCTTTGTACAGGGTTTTTGGAATTTTTGTACAGGTTTTTCATGTCTGAGGTGTGGCATGTATGCAATTGCGGTGACCTCTCGCGGGGAGGCGTATGATGCAACACAGAGAAAGCCGAAAGGAGTCTGTTACTGACTAACCTTCTTTCTTCTAGGAGAACTTCCAGATTTGGCACCTGGAATGTTCGGACATTAAACGAACAAGGAAAAGTGGCGCAAGTAGCAGCAGAAATGAGGGAATACAAAATCGAAGTTCTGGGAATGTGTGAAACAAAGTGGAAGCGGGTAGACAGGAAGAAACTCATCACAGGTGAATTGGTGCTGTCCTCAGGACATGAAGACGAAAGTTCACACCACAGTGAAGGGGTAGCTCTTATGTTATCTAAAGAAGCACAGAAAGCACTCATTGAATGGGAAGCTATTGGACCCAGAATAATAACAGCTACTTTCAAAACAGCTAAAAAGAAAATTCATGTAAATGTCATCCAATGTTATGCACCAACTAACGACAAAGAAGAGTCTGTGAAAGAAGCATTTTATACTAAACTACAGGAAATTATGGATAAAGTAAAAAGAAGAGACATCACAATTTTGATGGGTGACATGAATGCAAAGATAGATGAATGCAAAGATAGGTACAGTCAACACCGGATTTGAAGAAGTCATGGGAAAACATGGGCTAGGAATAATGAATGAAAATGGGGAAATATTCGCAAACTTCTGTGCTTCAAATCAACTGGCTATAGGAGGAAGCATGTTTCCACATAAGAGAATACACAAGGCAACATGGATATCACCAGACCATAGAACAGAAAATCAGATTGATCATATATGCATAAATAAGAAGTTTAGATCATCATTGCAGGATGTAAAGGTATATAGAGGAGCAGATGTGGCATCAGATCACCATCTTCTGATAGCCAAAGTAAAAAAAAAATGGCGGTTGCAGGTTAGGGGGGGATTTTTGTGTGTTGTGTTGTGTGTTGGTGTGACTGTTTATACATATATACATACAATATATAAAAAATATGTGACGGAAAATATAAAAATAAAATCGATAATGGTTGGTTAGTAGGTTACTAAGGTTTTTTTTTTTTGAAGCGAGTGGAGTCTTTTTGTGCTGGCGCGGGTGACGACGCATGGGTGTAATGTAGAGGGCGGGGTTAGATTAGGGGGATTTTTGTGTGATGTTGGGTGTGTTGTTTATACAAAAGACTTAAGACAATATATATAAAAAATAAAAAAAAATCGATAATGACGGAAAAAATTAAAAATCAATAATGGTTGGTTAGTAGGTTACTAAGGCGATTTTTTAAGCAAGTGGAGTCTTTTTGTGCTGGCGCGGGTGACGACGCATGGGTGTGTACATTTTGGGGTGTAGCAGGCGAGTGGGCCAACATTGAGAGGTGGTAGTGAAGTGTTAGAGACATCAGTATACTAGGACCAGCATCGAGAGCTGGGGGTGTGTAACGAGATTTGGTACTACTTGCTTGGTTGTAGCGCGACACGCACGCCCACAGCGCACACACACAGCGCAAGGACAACGCGGCGGTCTTTCTTTGAAGTTTTAAGACGGCGGAAAAATGGGAAATATGTTTACGGAAGAATGAGAAAATAGCTAATATAGGAATGTATGGTCGACTTTTAAAATTTGCATTTACAGGAAATTAAATTTAGAACTACAAGAAAACGCCTGGTTGGAATACAATTAAGTAATAATAGTTCACTAAAGGAAATTGACTATGAATTATATCCAAAAGGATATTATTCAAATATAAATAGTTTTAAAGATAATTAATATTTTTCATCGTTATTACATCTGCTAAAAGTTAGCTAATAATCTTTAAAAATTTATTATAACTATATGCCTAAACGGATTTAAATATAAATTGGATAGAATGAAAGCCTCATATAGGGAAAATGAAAGGATACATAGGAAGAAAGGAATGATATAAGTGTGTAAGTGAACAGAAGAGAAAACAAGTACAGGAAAAGCTCAGATCGCCTCAAATCGCTTCAAACCGAGAGATTAAACGAAAATCTTTTGGGACTTTTAGAGGTGCTTTCTTGGACGGGCGAGATGGTCCAATATAAGGACGGAGTGGCGCGTTGAAAATCACACACACCAAATCCAGAAGCCAAAGTGAGAAACTGGAAGACAGCATCTGCAAGAAAAGTTCTATTTTCACGCTGCATGCAGGGCAGATTAAATTCAGCCAAAACAGTCTCACAGTGACCTTATAAATCTTAGGAGGGAATGTAAGTTTATTAAAGATATATGTATGACTAATATCATTTTATTTCAGATGTTATTTACGATTTGATTGAATCAGATATGATAAAAAGGGAATGACGCTAACCAGAGATAACCTCCACCGCATTGTCAGGAAGCATAACCATTAATTGGTGAGCCAAATTTATCTTGGCTAGTTCTTGCCTGGAAGCTTACGACATACCAGCAAGTACATAAGTGACTTGACATCCATAAGTGGAAGGCAAAGGTTATATCGTACCCATGTATCATAACATGTGATTTATTCATGTATTTTGTTAATTCTGCACAGTATACATTATCTTATCATGCTATCTCTGTAACATACTACCATGATTCATTCATTTATATACAAACACTGAAGACATGGTCGCATCATGAACAGCAGTGGGTGGTGAGATTGTTGGAACACCATGGCCACCTATTATCTTTTGTTTCAGGTTTTATGATCAGTTTTTATTATCATTGCTGATCAAGACTGTGATCATTCCTGGCCGAATTTACCCAAAAGACTTGAAGACCGTTGATCCTGCTAACTGAAGCCTAGAGGTCAACCAATCTTCAACACCTTAGTCCCCCGTAGTTATAGGGTGGGCTGAAGGCAAGTCTTCCGGATTCAAGTGTGTCTCAGGAACCTCGAACTAATTTCAGATGAGTTATGTGTATACAATCCACCAAATCCTGTGAGCAGTTTCTAAAACGACTGTCTAATGATGACAACTAGATGGCAAGAGATAATGTAACAATCCTTTTGTTGTAATTTCAGTGGAAGATAAATCCAAGACTTTTTCGCTTGTTTATTTTAATTTGTAACTATAAATAATCATTCATTTTACCATCTTCCAACACCCATTTCTCATTACAAGAATATATAGATGTACATAATAAATTATGAAATTGTACTCATTGGACTTGGTAAATTTTTCACTGTTAAATTTTGAGTTACTTTTTCTAATTTAATTATATTATCACATAGGGTTACTATAGCGACAGTAGCAAATTATTCTTCTGAAGCCTAAATCTATTGTCCAGCTCAGAGTATTCACAGCTGTAACTCACTTGTGATACCAGTGTACTTCTCGGGCACTGGAACTTCATAATTTCTGGAGAGAGATTCTACTTCTGCTCTACCACTATTATCATACTAGGAAAACCTTTCGCTACAATTGGGGCTCTTTCGCGGGGTATTATTTTGTATCCTGGGCCACTATCTATGTATTCTTCTATCTTGAGCCACAAATAGTTTGTAAAAATAAATTTTTTTGGAGAAAATTCTAAAACTTAGAAATTTTTTCGTAATAGTAGTACCATTGAGTACGAAGTAAATAGGAAACGCTCACAAGGTTTTAAGGATTTGTCTTGTTCAAAGTAATTAATTGATTTTAATTAAGTTAGTTGGTTAGTGAAGATAAAATTATATACCCTTTGGTAAGTAAACATCCTGGATGAATTGGTGAAGTTTCGAGCTGCGATAATGCAGGAAGAAAAAGACTTGGGTATGACAGGAGATGCTCTATTTCGACATATTCAACTGAAGTGGATAAATATTTAGACAGAGAGACTAAAATAATGGAAGCTGAAGCTGAAAGAGAGACTAAAAGAATGGAAGTTGAGGCTGAAGCTAAGAAATTAGAGGCAGAAAGAGAAGCCAAAAGAATTGAAGCAGAGGATAAGAAATTAGAGGCAGAAAGGGAAGTCAAAAGACTGGAAAGAGAAGAAAAGAGACTAATGTTGGAAGCTGAAGAAAGAAGGTTACAAAGTTAAGTTTAAAGGAACTTGAACTCCAGGGAGCAGCTAGCAATCATGGTGCTAGCTCACCTCACTCTGAGAGTAGCTCCAACCATAGCACGGGAAATGGAGCCATGAGTTTTCACCTGGATCCATTTATTGAGAAGGAGGACGCCATTGAGTCGTACCTTGATAGATATGAGAGACTATCCTCTACCTATGGATTGGAAAAGGAAAAATTAAGCCTTAAACTATCTCAGGGGTTGAAGGGAGTTTCATACGATGTTTATTTAAAACTCTCAAAAGAAGACCAGAAAGATTATGAAATCTTAAAACAAGCTTTACTGGTCAGGTACGAAAAGAATTCTGAATCTTATAGAAAGAGATTCCGAACTGCTAAGCTGCTTACAGGAGAAAACTATCACCAGTTTTCTGCCAGATTGGAAACTTATCTGACAAAATGGATTAGCTTAGGAAAATGTCAAGATATAGAAGAAATGGTCATAATGGAACAACTGAGAGAATCCATGCCTCAAGAAATGAGAAAATTTCTTATGGAGCAAGGAGCAGAGAGATTGGAAGATATTTTAACCATGGCTGAAAGATATCAAGCAGCTCAGTCAGAAGTACAGTAGAACTCCATTTATCCGAACCCCAATTATCCGAACATCCAATTATCCGAACACTTTTTCCAGAAAAAAAAAAATCAATCGCCACCAGTCACGTTAGACTACATTTCTGAATCTTTTCATGCGGCAAGCTTCAAATGTGTGCGAACAATTTGTAGAGGATGGGTTGGGGTAATGGTCGGTCGCTTACGTACAGGAAGTCAGTTAGATCATAAAGTCAGTTAATATCTGGTTTACCACTCCAGTGTACGTGTGCGTTCTAGGCAGAACACTGGCTAAACAGACAGTTCAACTTAAAATAATTGTGTCCTGCTACTACAGCAGAATAATTTTGGTGTACAAGTATTTCTCTGTGCGATATGGCATCTTCCAGTAGGCCTAAAGCATATAAAAGGAACCGCAATGTTTTGTCAATTGAAACGAAAACAAAAATTATCAAGAGACTAGGAAAAGGTGAAACTGTGTCTTCACTTGCGAGGATTTTCAATGTTGGGAAAGCTACCGTCTCTGACATCAGAAGTAACAAGGATAAAATTATGAGTTTTGCATCGAAATTGGATAGTGAAAATGGGTCGAAGAAACGTAAAACCATGAGAAATGCGAAATATTTGAAATTGGACGAGGCTTTGTATATATGGTGTCTGCAAAGAAGAAGCAAATCGGAACCTATCTCTGGCTCTCTATTGTGTGAAAAGTCACTTCAGTTCAACAGTCAACTTGACGGTCCTCCTGACTTTAAGGCTAGCCAGGGATGGTTAAGAAACTTTAAATCTCGTCATGGCATACGAGAACTGGAGATTCAAGGGGAATCTTTATCTAGCGATGCAAGTGCCGCTGAAAATTTTAAAGAAACATTCTTGGCTTTTTTGGAAGAAGAAGGTTATTCACTCGATGATGTGTATAATGCCGATGAGACTGGCTTATACTGGAAATCATTGCCTCAAAAATCACTTGCATCTCAGCGCGAAGCAGCTGCCCCTGGGTTTAAAAAGTGCAAAGAGAGAGTAACAATTTTGGTAGCCGCGAATGCCAGTGGAAGTCATCGTTTACCGGTGCTAATGATCATCAAAGCCAAAAAACCACGTTGTTTAAAGAATGTGACATGTCTCCCATTGTGCTACAAAACACAGAAGAGTGCTTGGATGAATAGTGAAATATTTCTTGATTGGTATACAAATCAGTTCATCCCAAATGTGAAGAGGTGGAGAGAACAAGAAAAGAAAACTGAAAAAGTAATTCTTCTACTGGACAATGCACCATCTTATCCAGAGACGGATACATTGAATGCAGTTGATGCAAATTTTAAAGTAATTTTTCTGCCTCCCAATGTAACAGCACTGATTCAACCAATGGATCAGGGTGTTATAGCAAAGCTTAAAAAGATGTACAAGAAGGAAGTCCTGCGTCGTTTATTGTTGGCTCAAGGTGAAGAAAGTGTGGCGGCGTTTTCCAAAAAGCTTAATCTCAAAGACTGCTGCTACGTCGTATATGTTAGCTGATGCTTGGACCACCCTGTCACAAGATAATCTCAACAAGGCTTGGAATAGATTGCTTGGGAAAAAAAGAGGAAATGAAACTACTGCAGTGGACACAAATGATGATTATATAAATGAAGTTGTGGAACTGTTTCAATGCCCGGATTTTCGGACTGTGACAAAGATGATGCACACATGTAGCTAGAAGATGATAATGATTCTGGTTTTCAGTTTTTGAATGACGAAGAAATTGTGTCTTTTGTGCAAGAAGAAAACCAAATACATGTAATGACCGATGACAAAGACTCCTCAGAAGTACATGATGTACTTGTAGATTTTGAAGAAAACCCAAAACGTCGACCAAGTCCTGAAGAGGCCTTTATAGCACTAGAATCAGCAATGGCTTGGTACGAGCAAGAAGATGACAGCTGTCCTACACAGCTTCTGCTGTTGAAGAGAATGCGGGACTTAGCAGCCAAAAGGAGACTATCCAGTTTGGTGCAAAAGAGGATTCCTCATTATTTTAAATAGTGGGCTACATCTGTGCAAGTACATGTATACGTAAGTTGCGCCTGGTTTTGAATCGTTTGTAATGTTATTTTGAAAACATTTCTCTTTCTTAAAAAAAAAATTAATACAAGTAGTACATGCACTGCAGTGTAATGAAAGATTTTGGTGATACAGTGATCTAATACAGTGTGGGAATTATTATTACAGTACAAGTAAATATGTTTTATAGTGTATTTTCCTTGTGATGGTTAATTATTTTTAGAAATATGTGTACATGTACTCGATACATTATGTAATCCAATTATCCGTACATTTGATTATCCGAACGATGCTCGGTCCCATGGGGTTTGGATAAATGGAGTTCTACTGTATCAGGAAATAAAAAGAAGCAGGGGAAGAACTTCAAACCTTCACAATTCTATACCAACTATGAACATAAGGACAATTCCAACAAGAACAAACACAGAACTGATTATAAAGACAAAAACCCTCTAGGATCAGAAAAGAAACCTCTAGAAAGGAAGGAAAGTGGTGTAAATCTTGCCAAATGAGTAACCACAATACTGCGGAATGCAGACGGAAAAACCCTCCTCATCACGCTGCATGCCTTACAACAGGGAACAAGTGAAGGAAGGACCTGGCAGATAGTCAGAAGGACCTCCATCATCCCCCTGTCTATGAGGAAGTGACCTTGAATGGCACACAAGTACTGTGCTTATATGATAGAGGCTTGGACTTTGACTCAGTAGTGTGCTCTTCTCTTGTGAGTCCGGAACAGATAACCACAGAAACCGTGGAAATCAGCGGACCAGTCAAGGGAGCAGGAACCATGACACTGCCCATAGCCCGTATCAACATAAGATCTCGTTATGTTGAAGTAGGAGAGATCAAAGCAGCAGTGATGGACAACCCTATCTACCCATTAATACTGGGATGTAGATATGTCTTTCTATGAGAACCTATAAGACCCATAGTGATGGCAACAGTCCAGACCAGGGCAAGCTCTAAGAAAGAGGAGGACACTATCATCAATACTCATCCAGAAGAGATGAGAAAGGCTCAAACTGCTGACAGTACATTGAAGCCTTGCTTTGGCAAATTACCTAAAAGCCATAACACTCCAGAGAAAAGAGACTTATATATGAAAAATGGCCTACTATATAGAAAAGCTGGAACAGGACCTAAAGAACATGGACAGCTTGTATTGCCTGAATCATACAGAGAGCAAGTTATGAAGCTAGGACATGCTATACCCTTCAGTGGACATACGGGAATAGGGCCACTGGACAACGGATAGCCTGTCACTACTTTTGGCCAGGGATCACAGAGGACATAAAGAGGTATGTGAAATCCTGTCCAGAATGCCAAAGAGTAGCTCCTAAACATAGGACTGCACCAGCAACACTGGGAGAAATGCCCATTATGGGAACGCCCTTCGAACGTGTTGCCGTCGATATTGTTGGACCCCTCAGTAGGACCAAGAACAGAAATGCATATATCTTAACCTTGGTCGATACTTGCTCTATGTGGGGAGAGGCAGTAGCAATGTCATCGATAGATTCGAAACATGTGGCAGAGGCACTGTTAAAAATATTCACACGATTAGGTTTCCCACATCAAATATTGACTGACAATGGTTCTCAGTTTAGGGGAAAGCTAACACAAGAAATATTCAGGATTTTTCAAGCTAGACATTATCACTGTAGCCCGTACCATGCCCAAGGGAATGGTCAAGTAGAGCGGTTCAATGGCACGCACATTTCAATCCTTAGAAAGTTGGCTAGCGAGAAACCTGAAACTTGGGACACATACTTACCCTCAGCACTATTTGCATATAGGGAAGTCCCACATAACTCCACAGGATTGGCTCCAGCTGCATTGTTGTTTGAACGACCAATCAAAGGTCCACTGGAAGCCTTGTTGCGGACATGGACTGATGAAAAAGCAGAAGAATCCGTGACTTCTTCCTACCAATACGTCAACGAGTTGACAGCTCGATTGAAAACAAGTTGGAAACTGGCCAATGATAACTTGAGACAGGCCAGGAGGAAGCAGGCTGCTTACTACAATAAAACAGCAAAAGATAGGGAACTTGAGGTGGGAGAAAAGGTTCTGTTACTGTTGCCCAGCAGCAATAATAAATTGGAAAATGGATGGCACGTTCCCTACGTCATATTGGAAAAACTTTCCAGGACCAACTATAAGATTGACAAGAAAGGAAAGGAGAAGGTGTATCATGTCAACCTTCTTAAAAAGTATTATGACAGGGACGCATCAGAAGTTGCACATATCATGACCCTGGCCATTGCAACAGAAATGCAGGATGAACCAATTTCCTCCATGGAATACCCCCTATTAACTACGGAAAGCTATGCTCATGTTATTGTGAGTGAACATTTAACTCTGGAGCAGAGGAAAAAGGTTCAGGAGGTGTTAGAAATCCATGCTGAGGTACTCAAAGATAAGCCGGGGTGTACTAATCTGTTAGAGTATGACATGACGATTACTAACCTTACACCAGTTTGTATGCGGACATACCCTATACTTTATGCTAAATGACAGGCACTCAAGGATGAGATTGACTATCTCTTAAAAGAGAAAATTATTTCAAAGTCTGAATCTCCCTACAGCTCAAGTGTGGTGCTATTAAGGAAGCCTAGTGGTGAACACAGGTTATGCATTGACTATAGGAAACTAAATGCTATCACTGAATCTCAGGTAGACCCATTACCTGACACCAATCAGTTGTTTGCTACATTGAGTAAGGCTCAGTATTTTTCAAAAGTAGATATAAGCAAGGGATACTACCAAATCCCAGTGAAACCAGAAGTTAGGAAACTGTTAGCCTTTAGTACACCGGATGGACATTACGAATTCAATATACTCCCATTTGGTTTAAAAAATGCTCCAAGTATCTTCACCAGAATGATGAGGAAATTGTTGGAACCATTACAAAATCCTCATATCACCAACTTCATGGATGATATTCTGATTGCTACCACTACATCCGAAAAAAAGGTCAGCCGGATAAAATACAATGGACCGCGGAGTGTGAACAGGCTTATACATAGTTGAAAAATAAGCTGACAAATAAACCTATCCTTGCCCTTCCCGATCTCACACAAGAATTCGTACTAAAACGGATGCTAGCAATGTAGGCATCGGAGCAACATTACTACAGCGGGCAGACACACCGCCACATATGCTTCTACCAGTAGCTTTTGCCAGTAGAAAGTTAAATGTAGCTGAAAAAAATTATTCTACCGTTGAACGTGAATGCCTCGCTTTGGTCTGGTCGATCAATAAATTTGCCCCTTTTCTTTACGGGAAACACTTCATTGTGGAAAGTGAACACCAGCCTTTGATGTTTTTAGCAGTGTCTAAAAAATTAAATTCACGACTTTTAAAATGGAGTTTACTGTTATCTCCATATTCGTTCAATGTGAGATACATTCCAGGACGGGACAATCTTGGACCCGATTTTGTAAGTCGTCATCCTATCAAAGCAGATATAGAGAAACAGAAAAGTAAGGAGGAACTGCAGCATGTGTTACCAAAATTTAAACGTGCATGCACTGTTTTAAAGAAGAGGGCTCTGTAGCGAGATTTGGTACCACTTGCTTGGTTGTAGCGCGACACGCACGCCCACAGCGCACACACACACAGCGCAAGGACAACACGGCGGTCTTTCTTTGAAGTTTTAAGATGGCGGAAAAATGTGAAATATTTTTACGGAAGAATGAGGAAATAGCTAATATAGGAATGTATGGCCGACTTTAAAAATTTGCATTTACGGGAAATTAAATTTAGAACTACAAGAAAACGCCTGGTTGGAATACAATTAAATAATAATAGTTCACTAAAAGAGATGGACTATGATTTATATCTAAAAGGATATTATTCAAATATAAATAGTTTTAAAGCTAATTAATATTTTTCATCGTTATCACATCTGCTAAAAGTTAGCTAATAATCTTTAAAAATTTATTATAACTATATGCCTAAACGGATTTAAATATAAATTGGATAGAATGAAAGCCTCATATGGGGAAAATGAAAGGATACCTAGGAAGGAAGGAATGATATAAGTGTGTAAGTGAACAGAAGAGAAAACAAGTACAGGAAAAGCACAGATCGCCTCAAATCGCTTCAAACCGAGAGATTAAACGAAAATCTTTTGGGACTTTTAGAGGTGCTTTCTCGGACGGGCGAGATGGCCCAATACAAGGACAGAGCGGCGCGTTGAAAATCACACTCACCAAATCCAGAAGCCAAATTGAGAAACTGGAAGACAGCATCTGCAAGAAAAGTTCTATTTTCACGCTGCTTGCAGGGCAGATTAAATTCAGCCAAAACAGCTGCTCACCTCTAGTTGTTAAACCTAGTATAGGCAGGTCTCTAACACTTCACAACCACTTCTAGATGCTAAACCTGGTATAGTCTCTAACACTTCACTCACACCTCTCGACGTTGGTCCTAGTCAAGTCTCTAACACTTCACCCTGTAGCGAAAGGTTTTCCTAGTATGATAATAGTGGTAGAGCAGAAGTAGAATCTCTCCCCAGAAAGTATGAAGTTCCAGTGCCCGAGAAGTACACTGGTATCACAAGTGAGTTACAGCTGTGAATACTCTGAGCTGGACAATAGATTTAGGCTTCAGAAGTATAAGTTGCTACTATTGCTATTGTAACCCTATGTGATAATATAATTAAATTAGAAAAAGTAACTCAAAATTTAACAGTTAAAAATTTACCAAGTCCAACGAGTACAATTTCATAATTTATTATGTACATCTATATATTCTTGTAATGAGAAATGGGTGTTGGAAGATGGTAAAATGAATGATTATTTATAGTTACAAATTAAAATAAACAAGCGAAAAAGTCTTGGATTTATCTTCCACTGAAATTACAACAAAAGGATTGTCACATTATCTCTTGCCATCTAGTTGTCATCATTAGACAGTCGTTTTAGAAACTTCTTCTCAGGATTTGGTGGATTGTATACACATAACTCATCTGAAATTATTTCGAGGTTCCTGAGACACACTTGAATCCGGAAGACTTTCCTTCAGCCCGCCATATAACTACGGGGGACTAAGGTGTTGAAGATTGGTTGACCTCTAGGCTTCAGTTGGCAGGATCAACGGTCTTCAAGTCTTTTGGGTAAATTTGGTCAGGAATGATCATATTCTTGATCAGCAATGATAATAAAAACTGATCATAAAACCTGGAACAAAAGGTAATAGGTGGCCATGGTGTTCCAACAATCTCACCACCCACTGCTGTTCATGATGCTACCATGTCTTCAGTGTTTGTATATAAATGAATGAATCATGGTAGTATGTTACAGAGATAGCATGATAAGATAATGTATACTGTGCAGAATTAACAAAATACATGAATAAATCACATGTTATGATACATGGGTCGATATAACCTTTGCCTTCCACTTATGGATGTCAAGTCACTTATGTACTTGCTGGTATGTCGTAAGCTTCCAGGCAAGAACTAGCCATGATACATTTGGCTAACCAATTAATGGTTATGCTTCCTGACAATGCCAGTGGAGGTTATCTCTGGTTAGCGTCGTTCCCTTTTTATCATGTCTGATTCAATCAAATCGTAAATAACATCTGAAATAAAATGATATTAGTCATACATATATCTTTAATAAACTTACATACCCTCTTAGGATTTATAAGCTCATTATATATAAATAATAAATATATTTATTGCACCGCACACAACCCGGCAGGGCAGACCGAATTTTAACTGGGCACCAGAGGATCTCTGGGACGGTTAAGGAGGCCGCCACGATGCTGATTACAGCATCGCGGCGGCTGACTTAACACCACGTGCATCACACATACCTTGTGAATATCATCAATGACAAACTCTTTCTGGCCACAGAAATTGCTAGTCTCATTAACAAAGCTGCAGCTACCTTTGCCTGCCTCACATCCCGCTTTTGCGGAAACTCCAAACTCGCAACGATGACCAAAGCTGCAATATATAACGCCTGTATCATCAGCTTACTTCTATATTGCAGTGAGACCTGAACTATATATGCTAAGCAAGAAAGAAGGCTCAATACCTTCCATCTACCGTGTCTGCGCCACCTCCTCGTGCTTTCGTCGAAAGATAAAGTGCCAAATGTCGAGGAGTTTTCGCGTGCTGGCCTTCAAAGTCTGTATACCCGGCTGAGACAGGAAAACCTACGCTGGCTTGGTCATATTAGTCGCATGAAAGATGGTCGCCTTTGCAGAGATGTTTGGCGACTAGCAGATAAACTTGTTTCCGATAGTCTATATTTAGCGCTGACCTCACCCACCCTAACCGACTACAAACAGTATGACTCATTCATCGATTACATTTGATAATGTTTTCCTCGCGATAACCTTCGATCGAGTTTTCGAGTGGTAAAATGCACGCGAAAATGTTGCAGATTGCAACTTAACGGATATCGAGTTGCCTGTGACAATATCTCTACGGTGTGTTCAATAAAACTGTCTATTTGACCTTGTCCAACCTGGCCTTTGATATTATTTTTTATGTTGGAAACCTCGACTGTGTATACTTTACTGAAGAGGTGGTGTGATAACGACAGACACTAGAGCTCATACCTCGTTGAAGGTGGTTTCCATTGTTCCCACCAACTGGGTGTACATGACAAGAAGTGATGAGATGCTTAAAACGTGCGAAAATACTTTGGTAAGTCATATCGAAAGTTTCCTACCAAAAACCGGTGGTCACATTTCTATCACCTCACGGGCACATTTCTATCACCCCACGTGTACATTTCTATCCTCTCACAGGCACATTTCTATCACCTCACGGGTACATTTCTACCACTGCACGGGTGCATTTCTATCACCTCACCGGCACATTTCTATCACCTCACGGGCACATTTCTATCACCACACGGGCACATTTCTATCACCTCACGGGCACATTTCTATCACCTCACTGGTACATTTCTATCACCTCACAGGTACATTTCTATCACCTCATGGGTACATTTCTAGCACCTCATGGGCACATTTCTATCATCTCACAGGCATATTTCTATCACCTCACGGGTACATTTATATCACCTCACGGGCACCTTTCTATCACCTCACGTTATAACTAGTGGACCATCAAAAACCGTCTGAGACCAAGACCATCCTTCTGAAAAAAAAAAATCAACCGTTGAAAGCAGACCACGTCAAGCTCACCACCAAAAAAAAAGTATGTTTCTTTTTATATCTCTGTATTTGTGTTACTTGTTGTTTGTAACAAGACTACAACACATCCACGTGTCTCTAACACGTTACTCCCCACCTCTCGATGTTAGACCTAGTATAGTTTCTAACACTGCAATACCACCTCTAGGTGTTGGTCCTAGTATAGCGACGTCTCTAACACTTCATTCCCACATCTCGCCGCTGGACCTGGTCATGTCTCTAGCACTTGCGGCGCACACAAATTTTTTTTTATTTTCACATCGACAACGCGTCAACGATCGATTAGTTTTTCAACTAATCAACTCTCTGTTAGCGCACAACACCAAACACGGATACCTGTCCTACTATGTGTATCAGTAACACGTTTGATTACTACATCAACTCCAGTTGTTATCAACCATTATCGCCAGAAACGAGTTGGTTTCCTAACACCAACCCTTGTCCCCTACAGCCCACCCGCGCACGCACGCACACATACACAACCACACGTACACGCACACACACACCCAGTTTGTGTGACAGTATATAACTTAACACTTTATTAGAACAACCTTTAAAAAAGCAAATCTTTAATATTGTTATGGTCTGTTACTAAAAAATAATGTGGCAAAAACAGCCGATTATATTTGTTATGAATGACAAAAACTTCACGTGATTGTGTGACTGAGTGAGTAACGTTTTTAGCACGGGGCAGTGATTCTCGCACTGTTGGGTTTTCACTGAGTGAGTAATGAAGAAAGTGGGTCTCATGTTGTTGAAAACAGGGGTTCTCACGTTGGTGAATAAAATAACTGCATATGAGTGTAATTTAATAAAACAGACAATGTTATTCTCTCTGTCACGAAGCGGCCCGCACGCGCATAACCCATAATTTCACACACACACTACGCGGAGAGGCTTGTACGGACGTTTATACAGCGTCGAGTTGGCCCCTAAATATTATAGAAATAATGGCTTAACGACACTATTTAAAACACTACAGATAACCAATAGTGCTTTTACATTGTGAAAAGGACTATCAAACCAAGAAAGCTAACACCAATTAGTTGTAATTCACACCAATACCTGCACACAAACCACCAGACAAACCAAAATCAATACCACACATACACGCGCGCACGCGGGCGCGCGCACACACACACACACCCACCACACCCAAGAGTCGTCACCCCGCCAGCAAAAAAAAGTCAATACCCTCTCCCTTAAAAAAAATATCCCTCGTAACCTACTAACCCGCCATTATCGCTTTTTATGTTTCCGCCATTTCATACTAGACCTAGTATAGTCAAGTGTCTAACACTTCACTCCCACCTCTAGATGCTGGTCCTAGTATAGGCAAGTCTCTAACACTTCACTACCACCTCTCAATGGTGGCACTAGTATAGTGACACGTCTTTTTCACTCCCACCTCCAGAACTCTAACACTTCACTCGCACCTCTAGATGTTAAACCTAGTATAGGCAGGTCTCTAACACTTCACTACCACTTCTAGATGCTAGACCTGGTATAGTCTCTAACACTTCACTCACACCTCTTGACGTTGGTCCTAGTCAAGTCTCTAACACTTCACCCCCAGCTCTCGATGCTGGTCCTAGTATAGTGACGTCTCTAACACTTCACTCCCACCTCTCAATGTTGGCCCACTTGCCTGCTACACCCCAAAATGAACACACCCATGCGTCGTCACCCGCGCCAGCACAAAAAGACTCCATTCGCTTAAAAAACCGCTTTAGTAACCTACTAACCAACCATTATTGATGTGTTATATTTTCCGTCATTATCGATTTTTTTTTAAATATTTTAATATTTTTATATATATTGTCTAAGTCTTTTGTATAAACAACACACCCAACATCACACAAAAATCCCCCTAACCTAACCCCGCCCGCTACATTACACCCATGCGTCGTCACCCGCACCAGCACAAAAAGACTCCACTCGCTTCAAAAAACCCCTTAGTAACCTACTAATCAACCATTATCGATTTTATTTTTATATTTTCCGTCACATATTTTTATATATTGTATGTATATATGTATAAACAAACACACCAACACGCAACACAACACACAAAAATCCCCCCTAACCTACAACCGCCAGCTACAGCCCAACATGCATCGTCGCCCACGCCAGCGCAAAAATGCCCCACTCGCTTCAAAAACCGCCTTAGTAACCTACTAACCCACCATTATCGATTTAAAAAAAAATATTTTCCTCTTTAACTCAATATTGCAGGTTTTTATCGATGTTTTAATTCCATTGTCTACCTGTATATATATATATATATATATATATATATATATATATATATATATATATATATATATATATATATATATATATATATATATATACCCTTCAAAAGAAGTTAAGGACCATTTTTATTAAGAGTGCAAAGTGAAATGAAAATGAAAAATAAAAACACAGCACTTCAAAATATAACATGACAAGCTTATCAGTGACAATCAACACAATTTTCATGACGGTTGCATTAACGTGTGTAAAATGACAGCACAACAATCAATACAACCCTCATTTTCAAAATTAATGAGAATAACACCAAAGGTTAACATTATCAGTAACGTGTGTGTCTTCCATTATTGGCGATACTTTCAAGGCACCGCTGTCGCATGGAAATGATGAGCTTGCGAATGGAGCATTGGGGCACTGCCTGCCTTTGATGCTGAAGTACCAGAAGCAGTTCATGCAGAGTTGCAGGAGATGGCTGGTGTTGCTTAATTCGTCACCCAAGCTCGTCCCAAAGATGTTCTATGGGATTTAAATCAGGACTGTTTGCAGGCCAATCCATTCTATTGACACCCGCTTCTTGCAGGAAAGCATTTACTGCACGAGAACGGCGTGGTCTTGCATTATCATCTTGAAGGACTGCATTGTGCCCAATAACTTGCATTGATGGGATGGCAAGAGGCTGTAGAATCTCGTCACGGTAGCGGTCACCATTCAGATTCCCAATCACATGATAGAGGGGGGTTCTGTGGAGTAAACTAATGCCTCCCAACATCATCACTGATCCAGCACCATATCGGTTACGTTCGATGACTGCAGCATCTCTAAAGCGTTTACCACAACGCCTCCATACTCTGATTCGTCCATCTGTAGGCTCCAAGACAAATCGGGACTCATCCGTGAACATAACGTTAGCCCACTGTGCACGTCGCCACTGCACGTGCTGCATACACCATGCTAAACGAGCTGCTCTGTGGGCAGCAGTCAAGTGTGGTCGAATGGCTGGACAACAAGCACGAAGGTTGGCATCGTAAAGGCGATTCCGAAAAGTCTGATCACTGACTACAGTGTTGGTAGCATCTCTGAGGAACTGTCTGATAACATTTGCACTTGAAGTTCTTCGTTGCAGTGCTTGCCTCTGAATTAAGCGATCTTCTCGAGGTGTAATGACTCTAGGACGACCTGTGCGTTGCCGTTCCTCGATGATTCCAGTCTAGGCAAAGAGCTGCTGCAGTCTGACAATAACTGAATGAGATACTGCAAGCCTCTGAGCGACATTTCGGATAGTAAGACCTTCCTGCAACCCCGCAATGGCTCTTCCTTTACCCCCAACACTCAGCTTTCGTCGTTGAGGCATATTGTTGTGCAATGGTTATGCAGCACTTGTGTTGCTTATAAAGACAATTTTGTGAGTACAGCTCAAGACCAACACTATAGTCTCCCACATGCATCACGCATTTTTGGAATAGTAGGTATTTTTTTCATGCTCAGACATCATTAAAAACACCCACTTTGGCGTCCCAGCAGCATTTTTTTCCGCGTGCTTGCTGAGCTGAACACTAGCCACACGGTATGCTGGTGGCCCATGCAGCACGTGTTGAATGTTTGTCGTTCGAGAAAAATCAATGTCAGATTAATTGCTTATAAAATGTAATTTTTATAATTTTTGGGTCATTTTCACCTACTGGTCCTTAAATTCTTTTGAAGGGTATATATATATATATATATATATATATATATATATATATATATATATATATATATATATATATATATATATATATATATATATATATATTGTACAAACACACATACCAACACACTACCAGTCCAATGTAACAACACACAACAACAAGCAAACCAAAGCAATACCACCCACACCACACCGCTCTAACTCTTCACTCCCACCTCTTCATTATAGTTCTAGCCACCTCTCAATGCTGTTCCTAGTATAGACAAGGCTCTAACACTTCACTCCCAACACACCAACACACTGCTGCGTCACACACACACACAAAACCCCCTATCCAACCCCGCCAGCTACACCCCAAAATGTACACACCCATGCACCGTCACCCACGCCCGCACATTAAGGTTCCACTCGCTTCAAAAAACCCTCTTAGTAACCTACTAACTAACCATTATTGATTTTTTATATTATCCGTCCTTATCGATTTTTTATATTTTCATATTTTTATATATATTGTCTAAGAATTTTGTATAAACAACACGCCCGCCGTGGTCGACCAAATTTATTGCTATATAACAAGTCATGCTTCTGATCCTCAGAGGAAGTCACCCCGGCTAATATATATCGCTATATAAAAAGTCATGCGCCTCCGCCTAACGCTCCTTCTGCGGAATCGACACTTCACCCTCACCTCTCGATGCTTCCACCTCTCGAAGCGAGACCGAGTACAGGTCTCTAACACTACCCTCCCACCTCTCGATGCTGGTGTGTTTTCTGTTATATAACTATATATATATATATATATATATATATATATATATATATATATATATATATATATATATATATATATGGGACATAAAGATGCAGCAATAGTGAATGCAGTCTGCGACCCATAGCTTAACTGCTTGCATCAGGACCAGCGAACCAGATCTGGTCAAGACCGTACTCCACCTCCACGTGCTGGTCCTGGAAACAGTCTGCAGCAGTGCAGTCTGGCTGAGCGAGTACGGATCGAAGAGGTAAGGCTAACCCGGTCCCAAAAAATGCCGTGCAGAAGTCGGATGTGTCCACCGAAAGGTGCAGATATCACAGCTACGGCGTAAACAGACACAACGCAACCACCGTCCTTTTCAGGGCGAACGAAGAAGAAGAAGAATATATATATATATATATATATATATATATATATATATATATATATATATATATATATATATATATATATATATATGTCTTAATATTGTCTAAATATATGTATAACTAAATACATTGTCTAAATATATCGCCTTCCTAGTGTAACATAAATATCGTCTTTCTATTCTAAATATATCGTATAACTGTTGTCTTCCTAGTGTAAATATATGTCTAAATATATAAATATTTTTTATATACAACAACATACAACAACACGCCGCCACATTTTCCTTATATAAAAAGTCACGCCCCGCCACAGCGCTCCTCCTGCGCTCCGCCACATTTTCCTTATATAAAAAGTCACCCACCGCCGCAGCGCCCCGCCACAATAAGCCTCGTTTTGCGCATTATATACTACTTATGGACTCCTTTAATCTCTCCAGGATGATTCTGTTTAATACTTTTCCTGGCACTGATAGTAGCATTATTCCTCTATAATTTGTGCACTCTTGTAAATTTACCTTCTTAGGCAACTTGACCAGATGAGCTTAATTCCATTCTGCTGGTATTTCCTCTCTATCCCAGACTTTGCCAAGTAGTTTGTAAAATATCTATGTAGAGGTATCAATATCTGTTTTGACGGCCTCTGCTGGAATGCAATCTGGACCCGCTACTTTTCCATCTTTCATAAGCTTTATGGTTTTCTTTATTTCTTCTCTACTAGGTCGTTCACAGATGATTTGTATCTCCTCTTCTGCTGGTTGGATGTCTGGGGGGTTAGTTGGAGATGGTTTATTGAGAAGTTCCTCAAAATGTTCTGTCCATCTCTTTATTTGTACATTACTAAGCAATTTTCCATTCTTATCTCTTATGAGGTCATTTGCTTACTAATCTTTTTCCATGTTAGCTTCTTCGTGTTCTTGGTACCAAAATAGTGCATTAAAAACTTGTTTGGGTATTAAACCCCCCCCCCCCCCCCCCCCATATATATATAAAGTCCTATCTACGGCCAGGAATATTAGTTGGTGGATTATCAATAATTTGCGATTCGCTGATAATATAGGCTGAATATCTCACAGGGAAAAGGACATGACAGTAGTGACAGAAAATGAAAATAAATACCTTTGCCTTAAAAACTAAACAAGACAGAAGTAATGGTCATCTCTGAGAAAATGAGCTCCACAGAACGCACTCTCAAAGTAAATGGAACAGTTTCAAAACAAGTCAATAGGTTAAAATACCTTAGCGCGTTAATAACATCGGATGGACGATGCATCTCAGATATGAATAACCCGAGAAAAAAAGAGCATTCCATGGAATGAGAAGTATTTTATACACCAACTCTTTGTCAAAGATAGTAAGACATAGGTCTCTTTAGTGTTATATAGAACCAATCCTGACATGCAGAAGTGAGCCATGGACAGTAAGTAAGGTAAAGGAACCCGTTACACGCCCATTGAGGCATATTGGGAATATGGTGTTAGGCCCATATTATCTTGACCGTCGGCACACTAGGGGTGATGGGGTCGGCATTACGCCGGCCGTCAATAAGTAAACAAATAGGAAAAACACTAGATACCACAGTGATGAGGTGTTACACAAGGGTGTTAAAAATACAATGGACAGCTTACAAAAAGGAATGAGCATGTCCTGAAAGAGGTCAATGCGCAATGGAACCTAATTACTAATATTAGAAAGAAACAATCAACTTTATTTAGGCATGTTATAGGAAGAAAACAGCTGGAATATATTGTGACAACAGAAAAGACTGAAGGAACAAAGGAAGATCGATAACGACAAAGAGAGAAAAAAACTAGACTGTTCAACATAAAGGCATGGAAATAAGTCAACAACAAAAACTGTTGTGCCAGCACTCCTAAAATTCCCAGATGTGTTCTCGCACTCCCATGAAAAATGTCATATTTTTATTCATTGTGAAGAACGAAAATTGCGCTTTCACAAGTCTTTTAGGAATGTACTTTAACGATGGTTTGAATTTTGAAAATCTATGACACCAGATTCACGTCTATTTATATAAATTTTTTCTGTATTATATTATATAATTATAAATTCTTAATGACTTTTTTTGCTGTTGCATACTTTCAATTATATTTTTGAAACGGGAGTCATTGTTGTAAGAAGCCACACGCATATCATCACTCGCATCTAAACTATTTATGGCCTTTGTTTCACAAGTGAAGAAACTCACACCCTACACAAGTACGTGCTAGAAAATGGCACAAGAATGTGCAGGCGTCTTTGCTAATTGTGGAAATGGTTCTAGTTGACTACACCATAAATCGTCTAATTTCATATATGAAAGCTCTCATACATTTACAACTAAAATACTTCCGTCGTTTGGTTAAATAAGGTTTAGATCAAATATGCCCAAATGCATATAAAGCATAATATAATGATATTTATTCTTATAAAATATTTTGCTGAAATATTAACTTACAGTGTTATTTATAATTATAATGTTATAACATGACAATTAATCGTTTACTTGTAGGTAACCGCAATTGTACAATAAGTGAGATATATTTGTTTTTTAATCATAGGAAGTGGAGGGGAACTGCGGTAAGACGTGGAATACAATGGATGGGTTTTAAAAACAAATCGAAAAAAGGTGATTCGTCTTACGAGGACAAAAGACAAAGAAAATAGTCTACGTTACGGCCACAAGGCCTTCGTCAGGAAAGGAAAGAAAGTGAAGGCTAGATAGGACACATAAGAACGTAATAAAATAAAATCTAGGTACATTGGAATTTGGTTCCTTGCCTTAGGGAAGTACCTAGATTTTATTTTATTATTTTATTACGTTCTTATGTGTCCTATCTAGCCTTCACTTTCTTTCCTTTCCTGACGAAGGCCTTGTGGCCGTAACGTAGACTATTTTCTTTGTCTTTTGTCCTCGTAAGACGAATCACCTTTTTTCGATTTTTTTTTAAAAACCCATCCATTTTTTAATCATAACGCCTCGCACCACCCAAAAGGAGTTTGTCGCACCCCAAGGTGGTTTAGAGCATATCGGAGTCAAGAAATAAAACTGTATCGGAGAATAAAATAGGGAATGTCAAGAGCGATAGGTTACTGGATTGTTTAGCAATGTGTCATAGAATAATGTTAACATAGGAGTTCATAAACAGTGTTTCAGATCGGAATTTGTGAAGAGTAGTTATTGCCAACACCATGAACCATCTGGTGAATTCTTAATGTTATCTGCATCTTCCTGGCAGGATTACTTTGTTGATCCGGTGTCTTTGGAAGCTACTAAAATAATTCGATTGACTCGTAATTGTTGAGATAACACACATAAATAAAAACCACGCGCACGTATACTCTTACAATGAAGTACAAGCCGCAGGCAGCAAGAATGTTTGTAAAGAACACCACGTTTGGGCGACAGAATGTTGACAGCTATGTATACTCTTACACTCAAGTACAAGCCGCAGGCGGCAAGAATGTTTGTAAAGAACACCACGTTTGGGAGACAGAATGTTGAATAGATGTTGTAATATCTAAACGTCAAGTAAACTAGGATTACTAGGATTAGCCTAGGGCCCGACACAGATAAATTCAGTAGCCATCTTCACATCGAAGGTAGGTCAGCTGGGTTGGATTGTCCAACGCCTCTTGACTCTTCTCTTGATGATACACTATGATAGACTTTTTCCTGTCCATCTATTGGTGTTATCTTTCCACTTACAGGGCTTCTTTTTTCTTGCACGTCTGCCTTCAACTCTTCCTTCCATTCTGATTTTCAATAATGGGTTAAGACGTTTTAGAGGACCAACATACTTTATCTAACTTTGATCTCCGTCAATGTTTCTCATTTTATTCCTAGCTTTTCTATGTCATATATATTTGCTTTGTGTTCTTCCCATGAGATGTCTTGAGGGTTTTTTTCTTCTAACTGCGTATTCACTGTCCATTTTTATCCATTATACCTCATTCATCAGAGCAGCAATCGCTTTCTACTGTTTTGTACAGCATGACTTCTTTCAGGGCATGACTGCATTGTCTTAATTCCGTAGCATTAAAATGTACCTGGGTCAGCACCTAGATTAAAGGCTAATATTTTTTTCATTTCATGCCGTTCCTGTTTATTTGTTTTCTGCTCTTCCCTTTGCAGTCACATGTGAGCCCCTTTGTACTATATATCCGTTTCCCGAGGGCTTCCTTCTTTTAACTGCGTTCGTCGGGAGTCGCGCTGGAGCAATGGTTACAACGTTGCGCTGGCGATCAGGTGTTCAAGTCCGGGCGTCAGCATTTGAAGCAGTGTCAACGACCGGAATTTTGACTGAATAACCTGAACGGCTCCTGAGATAAACCGTCTGTGGATGGGAAGGGGCGAAGCTCCTGACCGGGTTGGAAGGAGAGTCCACAGGTTCCCCAGCCTCGCAATGACATATCATTGGGCCGAAGGGCTGACAGCCCAAGTGCCACTGGTTAAAGAAAAAAAACACTGCGTTCGTTGTCCATGTTCATCCACCATGGCTTATTCATCAGTTACCTCTTTCTTATTGTTTTGTCCAAGAGATTCCTCTCAGGCATGTGTCTCTGGGAAACATACCAGTATGTGTATTATTTATTTACTGTTTACAGGCTTTGGGTTTCCCCTCTTTATTTATCTAAATTCCTTGGCATTAGACTTTACAAGGACTAGCCTCTAGGTTAAAATATAATCTTGCTCTCTACTACCACATCTTCGTATTCTTTGTTTGTTGCATTAAACCGCTACTGGATTGTCACAATGACCGAATACCTCTCAGCTTGTCTGAGTGTACTATAATCACGGTTTTTTAGTATTGTTTAGTTTCCCGCGTGATATCCACAGCGTTGTTCACCGTAATCAAATGCTCTTTACGCCTTTGCATTTTAAGAATATATTATTATTGTCAATCGATTTGGTTTTTACCAAATCAACAAAACGTCGCAGTAATGTGAAAAAAAGGGAACTTGCAATCCATGGTGGAACTTAAATGTTTTGTTTCTAATTTGCTGCACTTGCACAGTTATTCTTTTTATACAACATTAACAAGATCGGTTTCTGAAAATTCTCCAAGGTGAAATAAGATATACTGATCCAGAATATCTTTCATTTTCTCCTTTTCGCGTCTTTAATCACATTGATTGATGGCCTTCCTCCTTACTTAGTGGCAGATTTAAATTATATAAATATTCATATACTCATAATCTGCTTGCAGTATAAGTAGCTTGCTTGTTCGTTTCTACAATAGGATATCTAGTCTTATGCCCAAACCTCCTTTGTAGCTTTTGAGGTCGTTTACACATGACGAAGGAGAAGGAAAGAGAAGGAAGAACGTTGGGCCTAAATAATGTGCAAGAGCTAAGAGGAGTGGCGTCACAACGAACAACCTGGAGAGCACTGGTTTCTGCCTTATGCGCCGTGTTTGGCGCTTAAAGAATTTATTATTATTATTATTACACATGACGTACGCAGTGAGGAGAGGGAGGGGGTCAACATTTTGAGACGAAATGTGATGATATGGTGAGGGGGGGGGGGGGTTTAAGAATTGTGACCTTCCCTCAAAATAATCCAAGTGTTTCTTTTTTTATATTTATATTGCGTAATACACATCTTTCCATCTGAAAGCAAGTGAATGAATTCATATTTCGTTAAATGGAGGAATATCATACTTGATGGTGACAAAGAGAAACAATAAAGAAAAAAATACAGTCAATAGGAAGAATTTGCCTTAACACTTCCAGTTTTTGACTAACCATGCAGTCATTTGTGTATGCTCATTTTCAGAGAAAACTGTTTGTTTTTTTTTGCACTGTTTCACATTTGTCAGTGACCTGCGCTGGGCCTGATTTAGTGTAATCACCTTAGGGTAGTGATGTTTTAGAGACTTCACTAGGGTCTCAGTAAGAGAAAGTGACTGATAAAATAAAAGACACATTTACTCATCACGGAAATTGTTGACAAATGTCAAAAGAAACTACTAACAAAGTGGTCTTGCCATGCCCAAATGATTGAGCTGTGTGAAAAATTGATTGAAATGAGCAAACGTGGGACGTGTTTTAAATAGGCCCCCAACCGACCAAATATGTTGGTTAAAACGAAGAACAGTAGGGCGTATTTTTCAAATCCATCCTAGTAAGTCGTACACATTGTTAGGAATAAGGTTAGGATTCTTAAATCTAGCTCTAATTACTTAATCAATCAATCAATACCCTTTAGCTCCCCAAGGAGCATAGTCCTTCAACACTCACATGCCAAGTCTTCCTGTCACGTGCCATTCGCTCAAGTTCTTTCCATGTTTTCTTCATCATTTTCACCTCTGTATCCAGTTCTCTATGTGTCTACATCTGCCTCTCTTTCCCTGAGGATTCCAGAACAAGGACGGCCTTGTAATGCTATCAACAGGTTTCCATAACTGTGTCCTATCCATCACCAGCGTTTTCTTCTCAACTCTTGTTCCACTGGCACTTGTCTGGTTCTTGTCATCAGTTCCACATTTGTGACTTTGTAATACCATTTCAGTCCTTCTACGAGTATTCTTCGCAAGCACCCGTTTATAAAAATCTGTAGCTTTTTAGTTGTTGTTGTTGTTTTTTTTTTTTTCTCTATGTTTCAAAGCCATACAATAGGACTGACTTGACATTTGAGTTGAAGATTCGTTTTTTCGTGTTGTACTTGATTTCTCTTGTTCTCCATATGTTTCCCAATGCATTGAAAGCTGCTCTTGCTTTTTGTATTATTATTTTGAAATCGCTGTCTGACCCTCCAACTTTGTCTATATTACTGTCAAGATACGTGTACGATTCTACATCGTTTAGTTGTGTTTTTTCAAGTTCAACCTTGTTATAATTTCTTGCATTTATTCTCATTATCTTTGTCTTTTCCCCGTGTATTTTCAGGCCCACTTGTTGCGACCTCTTATCGAGTATTTTCATTTTGTCTTGCATTTGATTGTGGTTATGGGACAGAAGAGCCAAGTCCGTGAAAAATCTAGATCATCAAGCTGTTTAGTCAGACTCCACTGGATTCCATTTCTGTTGTGTAATGTCGATGTTTTCATAACCCAGTCTATTGCTAGTAAGAAAAGAAATGGAGACAAGAGGCATCCCTGTCGCACTCCCATTCTAATCCTAAACGATTCTGTAATTTGTCCTTCATGGAGAACTTTGCATGTCATGTCTTCATAGGTCTTCTTTATTAAGTTAATGATCTTCATTGGAACTCCATAATGCCTCGTCAATTTCCACTCTGTCCACAGTGTCAAATGCCTTTTCGTAGTCCACAAATCCGACTTATTGCGGTGAATTCCATTCCAGACTTTGTTCAACTATTATTCTCAGTGTTGCTATCTGCTCTGTACAGGATCAGTTTTGTCGAAAACCTGCTTGTTCATCTCTCAGTTGCTTGTCTATGGACTCTTTTTAATCTCTCAACGATGATTCTGTTTAATACTTTTCCTGTCACTGATAGTAACATTATTCCTCTATAATTTGTTCACTCTTGTAAATTTCCCTTCTTACGCAACTTGGCCAGATAACATTCCTTCCATTCTGTAGGTATTTTTTCTCTCTCCCAGACTTTGCCAAGTAGTTTGTATAATTTCTCTTTAGTGGTGTCAATATCTATTTTGATGGCCTCTGCTGGAATAACATCTGGACCCGCTGCTTTTCCATCTTTCAGAAACTTTATGGCTTTTTTTATTTATTCTCTACTTGATCGTTGACAGCTAATTTGTAGCTCCTCTTCTGCTGGCTGGATGTCTGGGGGAATTAGTTGGTGCTGGTCTATTGAGAAGTTCCCCAAAATGTTCTTTCCATCTCTTCATTTGTTTTTGTATATTACTAAGCAATTTTCCATTGTTATCTGTTATGAGGTCATTTGCTTGCTTATATTTCCCTGTTAGCTTCTTTGTGTTGTTGTACTGGACCCTCATATTTCCTTTGGCTGCAGCTTCTTCTTCTTTCTTTACCAACTCTTCAATAAAATTGATCTTGTCTCTATTGACGTTTCTTCTAACTTCTTGGTTTGCTTCTATAACTCTAATTACTGCTGTCTCTAAATTCAGTTGGAATGAAGAACATTTTGCTTTAAAATATACGGCTTTAAAAAAAAATTCAGAGACGCAGTAATATTGAGTAAGGGTTAGGAATCCTAAAGCTATCACTAACATTCATCCTAACCATAAAGACGTTTACCACCTACTATGATAACATTAAAAAAATATATCTTTTCATTTCAACCCAGAATTGAGTTTTTAAAGGCCGGATCAAACACATTTTTTATTTCAATCAAAATAATGGCTCACGTCGTTAGGGTTACGATTAAGGTTAGGTTTAGCATTCCTAAATCAACCCTTTTAACCCTTAATACTGCGTTTCTGAATTATTTTTTTAAGGCCGTATCAAATACGCGTCCTACAGTTCTTCATTTATTTCCTTCTTTTTTTTTTTTTTAAAGATTAAAAAAAAAAAATAATGTTCAACCCTTGATGGATTATAATTAGGAAACATGGTGTAGTCAATTCAAGATAATAATTTTGATTTCCGATATCAAAATACTGTATCATCTACCCATTCCAATGAGTCCAAATAGGGCCTAGAGAAAATAAATAAATGTTCTTTCTTACAATCGAAAATCTCAATTGATGAAAAAATATATATAGTATGGAGAACCAAGTTGCCAAAGTGGTCATGAATATTGTAGAACTAAAGAAGATACCAAAAAATGTTCTCACCTTGAAAAACTCTACTATATTGCAACGAAAAAAGGTGTGTCTCTCCCTTTTTCACCTCCGAAGGCTTCTATACTCCAACTCGTCAACAATACTTTATATTTAAAAAATCACTGCTTCTAACCGGGGATGTACTCCAAAAGTGCTCTTCAGCACTAAGAGAATTACCCGCTATTTGGCTATTGTAATTACGGCTGTCACGAGACGCACTTCAAGTCATGTAGGCTAGGGTGACCAGTCATCCAGATTTGGCCAGATTTTCCCGGATTTGTCTGGCTTTTCGAGCCCAAACTGATTGTCCGGCCGGATTATTTTTAAATGATGAAATATCCGGCGTACAGTGCTTTTCTAGTAGTCTACAAGAGTGTGAAGCAGAATGTCTTGTATGCAGAGGCGGCACAATTATATCAGTAGCATATAAAAGTGCAGCTGATTTAAAAAAAAAAAAAAATAGAAACAAAAAAGCACTTGCTTCTGAATGTCTGCAATCAAAACTGACATTTTCAACTAAAGAAATAAACCAGGAAAGGTTTGAAGTTGCCGCGGCGGTGGGTACTTTTACTTTTCATGCTGTAAAACATCACACAACTTTCAGATCACTGGATTGTACTTCAGTACGACTCAAGGATGCTTTCCTCGATTCATAAACTGCCTGCAATTTCTCATGCACCAGAACCAAAACAGCTGCTATTATTATTTCTGTGATTGCACAGCATTCGTCTGAAGCAGCTTTGGAAGCACTGAAGGAAAGCGGCATTCCATACTATGGAGTTTCCACTGATCGAAGCAATCACGGCTCTGTCAAAATATTTTCTATAATCATTCAGTATTTTGATTGGAAAGTGTGTGGTCTACAATCTACGTTGCAGAATGCACAAAATGAGACAGCAGACACAATTTCAAAATATGTAGCAGACAATGGTAAAAAAATGACATCTTGGAGAAGTGTGTTACATTTACTGGGGATAAATGTAGCACAGTGTTTGGTGGGATTGAGCGAAATGCAGAGGGTAACAATGTGTTTGCAAAATTAAAGACTGTATTACAGAAGAAAAATTTATTTGGTGTAGACTGTCCAGCACAAGTTTTGAACAACTGCATTCACAATGCTGCTGAAAAACTTGACATTGATATTGAAAATATTCTTAAAAAAGGTTTACCAACATTTTCATATTCATATAGTTCCAATAAAGGAGTTGAAGGAATTTTGTGATTTTGTGGACATAGAATACAGACAACTCATCAACAACGGCAGAACAATGTGGCTGTCATTATTCCCATATGTTGCAAGAATGATCTAGGTGTTTTCGGAACAAAAGGTTTTTTTCATTCACAATCCCCAACAGTCATCAAAAGGTTTTTTGAACAAAAAACAGAGGTGTATCTGTGGTAGAGCCATTTGCTTATGAGTATTTTTCAGGGCCATGTTAAACAAATTGAAAGAGAAAGCAACTCAGTTGTTGAGGTTTGCAACAGTTTAAACACAGTGAAAGACATTATTTCTGAACGTCTAGGTCTCTTAAAGTTATGTCAGAAACTGCGCTGAAACGTAGGGCGAGGCTTGATCATTTGTGTGACAGTTTTCATAAAGATGTGAAGCTCCTTTATTCCAATGGTATTGAATATTTAGAAAAATGGACAAAGCCATTAGAAGATTTTACATTTGTTTTCCCTGGATGGCCTTGCATGAAGTACCTGTGTGGACATATGTGGAAGCCTCATTGCAATATGTAAACGATAAAGGTATTCACATTGATGACAACTAATACTTCGGCCAACTGAACAATGTAAAACAATTTGTGGAAAGTCATATCAGTCACGAAGAATTCCGTCAGCTACTGGCTCATCAGAAATGGACCAAATATTTTGAGCAATCGAGAAATGTCGAATTGAATTCAGAATTCTTAAGACTTGCTCAATTTATTTTTGTAATTCCTGGGCACAACGCCAATGTTGAGAGGCTTTTTTCACTTATGCAGGGTCTATGAACAAAAGAAAGGAACATTTTGAGTGTAGAATGCATTAAAGACACGCTACTTGTGCAGTACAAATTCAATGGGCTTTAATGCTCTGATTTCTATGCATATTTAAAACGAAGCCCAACTTTATTGAAGAAGATATTATCATCAGAAAAATATAAGTAGGCACAAAATCAATGTAATTTTATTAGCTTATTGTTTAAATATGAAAAAAAAAAATTGTTTCAGCGTCTTGTAGTTATTGAATAAAGTTGACCTACTTTTCGTCCTACGTTTAAAAAATATTGTCTTCCCTTATCCTCTTTTTTATGACCAAAAAATGACATTTGTCCTCCTTTTTGTGTTGAACAATTCATAAATTCATAACCTTCCTCTCCCAAAGGAGCATAGGCCTTCAAAAAACACATGCCAAGTCCTCCTGTCACGTGCCATCATCTCAAGTTCCTTCCACGCTCTCCTTATCACTTTCATCTCTGTTTCCAGCTCTCTTCTTCACGTGCTTCTTGGTCTACCTCTGCCTCTCTTGCCCTGGAGGTTCCAGAACAAGGACTGCCTTGTAATGCTATCAACAGGTTTCCTCAGTGTGTATCCTATCCATCGCCATCGTCTTCTTCTCATCTCTTGTTCCACTGGCACATGTCTAGTTCTTGTCATCAGTTCCACGTTGGTAACTTTGTCATACCATTTTAATCCCTCTATTCTACGCAAGCACCCATTTATGAAAGTCTGTAGCTTTTTGGTTGTTGTCTTTGTTGTTCTCCATGTCTCAGCGCCATACAATACGACTGACTTCACATTTGAGTTGATTCTTATTTTCGTGTTGGATCCGATTTCTCTTGATCTCCATATATTTTCCAATGCAATGAAAGCTCCTATTGCTATTTGTATTCTTATTTTGATATCACTGTCTGTCCCTCCAACTTTGTCTATATTACTGCCAAGATATGTGTATGATTCTACATCTTGTATTGGTGCTTCTTCAAGTTCAACCCTGTTTTCATTACCTGCATTTATTCTCATTATCTGGGAGCCGCGCTGGTGTAATGGCTTCGGCGTTGTACTGGCGACCAGGTGTTCATGGTTCAAACCCGGGCGTCAGCGTTTGAAGAAATGTTTACGGCCGGAAATTTGACTGAATAACCTGAACGGCTCCTGTGATAAACCCTCTGTGGATGGGAAGGAGCGAAGCTCCTGACCGGGTTGGAAGGAAAGTCCTCAGGTTCCCCAGCCTCGCAATGTCATGTCATTGGGCCGAAGGACTGAAAGCCCAAGTGCCGCTGGTTAAGGAAAAAAAAAAAAAAAAATTAAAAAAAAAAAATTCTCATTATCTTTGTCTTTTCCCTGTGTATTTTCAGACCCAGTTGCTGTGACCTCTCATCGAGTGTTTTCAATTTGTCCTGCATCTGATTACGGTTAGAGGACAGAAGAGCCAAGTCATCAGCAAAATCTAGATCATCCAACTGCTTAGTCAGAGTCCACTGGATTCCATTTCTGTTGTGTGTTGTTGATGTTCTCAAAGTGTTGAACAATATGATCACCCTAATGTAAGCCTTACAAACTGCTTAGACAGCGCAGTCTACGCTGGCTTGCCCACGTTCGCAACGTGAAAAATGTTCCCATCCCTATAGATTTCCTATGTGGGCAACTGGCAGATAGCACAAGAACAGCTGGGCGACCGCAGCTCAAGCTACTAGTAAAAGTTATGTGCAAGAGAGACATGAAGGCACTAGATATAAATCAAGCAAACTGGGAGGATGAAGCTGCCGAACGCACCAAGTGGCGATGATCCCTACTATACCACCTTATATTGGGCAAAAAGAAGCTCTCACAACATGCAGAAGAGAAAAGAGCGCACAGAAAGGAATACCAGTGAAAAAAAAAGCAACTGGGGACTATCACCACAGGTGTGGATTCACTCGGTTAAGTCTCTATGTCATAAATTAAGGACGAATTTACTAATACTATAGACTTAGCTACTAACTGCGACTGACTTTAAAAAAATTTATACTATATTACTTGTTAAATTGAATGGTAGACCGCTACATCTCAGTTTTAAACATATCTATGCACAAATATTGGATAGTACAGAAGAAGACACAGATATTTTCTACAGTGAACTTGATATGACAATGACGTGGTGCTAATCTCATGAGACACCTAATTTCCTTTGAGACTAGAATGCAAAAGTTGGAAATGAAAAAGTGGATGATGTGAATGTTGGTCTCGGGAGGAAAGAAAATGAGAGACGGGTTACACACTGAGTAAGACACGACATGAATATCATTTGGTGGATATAATACCAACAATTTGAGATTCGCTGACGATACAGTCTAAACAGCAAAAAGTGAAAAGGGGCTGCAGCAAATGACAGTAGTGACAGTCCCCCCAAAGGAAATCATTTCCTCAGAACGCACTATCAAAGTAAATGGAACAGTTTTAAAACAAGTCCAAAGGTTCAAATACCTTAGCGCGTATAATAACATCGGACGGAAGATACATCTCAGAAATGAATAGCCCAAGACAAAAGAGCATTCCATAGAATGCAAAGTATTTTATACAACAACTCTTTGTCAAAGATAATAAGACATAGGTCTCGTTAGTGTTATATAGAACCAATCCTGACATATGGAAGTGAGCCATGGACAGTTAGTAAACAAGTAGGAAAAGCACTAGAGATCACAGTGATGAGGTGTTACATAAGGCTGTTAAAAATACAATGGACAGCTTACAAAAAGTAATGAGCATGTTCTGAAAGAGGTCAATGCGCAATGGAAGCTAATTACTTATATTAGAAAGAAACAATCTACTTTCTTTGGGCATGTTATAGGAAGAAGACAGCTGGAATATTTTGTGACAACAGGAAAGACTGAAGGAACAAAGAAGATCGATAACGACAAAGAGAGAAAATACTAGACTGTTCAACATCACGGCATGGAAATAAGTCAACAATAGAATTTATAAATAGTACTGCATACAAGAAGTTGTGGAGAGACATGATCGCCGGCGCCACCAGGCATAGTACTGGAAGTAGAAAAAAAATAATATATTGAATTACATACTTTAAAATATCAGTAAGTATTTGTTGTGCTAGAGAAGAGAAAAAGGAAGGGAGAAAGTGAACTGGTCATCCCGCCTCTAAGGGCTGGACACAAGTAAGTGAACTCTTTAACATTAACTCCCCTGCCGCAGTATCAGCTATGGGACCACCTTTACCGTTACTGTAAGAGCCGTGTAAGAGTGTTAGTGTAAGAGCCGTGTAAGAGTGTAAGTGTAAGAGCCGTTAGACCATTTGCTTCACAAAGTAAAGCAACAGAGTTCAAGCTAGGTGGCGTCATGCTCCAGTATTCCTAGCTGTGAAAAATGGGTACTTGACTCTGCTGTTGAGTTAGAGAAAGCAAGGGCAGAGAGGAAGGGGACTGGTCGCTATTGGCAGTTCAGGCAAAGACAACCTATGGTTTTACGTGGAGCCTCGATCTGTTGTGGGTATTGAGCACATCGTGTAAAAATATTACAAATACTACCTCTACTAGAGCGTGTGAATGCTTGATGCAGGTCTTCTGCAGTTGTTATGGTGACCGTATGCTCCACATGCAGCGACAAGAAAAATGATGATTATTTTTATTTGTGAATAATTTTCCACCACACACGTCTGCTGTGACGTCATTTTATTATTGACTTTCTATATTTCTCGTCTCTATTTCAGTTCGTAACTGTAGAAGGGTAATACCGAAACATCCCGTGTTTTTCGCGTATTGTTCATTTATACAACTAGCTTCACAAGTTCTTTTTTTTAAAACTATTATAAGTTTAAAACAGAACTTTTAATTTGTGTATATGCACTGTGTTAGTGAAGACATGTTTATTTGCATCCAATGCTGTTAAACACAATATCAAGTGCATTGCTGTGTCGTTAAGGATCCCGTTACACGCCCATTAAGGCATATTGGGAATATGGTATTAGGCCCATATTTTTTGACCATCGGGACACCAGAGTTGATCTGGTACCCAATTCATGATTCTGGGTCGACCACGGAGCCTCAACCGGGGATCGAACCATGTAGTACCGAGCTAGGAAGCCAGTGCAATAACCACTGCCATACCGCGGCTGAAGATGCTGCAGCCAAAGGAAATATGAGAGAACTGTATAGCAGCACAAAGAAGCTAACAGGGAAATACAAGCAAACAAGTTGCCTCATAAAAGATAAGAATGGGAAACTGCTCAGCAATATACAAGAGCAAATGAAGAGGTGGACAGAATATTTTGGGGACCTTCTCAATAGACCAGCTCCACAAAACCCGCCGGACATCCAGCCAGCAGAAGAAGAGCTACAAATTAATGGTGAAAGACCAACGAAGGAAGAAATAAAGAAAGCCATAAAGCTTCTAAGAGATGGAAAAGCGTCTGGACCTGATGGCATTCCAGCAGAAGCCATCAAAGCAGATATCGACACGGCTACAGAGATGTTATATAAATTACTTGGTAAAGTCTGGGAAAAAGAAGAGATACCAGCAGAATGGAAGGAAGGATATCTGGTTAAGTTGCCTAAGAAGGGAAATCTACAAGAGTGCACAAATTATAGAGGAATAATGTTACTATCAGTGCCAGGAAAGGTATTGAACAGGATTATCCTTGAGAGATTAAAGGAGTCCATAGACAAGAAATTGAGAGATGAACAAGCAGGTTTTCGACAAAACAGATCATGTACAGACCAGATAGCCACTTTGAGAATAATAGTTGAACAAAGTCTGGAATGGAATTCACCACTATACATCGGATTTGTGGACTACGAAAAAGCATTTGACAGTGTGGACAGAGAATCACTTTGGAAATTGATGAGGCATTATGGAGTTCCCCTGAAGATCATTAATTTAATAAAGAAAACCTATGAAGACATGACGTGCAGAGTTCTTCATGAAGGACAGCTTACAGAACCATTTGGGATAAGAACAGGAGTGCGACAGGGATGCCTCTTGTCTCCATTTCTTTTCTTGCTGGCAATAGATTGGGTTATGAGATCATCGACAACACACAACAGAAATGGAATCCAGTGGACTCTGACTAAGCAGTTGGATGATCTGGATTTTGCTGATGATTTGGCTCTCCTGTCCCATAACCGTAATCAGATGCAGGACAAATTGGAAACACTCGATGAGAGGTCACAGCAATTGGGTCTGAAAATACACAGGGAAAAGACAAAAATAATGCGAATAAATGCAGGTAATGAAAACAGGGTTGAACTTGAAGAAACACCAATACAAGATGTAGAATCATACACATATCTTGGCAGTAATATAGATAAAGTTGGAGGGACAGACAGCGATATCAAAATAAGAATACAAAAGGCAAGAGGAGCTTTCATTGCATTGGGAAATATATGGAGATCAAGAGAAATAGGATCCAACACGAAAATAAGAATCTTCAACTCAAATGTGAAGTCAGTCCTATTGTATGGCTCAGAGACATGGAGAACAACAAAGACAACAACCAAAAAGCTACAGACTTTCATAAATGGGTGCTTGCGTAGAATAGAGGGATTAAAATGGTATGACAAGGTTACCAATGTGGAACTGATGACAAGAACTGGACAAGTGCCAGTGGAACAAGAGATGAGAAGAAGACGATGGCGATGGATAGGACACACACTGAGGAAGCCTGTTGATAGCATTACAAGGCAGTCCTTGTTCTGGAACCCCCAGGGCAAGAGAGGCAGAGGAAGACCAAGAAGTACATGGAGAAGAGAGTTGGAAACAGAGGTGAAAAAGATGAGGAGAACATGGAAAGAACTTGAGATGATGGCACGTGACAGGAGGACTTGGCATGTGTTTGTTGAAGGCCTATGCTCCTTTGGGAGTGGAGGGTTATGAATGAATGAATGATACCGCGGCTGTGTTGTACATTCGCAAAAATAATAAAGCGCGACGTGAAAAACAGAAGTATGGTCTATAGTAGTGGTTCTTTTAAACCTTTTCGGCTGCCGGCACCCCTAAAATTCCCAAAAATCTGTTTTCGCACTCCCATAAAAAATGTCATAGTTTTATTCATTATGAAGAACGAAAATTGAGCTTTCATCACTGTCTTTTAGGATTGTACTTTAATTAACGATGGTTTGAATTTTTTTTTAAATCTGTGACATCAGATACAAGTCTATTTATATAAATCTTTTCTTTATTACATTATATAATTATAAATTCTTAATGACTTGTTTGCTGATGCATACATTCATTTATAGTTTTTAAACGGGAGTTGTTTGAAGTAGTCACACGCATATCATCCCTCGCATCTGATCTATTTCTGGCCTTTGTTTTACAGGTGGAAAAATTACATCCTATAAAAGTACGTTGTAGAAAAAAAAAAAAAAAGAATAAAATACGGAATGCCAAGAGCGATAGGTTACTGGATTGTTTAGCAATATGTCATAGAATAATGTTAACATAGGAGTTCATAAACAGTGTTTCAGGTAAGAATTTGTGAAGAGTAGTTATTGCCAAAACCATGAACCATCCTGATGAATTCTTAATGTTATCTGCATCTTCCTGCCAAGATTACTTTGCTTGCTGACCCGGTGGTTTTGGAAGTAACTAAAATAATTCGATTGACTCATGATTGTTAAGATAACACACAGAAAAACCACGTTCTTGCCGCCTGCGGCTTGTACTTTAGTGTGAGAGTATACATGCCTGTGGCCCGAGGCTAATCCTTGTCTACTTACCCTTTAGATATTACGACATCTATTCAACATTCTGTCGCCCAAACGTGGTGTTCTTTACAAACATTCCCGAAGCCTGTGGCTTGTACTGGAGGATAAGAGTATACATGCCGGTGGCACGAGGCTAATCCCGATTTACTTGACGTTTAGATTTTACAACATCTATTCAACATTCTGTCGCCCAAGCGTGGTGTTCTTTACAAACATTATTTCCGCCTGCGGCTTGTACTTGAGTGTAAGAGTATACATGCCCGACTCGGATAAATTCAGTAGCCATCTTCACATAGAAGGTCGGCCAACTGCACAGGATTTCCAACGCCTCTTGACTCTTTACTTGCTGGTTCACACTGAAATATTTGTTGTTGATTCTACTGGTGTTGTCTTCCCCCTTGTTTTCTTTTGCACGTTTACCTTCAACACTTCCTTCCATTTTGATTTTCAATAAGGTGTTTAGCCTTTTTATCGGACTAACATATTGTATCTAACGTTGATACCCGTCATTGTTTTTCTTGTCATTCCTAGCTATTTTATGACATGTTTACTTGCTGTCTGCTGTGCCCATGAAATGTCTCCCATTCTTCTATACGTCTGTGTCCCGAGGACTTCTTTCTTCTAACTGCGTATTCATTGTCCATGTTTATCCACTTTGCCTCATTCATCAGAGGAGCTATCGCTTTCAGCTTGACTTCTTCCAGGTCTAAATTCCGTATCATTAGATTGTACAAGGCCCAGCTTTTAGATAAAAGGGTCATATTATTTTTTCCAACCTTTTCTATGACCTGTTTACTTGTTTTCTGCTCTTCCCAGGATGTGAGTCCATGTGTTCTATATATCCACGTCTCGAAGGCTTCTTTCTTTTAAATGCTCTTTACGTCTTTGCATTTTACAAATATATTATTATTGTGAATAGATTTGGTTTTTGCCAAATCAGCAAAACGTCACAGTAAACAATTTGCAATCTACGGAGAACTTAATTGTTTTGTTTCGAATTTTCTGTACTTGCACAGTTATTCTTTTTATACAATATTAACAAGGTCTGTTTATGAAAATTCTCCAAGGTGAAATAAGATATACTGATCCAGAATATTTTTGATTTTCTCCTTGTTGCGTCTATAATCACATTGATTGATGGCCTTCTTAGTGACAGATTTAAATTATATAAATATTCATATACTCATAATCTGCTTGAAGTATAAGTAACCTGCTTGCTCGTTTCTACAATAGGATAGCTATTCTTATGCCCAAACCTCATTTGTAGCTTTTGGGGTCGTCTACAATGACGTCTGCAGTGAGGAGTCAACATATCGAGACGAAATATGATAGTATTAGTAAGAATTGTGGCCTTCACACAAAAATAGTACAAGTAAGAAAGTTTCTATCATAAAAGATGTCGGAACAAAATATATTTTGTAGTCTTCATGCTCATAGTCTGTTTTTATGGCAACCGTTTTTATCCGCAGTAGTTAACAACTGCTCGTGTTCATTTTACATTAATATTATAAACACAGCTTAAATATTGGATAATTGCTATAACCTTTAACCGAGTTGAACTGTATTTTTGTTAAATATCTCCTTTTCTAAATTACGTAATACACATCTTTCTATCTGGAAACAAGTGAATTCCTATTTCGTTCAATGGAGGAATATCATATTTGATGGTGACAAAGAGAAACAATTAAAAAAAAAATACAGTCAAATGGAAGAATCTGCTTTAACACTTCCAGTTTTTGACTAAGCATGCAGTCATATGTGTCTACAGATTTTACAGAGAAAACTGTTCTTCTGCACTGTTTCGCATATATCACCGTGACCTGTACTCAGGGCCGTAGGAAGGGGGAGGGTTCAACCCCCCCTCCCCTTAGGGAGAAATTATACTGTACTGGTATCAAAATAGTGCATTACATTTTTTAAAATTAAAATCCCCCCCCCCCCCCCCCAATAAAGTCCTATCTACGGCCCTGCCTGCACTGATCCTCATTTAGTGTAATCACCTTAGCGTAGTGATGTTTTAGAGACTTCACTTTGGTCTCAGTAAGAGGAAGTGAAAGATAAAATAAAAGACACATTTACTCATCACGGAAATTGTTGACAAATGTCAAAAGAAACGACTTACCAAGTTGTCATGTCATACCCAAATGACTGAGCTGTATGAAAAACTGAATGAAATGAATAAACGTTGGACGTGTTTTAAATAGGCCCCCTACCGACCAAATGTGTCGGTTAAAACGAAGAACAGTGGTGTGTGTTTTTGAAATCCATCCTAGTAAGTCGTACACATTGTTAGGAATAAGGTTAGGATTCTTAAACCTAACTCTAATTACTGCTGTCTATAAATTCGGTTGGAATGAAGAACTATTGGCTCTAAAATATACGGCATTAAAAAAGAATTCAGAGACACGGTAATAATGAGTAAGGGTTAGGAATCCTAAAGCTAACCCTAACATTAATCCTAACCATAACGACGTTGGCCAATTGCTATGATGGCATAAAAATTTGTTTATCTCCTCTTTATTTCAACCCAGAATTCATTTTAAAAGGCCGTATCAAACACAAATTTCATTTCAATCAAAATAGTGGCCCACGTCGTTAGGGTTACAATTAATGTTAGGTTTAGGATTCCTAAATCAACCCTTCTAACCCTTAATACTTCGTCTCTGAATTATTTATTTTTAAGCCGTATCAAATAAGCGTACTTAAGTTCTTTAGCCTATTTATTTAAATTTGTTTTTAAAGATTTAAACAAAATCACGTTCAACCCTTGATGTGTTATACTTAGGATATATGGTAAAGTCAATTCAAGATAATAATTTTCATTTCCAATTTCAAAATACGGTATCTTCTACCCATTCCACTCAGTCCAAATAGAGAAAATAAATAAATGTTCTTCATTACAATCGAAAATCTCAATTGATGAAAGTAGTAAGGAGAGCCAAGTTGCCAAAGTAGACATGAATATTGTAGAACTAAAGAAGATACCAGCAAATATTCTCACCTTGAAACAATCTACCATATTGCGTCGAAAAAAGGTGCGTCTCTCCCTTTTTCACCTGCGAAAGCTTCTATACTCCAACTCGTCAAAGACACTTTATATTAAAAAATCACTATTTCTAACCCGGATTTACTCCAAAGGTGCTCTTCACCACTAAGAGATATCCCCGCGATTTGGCTATTGTAATTATGGCTGTCACGTGACGGACTCGAACGAACGAACTTTATTTTCAAATGGTTACGAATTGGGTACGCAGGCCCGTCTGACATTCTGCCCTTCCTCTCTCTCTCATCATGCATACTGCATCCTTTCATCCTCACATTTACTTTAAGCATTATTTAAGGCAGTTATCATTATAAAAGTAATATAACATCATACATTTGCAATAATCATCATAATTAAAGTGTGTTTTTAACTTTTAAAAAAATTAAAAATTAAGAATTAAAAAAAATAATAATAATAAAAAATTAATGAAAATGATAAAAATAAATAAATAAACAAATAAAAAAAAAAAAAAAAAAAAAAAAAAAAAAAAAGACTGATAATCGAATTCCTCATAAAGTAAATTAGTGATTTGAGACATATTCAGAGGTGTGTTATAAGAACTCGTGAAATATTCAAACGGTCTGCTACTGAATGGGCTCAGGGACACTGTTTTTTCCAGTGCACGCGAAAAACTTGAACGAACTTACGAGAGGTGAGCAGCTTTGAGTCTCATAGCAGATACTGCTGCAATAAGTGCAATGAAAAGTTCAACAAGATGAGGTGGGGTAAACAGATACTTTCCTCACTGTCTTTGCCGTCCCAAACTCAAGACCAGAATTAGACTAGGTAGATAGTTAGATAGACATATACGAAAGCAATTAATTTGCCAAGGGTTGAAAAATCGGGCACAGTCCCCTCTGGACTTCTAGGCATGTAGGCCTTACACACTGCTTAGACAGTGCAGTCTACGCTGGCTTGCCCACGTTGGCAGCGTGAAAAATGTTCGCATCCCTTTTGAGATCGTATATGGACAACTGGCACATGGCACAAGAACAGCTGGGCGACCGTAGCTCAAGCTAAAAGATGTGTGCAAGAGAGACATGAAGGCAATAGATATAAATCAAGTACACTAGGAGGATGAAGCTGCCGAACGCATCAAGTGGCGATGATTCATACTTCGCCACCTTATACTGTGCGAAAAGAAGCTCTCACAACATGGAGAAGAGAAAAGAGCGCACAGAAAGGAATACCAGTGAAAAAATGCTGCTGAGGACTATCACCACAGGCATGGATTCCCTCAATAGTCAGTCATGACTGAAGCGAATATTACTATTACTACTAACTGCGGCTGACTTTTTTTTTAAACTTATATTATATTACTGTACTTGTTAAATTGAAAGGATCCTGTTTCGCCACCTACCTCTCCTCCAAGCTGACCCAGTGGCGCGGGAAGCATTTAGTGAGCCACCATTGCTGGCATATAGACGGGACAAAAATTTGAGGCACCTCCTAGTCCACAGCCGTCTGAAAACCGTCAACGATGGCCACTTTGGAACCAAGCCATGTAACCGTACACGATGTAAGACATGTCAGTATGTAATCGAAACACGTTCAGTCTCGTTCCCTAACGCCAAGTTCACCATCACCCATGGCTTCACATGTGAGTCACGCAACGTCATTTATGCTATTATATGCAAACGTTGCACCATTACGTACATCGGCCAAACGGGCACACGACTGGGCGACCGATTCTGCAGACACCTCTATGACATCTCTCAGTTTAATTCCACACCTGTGGCCATCCACTTCAATGGCCCTGACCACCACGGTGCCACTGACATCCAGGTGACAGCCATCAGATACTGTTCCTCGAACGCCAACAGTCGGTTTCGCCAGGAACAACGCCTCATCCATCTTATGGGTTGCCTCAAACCACACGGTTTTAATACCCAACATTCTTTTGTCTGAGACGCCTTTCTCTATCGAGTCCCAGTTGTATTATGACTTTCTACTTTGATGCGATAACTCTTTTTTTTTTTTTTTTTTTTTTTGTATCACCATTTTTTAAAAATTTAATAATTTTATTTATTTATTTATTTACTTATTATTATTATTATTTTTTTTTTAAATTTGTTTATTTTATTTTTTTAAAAATTATTATTTTTTTTTAAATTATTTTTTTACTTTATTATTTTTTATTTTATTTATTTCTTTAATTTTTTATTTTTATTTTTATTTATTTATTTTTTTTTAATTTATTTATTATTAATATTTATTTATTTATATTTTTTTTCATTTTTTTATTTTATTTATTATTTATTGATTACTTTTTTCTTTTTTCTCACTCTTTTCCAGTCCTTGTTTTCATTATTTTTTTTTTTTTAATGTACTATCAACTTCCTCTTTCCGGTTTAGTGGCAGCCATCTTGCTTCACATGTGACTGGACTCAATATTAAGGGAGTTTTTTCTCTTATTTTTATAGTTTCATGTTCTCTACTTAATTCTCATTTTCTTTCCCTCCTGTCTCTTGTTTGTCTGTCCCTGACGAAGGCCTTGTGGCCGCAACGTAGGTTCTTCTTGTCCTTCTCCTTGTAAGACGTATTATACTATTTGTGTGTGTGTGTTGTTTTTTTTTTTTTGTTTTTTTTTCCAAATTGAATGGTAGACCGCTACATCTCAGTTTTAAACATATCTATGTACAAATATTGGATAGTACAGAATAAGAAATAGATATATTCTACCATGAACTTGATACGACAATGACCTGGTGCTAATCTCATCAGACAGCTAATATCCTTTGAGACTTCAATGCAAAAGTTGGAATTGAAAAAGTTGATGATGTGAATGTAGGTTTATGTCTTGGGAGAAAGAAAGGAGATTGGTGACACACTGATATAGTAGGCAAGATCGCAAGATATGATAGTAGGAAATGCCTGGTTTAAATTGTATCTTAGAGGCCTATCAAAATTTTAGAAAGCATCAACATCGGTGGTAAAGACCTGAGAATAATAAAGAGTATTTGCTGGCAACAAACGATTAGCTGCCAAATAGGAACGTTTGCACAGGTTAAAAACGGTGTTCAGTTATCTGTACAGTGAAAATATAATTAGATACCTAGAGACACGTCAGGAATATCAGTTGGTGGATATAATATCAGCAATTTGAGATTCCATAATGATATATTTTAAACAGCAAAAATTGAAAAGGGGCTGCAGTAAATGACAGTAGTGACGAAAAGTGAGAATAAAAGCACTAGCCTTAAAAGTAAACGACATAAGTAATTGTCATATCTGAGAAAATACGTTCCCCAGAACGCAATATCAAAGTAAAAGAAACAGTTTTAAAACAAGTCAATATGTTCGAATACTTGGGCACGTTAATAACATCGAGTAGAAGATGTATCTCAGAAATAAAGAGTAGAACAGCCCAACGAATAAGAGCACTCCATAAAATGAGAAGTATTTTATACAACAACTCTTTGTCAGAGGAAGTAAGACATATGTCTCTTTAGTGTTATATAGAACCAATCCTGACATACGGAAGTGAGCCATGGACAGTTAGTAAACAAATAGGAAAAGCACTAGAGACCACAGTGATGAGGTGTTACATAAGGCTGTTAAAGATACTATGGACAGCTTACAAAAAGTAATGAGGATGTCCTGAAAGAGGCTTTCATTTTTTTATATGCACTGTGTTAGTGAAGACATGTTTATTTGCATACAATGCTGTTAAACACAATATCAAGTCCATTGCTGTGTCGTTAAGGATCCCGTTACGCGCCCATTGAGGCATATTGGGAATATGGTGTTAGACCAATATTTTCTTGACCATCGGCACACCAGAGTTGCTCTTGTATTCAATTCATGATGCTTGGTCTACCACGGAGCCTCAACCGGGGATCGAACTATGGATCATCGAGCTATGAAGCCAGTGCACTAACCCCCGCGCAACCGCGGCTGTGTCGTACTTATGCAA
>JAMPIV010019479.1:0-97051 GCA_024509875.1 Oreohelix idahoensis | reverse complement strand
GATAAGATGGTCCGGACACACTGCACACATGGGCTTTTGGCGGTGCCACCAAAGTATGAATTCATTGACACTTTCCAGTTCTTCGTTATCAATTTCAATTTGTGGTTTGGTCTTTACTTTGTCTGTTGTCAATACTTTGGTCTTCTTGGTGTTTAGGTATAGATTCTGGGTCTCGCTGTGTTTTTTGGTGGACAGAAGTAATTGTTCAAGTCCTTCTGGGTTGGTCGATAGGAGGACTGTGTCGTCAGCATATCTGATTTCCGGGATCTGGTACCCGCCGATGTTAAATGAGTCAACATCTGTGTGTTCTTGGTCATCTCTTTCGTTTCTCATGATATACTCGGCATAAATGTTACAGGTAAGGGGAAAGGGTACAGCCTTGTCTTACTCCTTTCTGTACTTCAAACAATTCTGATGTTTCCCCCTCTATTCTTACGGCTGCCTGTTGTTCTTGGTACAGCAGTGCGATGAGTTGTATAAGGTGGTTTGGAAATCCCATATTTTTCATAATAGCCCATAACTGCTGATGTTGCACACAATCGAAAGCTTTGGTGTAATCAATGAAACAAGTATGTAGGTCAACGTTGAATTCTCTACACTTTTCTATGATGATCCTCATGTTGAATATATGATCTCTAGTGCCTCTACCTGGTCGAAAACCCGCCTGTACTTCGTTTATTTCTGTTTCTAGCTTTTGTTGCATCCTTTTCATTATGATTTGTAAAAGTATTTTGCTGGCATGGCTTATAAGAGCTATAGTTCTGTAGTTTGTGCACAGTTTCAGGTTGCCCTTTTTTGGCAAGGGTATGTAAATTGATCTTTTCCATTCCTTGGGCCAAATTCCGCTTTGCCAGATCTTGCAGCATAATGTATGGTATATACGAGCGCTGCCTTCTCCTCCTGCCTGTATCATTTCAGCTGTTATTTCATCACAACCAGGAGATTTTCCACTTTTTAAGTGTTTGATTGCATTCCGGACTTCCTCTATGGTAGGTTCTGGTTCACGTTCCGCTTCATTCATGACGTTGTTATCTGCCGCTTTGTTTATTTCTGTATACATTTCTTGACAGTACTCCTTCCATCTGTTCAGAATATCTTTATGCTCTGTTAGAGTGTCGCCTTTCTTGTCGTTTATTGCTCGAGGTGATGATTTAAAGTTGCTGTTTTTGAGTCTCAAGGCCGCAATTTTTTGAAAATTAGTGACATTTTTTTGTTTCAATGCAGTCGCTCGCTGATATGAACAACAGTCTTTTGTCAATATCTTCATTATTATCTATTCGTCTGTATAAATGAAAGCATATTATTTCTCTGCTCAAGATGGGCCATCAGGCCAGCTACGTTTTATATTCCTAACATTATTATTAAGAAAAAGTTACTTTTCAAGGTTAGTTGTTTTTTTGAAATATGTTCGAGCATCTTCTGTAATGCGTTTGCCGCTGAATTCAAATAAAAGGACTAAGTATCGTAAAAGCGTCCAAGAAATGACTGTTGCGTATAATAGCTAAGGTCCCTTTTGTCCATTTCTTTACCTTGTGTCAACTTGGGGACGTGAATTTTTTCCTTTCCCCACCAATTGCGTCTTTTTAGCCTTGCTAGTTTCAAGCACGTGTTCAGTCATATTTTTCTTTTTGATCTCCGTTCTCATCCCGTCTACAAGGGTAAACGTTTTGCCTTCACGTCTAACAAGTTAGTTTCCATGGCGGGTAGTGACCCGCGGCATGGGCGATCATGTCTTCTAGTAGCTTACGCATTATTTTTATCCCTACATTTTATCTTTAAAGATATTTTAACGTTGTATCACGGTTAATTTTATCACAGACGTCTACCTCAGACATGTCAGTAATACCAATACCATCATCAATATAGCGGCGGTAAAACTCAAGTATTGGTCCATCATAACTTTGAAAGACCAAATATTCAAAGTGGCCCATAAACAGGCAAGAGTAACTAGGGCCCATCTTAGTACCCATAGCGACGCCACTGATTTGGTTGAAGAATTGGCCATTAAACTCAAAAGAGTTGAGAATAAGAACCAACTCAGTAAGGCGAAGAAGCGGACCTGTACTTATTTTAGCTGTCCATGGTTGTACTTATTTTAGCTGTCCATGGTATTTCAAACATGCTTTTGTAAAACCACATCTCTGTGGCCTCTGGTACGTTTCCTACGTGTTTACTAACTGTCCATGACTCACTCCCGTATGTCAGGATTTGTTCTATATAACTCTGAAGAACTCTTTTTCTTACTTCCATTAAAATCTCAAATCTGCTTGTGATAGATAGAATTAGATGACCTAGTTACTTTATTCTTGTTCCCTCTACGATCCTTTAAATGCAAGCCAAGCGTGAGAAACTGGAGCTCTGGACTTCAGTTCAGCACATTTCGGAATGGCAGAAAAGCCACAGGAAAAGGCTGGATCTACAATGTAGATAATACCCAGGAGTCTTCAACTTGGTATTGGCTGCGAAAGAGCGAGAATCTCAGCAGCTCTAGTTAAACAACAACAGTATTTGATCGCCGACTAAGACATGTTTATTTGGCCGGCAGTTCTATTGTTCTGTCACCACCAAACTTTTATGCTGATCTGTTTTAAACTTTGTAACACTAACTGAGACATCCGCGCCAAAACATTTCGTAAAAATTTACACTCATAAAAACTACGGATTTGTTGTGACATTATGAGGTTGCCAGCAGTAAATTAATATGAAATTAATATGAAATAAATATAAAGGTATGTTATCAGGCACTCGCAGGAAATAAAGAAGTAGAACACCAGACAACAGAAAAACAACAGACATGAGTGGCTTACCCAGGATTTGAACACTGGACCTTCCGTGCGACAACACCGCCTAGCCATGCAAGCGAATCACACTATGGTAAGCCACTCATGTCTGTTGTTTTTCTGTTGTCTGGTGTTCTACTTCTTTATTTCCTGCGAGTGCCTGATAACATACCTTTATATTTATTTCATATTAATTTCATATTAATTTACTGTTTACAGGCCTCAGGTTTCCCTCCCTTATTTGTAATAAATGTTTGCCAGCAGTGCCGTCTTAAGGCATTGGCACACTGGGCAGTGCCCAGGGTCCCCACGATTCTAGGGGCCCCATGCTGGGATGCTGCCATATTGTTCATAAGACATCTCTTGGCAGAGTGGATAATTGGGTATGGCTGGTAGGGGCCCAGTGCATTGCTTTGCCCAGGGTCTACAATGCTGTTAAGACGGCCCTGGTTGCCAGCCATCCCCCTGCACAAGGTCATATAGGTCGTTTTTTATGATATCTTCTTTTTCTTCTTCGTAGACTCTCATTTCAGGGAAACGATGATGTTTCAAAACTGGAAGCTTGTGTGTAGTGTAGATGGATTTGGATTGGTTTGGTTTGGTTTGTTTTTAAGGACTATCTTCATTGCACACGGACTACTCCATCAGTGCTGCGATCTCCTCCCTTAGATCACAAAAGGAGGATCTCAGCACAGTGCACAAACCCCGTAGCACCGGCTAGAATCCCAATGTGTGTATATGGGAATCACACATTCTATAAATATTTTTGCTGTGTGTAGGTTTCTAATTTTTAAATTTTGCCAGGACAGGGGCCTGATAGACCTACTCTTTACGATTTTCAACTGCCGTGGGATGTTTAACGTGCGCAACTTGCACACGTGACCTTCTATTTTTTCCCCCCTTATCCGAGAAGGCTAGGTATTCGATCTCACTACCCAGGAGACCAGGGGCAAGTATGACATCATTAGGACCACTGGTTCTGAAGAAAACAAAATTTCGATAAATTATATTACCTCAACTGGGAATCGAACACTGTATCTCTAGAACTCGAGGCGGACGCCGTACCTCTTAGCCACTCCAACCCTGAGATAGTTTAATAGTTGATATTGCATTTATGGAAACTGCTCTCATCTGTGTTGTGGTTGATTTTACAAAGTTGCTTCGCTTGAGTCTTTGCCTTCTAAGAGCATTTACGGTACGGTATGCTTGAGGGGGAGTGTACCAATTCTTTCTTTGTATTCTGTATTTATTATGTCACCTTAATCCTTGTTTTTTTTAAACAATCATCGGTACTTGTGCGTTAATTCACCGTCAAATTAATATTTTGGCAATTTATTACCCAATTCGAGCACCGTACTATGTCTTACATTTTTATATCTTACAATAGTATTTTTTTTTTCGCCTGCGGGCGGGGTTTGTACATTTGGCAGTTAGGGGTTGCGGGTTAGTCTATTATGCATTTTCGCAGGCCGGGGTTGTAGCATGGGTCATTGTTTATTTATTATTTTTAATGTAAAATGTTTGCCTCGTCTTGGCGAGGCGTGTCCCGAAGAACTGCCTGGTAAAGCTATAAGCAAGTTTGCTCAGTGTGTATCCTATCCATCTTCAGCGCCTTCTCATGTCTCGTAGACCCAATATTGGTCAGAAGATTGCAGAGAAGCACTGGTCATTTGAAAACGGTGTAATACTTGATCCCACAGTATGATCATTATTCCAGTTTCTAGCTTCATCATGGTTGAAAGTAGACAACGAGCCTGTTGACGACACTCTGCCTTCTGATCATTGTTATCTGAAATATCATCCAAGACTTGTTTTATTGCAGAAAAGCTGTGTAAAAGTGCTTTTGTCGCATCTGCCCAAGCGGACCACCTGGTATCTGACAGTCTTTTCACAAAGAGCAAATGGGACTTATTATGACTACCGCCAGCACATAATGCAGTAGAAAGGAGACCCACCGGTAGGTAGAAGCAGAAAAGAAGGTGTACAGGCTTTCAACAAATCCAAAGAAAATGACTGCTTCTGTCCGCAAACAGTTAAGATAAAAGTAATAAAGAGTCACACTAAGTCACCCTGTTATGCTCTTTCTCTCACAATTTCGTAACATCAAATGAAAAGGCGCTAAAGATGGCATACATCACAAGATCATTGGTTTAACGCTCGTATTAGAAGATGACCAAAAAAATGATGTACATATTTATTGGCGCGGGGCCCTAAAAGAAAGGGGCTCGTACATATGCTACTTTTGCTACTACGTTAATCCGGCTCTGATTAGGTAAATATTTTACAAGGGTCAGTGCATAGTGAGGGAGGGGACCAACTCTCCACCCAGCCCTCCACACCCAGCGGTGAAAACAAATAAAGGCTTTCTTGCCAGGGTACAGTTTTGTTGGTTTTGTGGGCCCTGAAAAGGACCGTGGTAGGTGCAGTTTTGTGGGCCCTGAAAAGGACCGTGGTAGGTGCAGTTTTGTGGGCCCTGAAAAGGACCGTGGTAGGTGCAGTTTTGTGGGCCCTGAAAAGGACCGTGAGGGGGAACAGATCACCAAAGATCGCTGAAGCTTGGCACATATCAGGACATACACATGTTCGTTCGTAGCTGCATAATTTACAGAGGAGGCCAAAATTCTGCAATGTCAAGCAGGATATTCTCGAACGGTCTTATGCGACGTCACAAATCTCTTACCCACCCCGTCCGTCCTTTGTTTTTTTTTTTTTTTTTTTTTTTTGTAATCCGGAAAAAATACAACTTACTCGAACTTTTTGTTTTTTACAGTTTTGTCTCGTTTTGGTGAGGCGCGTCCCGTTCAACCTAGTCGGTTATATTAGGGCGCATGTCCTAATAAAAAAGACCCTTAAGTATAGGGAATTGCTAGTCATCATAATCATCATCATCATCAGCAGCTTTCAAGTCCCTATCAGAGTCAGGTACCCATTTACAGCTGGTTAGACTGATGCGTGACACCTGTTCCCTTCCTCGCTGCCGTTGCCTTCTCTAACTCAAGATCAGAGTCAGGTATCCATTTACAGCTGGTTAGACTGATGCGTGACACCTGTTCCCTTCCTCGCTGCCGTTGCCTTCTCTAACTCAAGATCAGAGTGTCACGCATCAGTCTAACCAGCTGTAAATGGGTACCTGACTCTGATCTTGAGTTAGAGAAGTCAACGGCAGCGACTTTCCTTGTTTCCTGTGTACCGTTAACTTGTAGAACTGATTCAATACCGTTTTATTAGTTTATAAACTTAAAATAGGGGGGGGGTTGAGGGCGGGTCTGTCGTATGCGTGTCAACTATGAATGCATGAGGAACAAATCACAATGTGAAATCAACCTTTTTCAGTCAAGAAAAAGTACGGTTCTCAGTTTTGGTAATACATTTCCACAATTTGATTTTAGCGGTGAATTAACGCACAAGAACCCAATCATCAATACAATTTTTATATCTCTCATATTTCTTCTTACTATTTCTTACTCTCTATTTTTTGTTTGTTTGTTCATCTTCATCTCTTACTGCATTTTAGTTTTCAACGCCATCCTCGTCTTTACTACAGCTATTCAAATTAGTGCATTCATTTCTTCCTCATATATCTCATCTCTTTGCCTATTCTCCATTCTTTCATCCATTCTCTCCTTCTTTCGACAGAGCCCACAACAAAAACAACAATATCACGAACCTCATTTGTTAAAACAACATAATCCCTTAACTGCTAAAACACGTGTCCAGAAATAACAGTTAGAAAGTCACTGTTATCTTCATTCTCCGTAGTTGTCCTAATCAGCAGATCACCAGGTCCCACTTGACATACATGTCAACAGCAGTTAGCTTTAACAAGTTCCAGAGTTTAAATTCATAGGAAGCATTTTCACAGAAAATGGAAGAGTAGACATAGAAATAAAGGCGTCAAGAAACTCAGTGCAGCGAGTTACCAACAACACTACTGCTAAAACATCAGAATATCACGGGGAAACTAAACGACAGCTGATACTTAGCATATTCTTACGATCTCTTTGCTATTAGTGTTAAACATGATCACTGACCAGAGAACATGAGTGAAAAAAACAAATCGCATTTTGTAAGATGCCATGCTTTAGAAGAGCCATTAATGTTCACAGGAGAGACAGAATGAGAAATAATGACATCAGAATAATTGTAAGTACTACACCATGAAAAAGAAGCTGAAAATGAAAGACTTCAAATGCAGGCTCAAGCTGAAGAAAGGAAGTTACAAAGAGAGTCTGATGAGAGGAAAGCAAAAATGGAACATGAAGAAAAACTCTTAGCTTTAGAGTTGGAGAAATTGAAATTGACGAGCATGAGTAATGGTAATGATTCAAACAAGGGTTCATCTTCTGGTAAGGCTAATAATGATACTTTTAAGATTAAGTTACCAACATTTAGTCCTTCCAGTGATGACATAATATTCTATCTGGACAGATTTGAACAAGCATGTACAGCTCATAACATAGACAAAGCAAAATATGTTTATCAGTTATCAGGGATACTGACAGGTAAAGCTCTAAGTATATTAAATATGGTGGATGAACCTGACAAGAACAATTATGAGGTTGTCAGGGCCGCTTTGTTAAAGAAATATCAGCTTAACGAAGACGGCTATCGTCTACAATTTAAAAACATGTTACCTGAAAAATGGAGTTGAATTCTCCGAGTTTATTGCAAGAATACGCATTACTTTCTCACGATGGGTTGAACTATCTAAGACGGAAAAAACTTATGAAGGACTTATGGACTTAATACTTAGAGACAAAGTCATGTCGTCTGTCAATGAGTCTTTCCTTGCTTTCCTTCATGAACGTAAACCTAAAACAATAAAAGAAATGGAAGATTTCTGTTGCCAATACGTAACTGCGCACCCACACATAACCATGGGTAACTCTAAGGTGAAAGAAGGTTTACCAGTTGCTTCGGCAGCTCCGTATGGTCAAAACTTTGCTCGTAGATCCCAACAAAATTTTGATAGAAAGGGTAGCGGTAATTTCTGTCAAAATCATGGAAATCAATTTCATGGTGATTCTTCTTCGAAGAATTGGAGACAACCTGATAGTGGTCGTTACTATCACCCTAATAATTATAAGCATTTCAAAAGAGGATATGGTAATAGAGGTTATTCCTGCCGAAGACCTCAGAACCAAACAAATAGATGTTCGCATCAATGTGAACATGATAGTAATCGTGGAAACTGGAATTCGAACCAGGATAACAATTACAATAGAGACAATAATAACTGCAGAGATAATAATAACTCTGATAACTTCAGAGGTAATAATAGTCGGGGTAGATCTCAACACAAAAAAAAGAGATATCAGCAGGCTAATGCTGTACAACAGGAAACTGAGGGAGCCTGTAATCATGGTGTTGATAATAAAAACTTTGACGCTGTCACTGGTTCTGCTTTTGACTTTGAGAGAGCAAACAAATGCCCCCAATGCAGTACTTTATTCGAACCGGGTACCATAACTACTTTGAGTTGTGGTCATTCACTTCCCGCTCTTCCTGCTGCTGTTGCGCATGACGGGAGGGGTTCTTTAATTCTACATAAGGGTCTTGTTAATGATACTCCGGTCTCACTACTTTTCGATTCCGGATGCACCACTATTGGTGTTAGACAATCGCTTGTAGATCCATCTTGTGCTACAGGAAGGGTTATTAAATGTGTCACATTTGGCGGCACTCTAGAAAAATATCCTACTGCTGTAATTCGCATTGCCACTCCTTTCTTTACTGGAGATGTGCATGCTTGTCTCTTACCTAATCCTATTGCGGACCTTATTATTGGTCGTATTCACGGAGTTAGGGAGTGTACCCCACAGCAGATTGCTGCTTGGGAAGATAATAACATGCAAGCTACAAATGCAGTAGTTACAAGAGCACAAGCTCTACAAACACCCGAAACTTCACTGAATAGTGATAATGAAGTTGATAGCCAAGATAGTCACTTAGTGATTACTCGTGACTCTTTCATAAAATTGCAAGAAGAAGATCCTTCTTTAAAAAAATTCTTCGTTCTTGCGAAGAAAGGTGATCCGAATCAGGATACAAATAGAAAATCTTGGATTGCAATGAGAAACGGCGTACTTGTACGTATGGTACAAGATTCGACTACGTCGGCACATTCGCAAATTCTTGTTCCCAAGAGCATGAGAGTCCAAATATTACAACATGCTCATGACTCGCAATGTGCTGGACATATGGGTTTTGCCCGTACGAAGTCGAGAGTCCTTGCGGCTTTCTTTTGGCCTTTTGTCAATAAGGACATTCGTATTTACTGCCGATCATGCAAGGTATGTCAGGAGGTCAAATCTAGAGGACCACGACATGCTGCGCCTATCCAGGCTGCTGACATTCCTATTCGGCCGTTTCAGAAAATGGCCATAGATATTATTGGCCCTTTTAAGGTCAAGTCGGCCAGAGGACATCAGTTTATCATTACATGTGTCGATATGTGCACACGTTGGCCAGAGGCTATTCCTCTTAAGAGCATATCTACTACAGATATCGCAGATGCTCTTTGGTTGATATTTTCTCGCTTGGGGTTCCCAGAGAAATATTGTCAGACCATGGCACTCAACTCATATCTGACACTATGTCACAGGTAATGTCTACCTTACATATTGAACGATCTCTCAGTAGTATCTACCATCCTATGTCTAATGGGGTAGTTGAGCGTCTGAATAGAACGCTCAAGACTTTGCTTGGTAAGATAACTGAAGATCATCCTCAAGATTGGGACAGGGTTTTACCCGCGGCTCTCTTTGCCTATAGAGAAGTCCCTAATGAACACACAGGATTTTCTCCCTTCGAACTTGTCTTTGGCGCGCGTCCACGCGGCCCTATGTCTTTATTACACGATCTCATCACTGCCGATGATATTAGCGATGAAACTCAATCCTCATATGAGTATGTCATTGCTCTTAGACAAAAGATCATTGAGGCATGTAAGCTAGCAACTGCTTCATCAGAAATTGCTAAAGAGAAGGCAAGGCAGTTTGCTAACAAGAATAGATGTCTACGACAACTTTGTCCAGGTGACAAAGCATTCGTCCTACTCCCCAGTAGGGAAAATAGACTTCTTATTGCATGGAAAGGTCCGTATGCAATAGTCTCTCAGATTTCCGATGTTGACTATGTGGTCGATATTGATGGAAAGCATAAAACTTTCCACATAAACATGCTTTCGGAATTTCACGAACGTCCGGACTATTTGCTGCCTATTTTCCAGGCAACGGATGATGCTCCTGCACCTCACGGTCATTATTCATCCCTGTCTGTCATACAGGATGAGGAAGCTACCTTCTCTGATGTCAACCTTCCCCTTCCAGTGGTTCCATTACATTCCACGGAATCTTGGAAAAACGTTTCTGTTTCTCCTAATCTTTCTGGTGACGAACATCGACGAGTCTCGTCGATGTTACAAACATTTCAGGATGTTCTCACTGACATTCCTGGACACACAGATGTCATAGAACATGACATAATTCTTACCGACAATAATCCAATTAGGGTTAGGCCGTATCCTATTCCTGTACACTTTCAGTCGCAAGTGGAAAAGGAATTGGATGAAATGATTCAATTAAATATAATTGAACCATCGACTTCACCATATTTTTCTTCCATGGTTATTGTCCGGAAGAAGGATAAGAACATACGAATTTGCGTTGATTATCGCAAATTGAATCAGGTCACAAAGTTCGACGCTGAACCGATGCCTTTGTTAGAAGATCTACTGATTAGACTTTCTAATTCTAGATTCTTCACTAAACTTGACTTGTCTAAAGGTTATTGGCAAGTGCCTTTAGCAGAGCATGCCAAACCTCTTACTGCTTTTTCTACACCTAGGGGTCTATTTCAATGGAATGTTATGCCTTTTGGTCTCATGAACGCCCCTGCCACTTTCGTTCGCATGATGCGTCGAAATTCTGTCACATCGTTCGGATGTCATCGCATACTTAGATGACATCTGTCTCTTCAGTGATACCTGGGAAGATCACTATTTTAGGGTTATATGACTTACTGTCCACTCTACGTGAGAATAATTTGACAGCAAAACCTTCTAAAGCTTTTGTTGGTTTTGGTGAAATCTCTTTCCTGGGTCATCGTGTTGGTCATGGTCTCTTGAAGACAGAAGACCACAATACTTCCAAAATACTGAACATCTCTGTTCCTAAAAAACGAAGAAACAAGTTAGGAGTCTCTTAGGTTTAATTCAATTTTATGGGAGATTTATTCCAAATTTATCTTCGATCATGGCACCTCTCTCAACATTGTTGAAGAAAGGTTCGCCTAATCTGGTCCGTTGGTCTGAAGAATGCCAATCTTCACTAGACCAAATCAAGAATATATTTTCTTCTCCTCCCATCTTAAGATTACCTACTCTTGATAGGACTTTTGTTCTTCGGAGTGATGCTTCATCCACTGGGATTGGAGCAGCACTGATGCAAGAATATGCAAATACTCTGCATCCTGTTATGTACATTTCTAGAAAACTAAATGCGGCAGAGAGGAACTACTCGGTTTTAGACCGTGAGTTGTTAGCGATGGTTTGGTCAATTCTAAAAGCTACAAAAGATTCCTCCTGGGCGCACATTTCATTCTAGAGACTGATCAGAAAGCTCTTACAGCTATTCAGACTAAGAATTTGAAGAGTTCGAGATCCACTCGATATGCTATAGCTCTTCAACCTTTTCACTTCACGGTACGAGCTATCCGTGGTGCGGATAATGTGATGGCTGACATTTTGTCTAGATGCCCACATGACTCCAACTAATACTTCTGTCCTATATTTCTATATATTACAGAGTCATAACACACCTATATTTCTACAATAGATTAGCACATCTGTACTTACTTTATATGTACACACTATCGTGCTTTGTTGTCATCTTCTTCTGTTCGTTTTTTAAAATGATAGAGGAGGACTGAGTAGTTAATATAAGGGCCGTTAGTTTACTAAACAGCCACAATTATTAATAATGTATTGTACCTTATGAAGCATATTAGTTATTAATTAGCATTATATTGCTTGTACTTTCTCAGAATGTCATTGTTGAGCTGAGGACTTACCTTACGAGTTCTAGATTGTGTACTTACCCTCGGAATACCAGAGCATATGTCCTGGATCGTCATGTAGTTTAACTTTACTATGTACTTATGTCATTACATGTCAAAGAATGTACTATTTAAATTTTCCTATCAGATTTGTACATCCATTTTTAAAGACAATATTAGAGTATGCTGTTTAATGATGATTATAGTAACTTGCATACGTATATTGTGTTTACATGCTAACGTGATGTGTGTTGGTGACACCTCCCCGATGTGAATATTTTTTGAGACATATTTATTTTTCTGTTGAGGTATATCCTCACCAGACACTCTATAATTAGCCTATTGTTTGGCAATTTAATTAATTATCAGCGCATAATTCGTGCGTTTTGAGCCGCTTATCGCTTGCTCTTTGATATTGAAAAAAAAATATGTTCCACATTTTTTTTTTATCGGGAGGAGGTGGTGATATGTTGCGTGATAAATTCTCGCAACATCGTTTTATTTCAATATCTGTTTTATAACGCAAGGGCAACAACTGCTTGTAATTTATAGTCACTTTTCTCGGTAAGCATTTGTCTTCTCGCGTTGGTATCGAATGCAGTTAACTTTTGAGCTGTGGTCATTTTTGCGCTGGACTGCGCATGACTTGTCTTGTTGTTTGTCGATCGGTTTCCGCCCACCACTAGTGGGAGTGAGCGATTTGGAATGGCGAAAGAGATGCCTCGTTGAAGAGGGGATCTCCGCTTTTTTTTTGTTCTGTCAGGGATGTGTAGTCCTCTTATGGATATTTCGTTTAGTCGAGATAATACCTCTAGTGTTTTCCCACATGTCGGGAGGCGTGATATTTCTGTGTATTTCATGAAAGCAAGGTAAATTGACTTTTTCATTAACTCTATCGATTTTGGGTCGTGAGCGATTTCGATTCATAGCCTGTCTCCGAAAGTCGTCGTCACGAGATGTTCTTTCCCAGCTCACATGTCGCTGCATTGTACTGCATCGGTTGATGCATGTACCAAGGACCATTACTTGCTACTTTGTTAAATGAACTAGGTTTAGAAAACCTTTATTATCTAGAGGATATTCTTGAGGACATTATTTATACTTCGGCAGACGTGTCTGTCTTGCTGAAGTCAACTAAGGAGAGTGAACTGATCTCATACATCTGGTTATCTCCTGGCTGTTATAGAAAAAGGATGGAGTTTTTCACCTGACTACATTTACAGCACTTTGAAATATAACATGCATCTGACTCATCATTGTAATGCTGTTTACCGTCTATTGCTGTATTGAATGTTGCTGTGATAATGACTGTTTGATGTGCCTACACATTTGCGTAACCATTTTGTCACTGTGGCGTCCACAATAAATAATGAAGAAAAACGTCAACGGCTGTTTCAAGACTCATTGACTTTATACGTCGTGAGTTTACTGACGTCCTATGTGGATTGCCCTGTTATTGTTGTATGAACATTGTTTTGACTGAACACATCTACACACTACACAAAACCAGACATGCGGATACCATCCATCATCACATGGCATCACGCATCACTGACCAGAGAACATGAGTGAAAAAAACAAATCGCATTTTGTAAGATGCCATGCTTTAGAAGAGCCATTAATGTTCACAGGAGAGACAGAATGAGAAATAATGACATCAGAATAATTGTAAGTACTACACCATGAATGGAATATGCAGAAAGATCGAAAATTAATTAGTATGATCATCTTCTGCTTCTTCTTCTTCGTTCACCCTCAGATGTCAACTTGAATATGTTCAAAGAAAGCAGTGGTCAGTTTGAGGATGTTGACATCTCCGTAGAGCTTTTCTAGGAATAGTAATGGTGATGGCCATATGTGCTATCTCTGTTCCTCATATGTTGGGCACCTTTGAAGTAGATGCTCAGTAGCCATTATAACAGTACCACAGTTACACTCATCAGTAGTTCTTATCTTTAACTTGTTGAATAGATGGTATCCCAATCTGTTGTGATCTGTACGAAGTCTGACTTTTAATGGAGGGAATAAAAAATAAAATATTTTAAACACACGCTTTTAATGCACTAAAAAGCCACAAATAATTTTTCAAGGAGTTTATAGCTTGCAGTAAAAAAATGTAACATCAAACTGACAAAAAGCCTGGGGCGCTTAAGCGCTTATCATATATTTTATCCTTAAGTGTCTAATGAAGTATAAAGCAGAAGTTCATTTCTTGCAGAATCAGCGATAATAACAACAACAATACTAATAACAACAACGACAACAACAATAGCAACAACAATTATAATAACGACAACAACAATAACAATAATAATAATAACGACAACAACGACAACAACAATAATAATAATAACGACAACAACAATAATAATAATAACGACAACAACAATAATAATAATAACGACAACAACGACAACAACAATAACAATAATAAAAATAACGACAACGACGACAACAACAATAATAATAATAATAACGACAACAACGACAACAACAATAACAATAATAATAATAACGACAACAACAATAACAATAATAATAATAACGACAACGACGACAACAACAATAACAATAATAATAATAACGACAACAACGACAACAACAATAATAATAATAACGACAACAACAATAATAATAATAACGACAACAACAATAATAATAATAACGACAACAACGACAACAACAATAAAAAATAATAAAAATAACGACAACAACGACAACAACAATAATATTAATAACGACAACAACAATAATAAAAATAACGACAACGACGACAACAACAATAACAATAATAATAATAACGACAACAACAATAATAATAATAACGACGACAACGACAACAACGACAACAACAATAACAATAATAATGACAACAACAACGACAATAATAACAACAACGACAACAATAATAACAATAAGACAACAACGACAACAACAATAACAATAATAATAATAACGACAACAACAACGACAATAATAGCAACAACGACAACAACAATAATAATAATTACGACAACAACGACAACAACAATAACAATACTAATAATAACGACAACAACAACGACAATAATAACAACAACGACAACAATAATAACAACAAAACTAATAATAACGACAACAACAACAACAGCGACAGCAACAACGACAATTAAAAAAACTGCAACAACCAGAACCACCCTTTAGGGAAAATACGGAAATGTTGGACAGTGAAAGATAAAATGAACACCCATGAAAAGAACACATATGTCTTGCATTCTTTTCTTGGGGCATTTTCTGGAAAATGCGGAAACGGCGAGCATTGCACAGTCAAAGTTAAACTGAACATCTAAAAAAACACGCAGCCCTTTGAATTTCTTTGATGGTGCATTCATCATTGACCATAAGTCATGATAAGTTTGACTATAAAGATCTAACAAAGTTGAAATGTTAATGGAAAAAAAGGAAACGACTGCAGGAGAATTAGTATCGTCAGAAGGTCATGCAGCAGAAGGTCATGCAGCAGAAGGTCATGCAGCAGACGGAGCATAACATAAATATTTCCCGTCATGTTTTGACGGGTTACATGCTCGTGTCATAAGAAAGTGTAAATCTATTTCATGTTTTTAGCTGCAGCAAAGTTTGTAATAGGTGTCTTCAAAGTTCATATGACCACAGTTATCGCTTGATATTATTCCACTGTACACAGCACTAAAGGATGAAGGGAAATCAATCGCAAAAAGTTGATACATACTATGCTTCTTCATGGTTCTTATCTCCGTCGTTCTTCTTCAGATTTCATGTAAGTGGATACAGACAAAAGGCTCATGGGAAAAATAGGAGGTCCCGTGTGCAAGTTGCGCACGTTACGAATCCTACGACAGTTGGAAATCGTAAAGAAAAGGCCATAAAGCCGCTGCCCTGGCAAAATTTAAAAAGTAGAAACTTACCACAAACAACTATTTATAGAATGTGTGATTTCTATATACAGACATTGGGATTCTCGCCGGTGCTACGGAGTTCGTGCACTGTGATGAGATCCTCCTGTTGTGATCTAAGGGAGGAGATCGAACGAAGTAATGATGGAGTTGTCCGTGTGCAATGAATATAGTCCTTAAAACCAAAACCAAATCAAAAGACTGTTTGACGTTGCCCACAGCAGAAGAAAGTATTCAGCAATAGACAGTCATGAAAACACACACACACACACACACACACACACACACACACACACACACACACACACACACACACACACACACACACACACACACGCACACACACACACCCACACACACACACACACACACACACACACACACACACACACACATATATATATATATATATATATATATATATATATATATATATATATATATATATATATATATATATATATATATATATATATATACATACATGTGCTGTATACACATCACATTTACATAGCCATAGTAACACCCACATAGATGTTATAGAATTACACATAAAACTACGCAAACATATGTGCAATGTCATCATGATTTTCGTTTTCTCTCCATATGAAGCACTGTAGCTACCACTGTAGCTAGTCCCCCTGCAGAAAGCCTACACCAAGCATTCACATGCTCTTGCAACAGTCGTTTCTGTAGCCACTTGTTTCACATAATGAAGTTGCCAGTCCAATGACCAATCTCACATAAGTCGCCTTTTACGATATGCCTGGGGGGAGAGGTGGTTATGCTTTTTTTATCTCATCATAAGTTGCCCAATAACTACACGGGACATATAATGTAATGCATGCAAGCATAAATATACTTTTCATATTTACATGCATATATGAATACATGCATGTTCACATGCACATATATACGTATATTTTTTCCCACTAAGCAATATTGGCCTTTTTTTATTTCTGCCTTATCATCTACTCGGGCGCAATGTTCGCACTTCTTGCAAGACGAATTTGTTTTAAGGAGAAAAAAAAGTTGCGTATAAAAAATGCTGTAACAGATTTATGAGTTTGTCCTGAGCTAACACAAATATTCTTACCTTGCACTCAGGCGAACAGGGTTACAGACACGGGTCGAGATAGTGAATTAAGCTTGAGTCATCGAAAGTTCAATATTTACAATAGTGATTGTCGTTTTCTTGTATTTTATGAATGGACGTTTATTCCGTCAGACTTTCTATTCATGGGTATAAGATCTCGTGACCTTGGTATTTTTTTGTTGTTAAAAGTAAGCCTTAGTTCTTAATGTTGGTGCGTCGGGGGAGAGGAGGTACGGAGTGTCGAAAGGGCGCGGGGGCGGGGGGGGGGGGGGGATGATAATGGTGAGAAAATTGTGGGGTAAGGTAAAAACGGGCCGGAAAGATAGAGACACTGAATAGATGATTTCTTAAATTTAAAATGTAAAGCGATAAGTTTCTGTTTGTACGTTTTGCCTTCTCTTCCTTGGGAGGAAGGGGGAGGGGGGGGGGGGGGGGGTGAAAAAAAGGGGGGGGCCCCCTTTTTTATAATTATTATCATCAGCATTATCATCATCATGGTTTTCGTCTTCTTGTATTTCTTTTTTTCTCCTTGTATGTATCTACATTGTTGCTGCTGTAGTAGTTCTTCTTCTTCATCTTCTTTCTTGTATGTTTTTCTTCGTGTTTGTTATCATGTGCTGCTTGCTACCACGTTAGATGAATATCTTCTAATCCATATAAGTCGTCTTGTGTTAACGGTGTAAATCTTTTTTGTGTTAACCGTACAGGTCTTCTTGTGTTAACCAGTTAAGTCTTCTTGTGTTAACCGTGTTAACAGTCTTCTAGTCAATCAATCAGTCAATACCATTTAGCTCCCCAAGGAGCATAGGCCTTCAAAAAACACAAGCCAAGTCCTTCTGTCACGTGTCATCATCTCAATTTCTTTATACATCTACCTCATCATTTTCATTTCTATGTGTGACGGTATTGCCTCCCCTGCTTTGCAGTAGTGGTCCAACAGTGGCCAAAACTGAAGGGTATCTAATATGGGCTTCAAAGGTGTCTACGTTCGCACAAAATTAATATTGGCAGAGATGTAAAAAAAGAAACAACACGCTTCTATCTCCATGGAGTCTTCACAAGATATTCAGAATAAGCGAGAACAATATTGGTTTGGCTGAGTATGTTAACTCTGTAATTCTGCCGACGCTTTTGTGAAGGACTTAAGCACTTATTAATTTCAGCTCGTTTAAGCCCCCACCTCTGATTTACTCAGTGGAATTATATTATTCTAGTATAGCTCTGTTTAGAGTGTGTGTAGTAAATTGACTGAGACAAACATGCAGTAACTTTAAAATGATTAAATCGAAGTTAAATTTTTATAATTAGAAATAAAAAAATTTAATAATCACTTAAGTTTTAACAGTTGGAAAATAATTTGAATAGTTATTGTTCAAGAAAACGTATCATCACGGTCTTTATGGATTGGGAAATGTTACAAGAAGTTCAAGTGGCAGCATAGATTTGAACTTAGCTGCCAATGACGGTTCTGCACCTTCTTATGGGTTGGTTATTTTCACACTGCTCACGCTGCCTGATCAATTGTTCATCTCATTTCCCCAGGAGTGTCGGAGATGTTCGGCACTTTCTTCGTCTTGCAAGGCTACGAAACTTTGTTTTAAGGAGAAATAAAAAGTTGCGTATAACCAAAAACTATGGTAACAGATTTATGAAAGTTTGTCCTGACGCTTTTCACCCCATTGTTTACCATTGCACTCAGGCGAACAGGGTCCCCAAATTAACAGACTTACCCTCGGGTCGAGATAGTGATCCCTTAAAAACTTTCTTGATTCATCGCAATTCAATAATTACAATAGTTATATGTCGTTGAAACTTGGTTTTTAAATACGAATGGACGTTTTTCCATATATATCTCCACTAATTGAAAAGTGTTCATGGGTAAGATAAATTGACCTTGGTATTTTTTTTTTGGGTTAAAAGTAAGCCTTAAATTGAATTATTTAATAGACATTTACACTGGTTTAAAGGAAAAAGCTTACAGTTAATTTTAAAGTCCGAAATGTTTATATGGTCGCGGGGGCACTTCTTTGGAAATGGGGGGGGGTATGCATAGAATGTATATGGTGATTTCTTCCATCTTTCCCTGACCTGGTGGTAAGGTAAAAACGGGCCGGACAACTTATGAGACACTGAACTAGATGATTTCTTAAATTTAAAATGTAAATGCGATAAGTTTATCTGTTTGCATACGTTTTTATGCCTTCACTCAAGCACGCCTTCCTGGGGAGGAAGGGGGAGGGGGAGGGGGGGAATATGAATCGGGGGGGGTCCACTTTTTAACATAATTTCCTCTCTGACTCAGCATTTCCTTCATCCCCTGGTTTTCGTCTTTCTTGTATTTCTTTTTTGTTCTCCCTTGTATTTAAAAGTTACTACATTGTTGCCCCAAAACTATAGTAGTTCCCCCCTTCTTTCCAATCCTTCCAGGACCTCTTGTTTACAATTTTTTTCTTCGTGAAGTTTGCTCGACACGGTTATCATGTGCTGGTATCTTGCTATACATTTACGTTAGATGAATATCTTGCTATTTAATCCATATAAAAAAAACAGGACTTGTGTTATGTCTTGGGAAGTCAACCTGTTAAAAACTCACCCCCATGTTATCTTTTTTGTGTTAACCGTAAAGGTCTTTTGTGTCCCAACCACGTTAAGTCTTCAGAATGTGTTAACCGTGTTAGCATGAAAACAGTCTTCTAACCGTCATCAATCACTTCAATACCAATTTTAGCTCCCAAATTCCAGCATAGTTTGCCTTCAAAAAAACATCAAAAAGTTTGCTTTCTGTCTTCACGTGTCATCATCTCAAGGGTTTGGATAAGACTTTATACATCTACCTCATCATTTTCATTTAATATGTGTGACGGTATTGCCCTCCCCTGCTTTGCATGTAGTGGTCCAACACTTGGCCCAAAACTGAAGGGTATCACCGTAAAACCACATGGGCTTCAAAGGTGTCTACGTTCGCACAAAATTAATAACTCATATGGCAGACATTTAGTTAAAAAAAATCTAGAAACAACAGCTTCTAAATCTAACAAGGAGTCTTCAAAATATGAAGATATGACAGAATAAGCGAATTGCTCAAAATATGTGGTTTGGCTTTCTCTCTATAAGTTTAACTCAAAAAAACAAACATCTGCCGACGCTTTTATTTAAGGACTTAAGTTTATGTCTTATTAAAAGTTCAAATCGTTTAAGCCCCCCTAATACTCTTGATTTTACTCGTGGAATTATATTATTCTAGTATAGCTCTGTTTTGAAAATGTGTTGAAAAATAAAATAAATTGTATACTGAAACTTAAACATTTTCAGCTCCCAGTAACTTTAAATAAAATATTAAATCGAAGTTAAATTTAGTTAAAATTAGAAATAAAAATAATTAATTTTCACTTAAGTTTCAAAAAACAGTTGTTTGTTAAAAAACACCGCTCAATAAATATGTGCAATTTTTCTCTTTAGTTTTTATATTTTAAAAAGGCAGTAGTTACACATTTTATTTAACTAGGTCTTTGTTATACATCAGCATGTGGGAAAAATTGACAAGAATCTTGTGAAATGCTGTAGATAATTATTTGAATGTAGGAAAAGCTGTCATGTTATGTGAAGTGTAGCACCTAATCAAAAACTAACTGGAAAAAAAAAAGATTAAATAACACTGTACTCAACATATGTCAGCTCCCTTTAATCCATAGCAGAAAAAATCTCAGAATAATCAGTGCACATCCATGTGAAAAACATCACATTTTACAACAATCACTTCAAATATATAATGTCCCCAATGACTTTTTTCACCACAAATCTGTAAATATTAACTAAACAACTATGACTAATATTATTTACACCACTAACTTCCCTTTTTACATTTCCCAGAAGATAGCCACAATATCACACATGCTTTTATGGTAGTCATAAAAACATTGTGGGTGTAGATGTGGCCAGGACATCCAAAAAAACCTAATAATGGAGCGCAAACATAAAGAATAACCAACTTTTTGATCAGGAGATCACACCCAACATTGAATTGTTGTATTTATCTATCATTTTTGGTTTGACAAGGTGCTTCCACTTTGGCCTGAGAATATACAAGGAAAACCTTGGATCCTATACTGCATATTGCCCATCTGCCTTTAACCCATTACCATTTCATTCAAATCTGAGATTTTGAGAATGGGTAAAAGGCACTCTGAAATTTTTTGCAACAGCACGTTCATAAAACAATTTTTTCTTTTCCTTGTGAATTTTTTCATAGAGGCATGAAGCATTTCGATATTAATGCTTCAAATCATTCTTTAAAACATTTGAAAAAACCAAGGAGTTAAAAAAATTCTGCAATGTATAGACCAGTAGTCGCGAATGCATGGTTTTTCTGAATCCCAATATTTATATAGGACAGCAATAAACTTGATCAAGTTTCATGGCGTGTGACTTTGGGTCCACCGAGAATACAATGAATATTGTTTCGCAGGGTTTATATTTGATACATTTGAGTTGGTATAAATCTATTGATGCACTTGGGACTTCCAATCGTGAACCTCATCTGTAAACAAATTTACACTGAAACATTTAAATGGGGTTGACAAGGTCAAAAACCCCTCAGTCACAACCTGGTGTTCTCTTTGGACAAAAAGTGATTTTGTGTTATCCCCTCAGTCAATTTTAACCAATCTGGGGACATCTTGTGAGGATGCACCTGCCTCTAGACTTGTGGCAGTTCTCATAGCTTTACTTTTGGTCACAATTGTTTCTTTGCCTCTTTATCCTTCTCCTTTAGTGACCTGAAAGTTTTGCTTTTTTTATATTACCAGCCCTACTGATGCATGTTCAATCAGCTGTGATCTACATCGCCCTCAGAATGATCACTTTCATGAATATTCTGACACAAAGTCTTTACAATGTCTTCATTGGAATTACTAAACCTAACTTCTAAATCAGTGTCGCTCGAGTTTCTTCTGTCCACTTAAAATTAGCGTCGTGCTTGCTCCGCTGAAAGCAGGTGTTAGAAGAAGATTCTCGATCCATTTTTATATGTAAACAAAAAGGAATAGAAATGGATATAAAACACACAATTTAGCCAAAAATTTGTTTTTTCGCTCATAAACGTCCATAAACATGTCCTGGATATAATGAAATGATTTGAAAACAAGCTAGTTGCTAGGTATTTATAACTTTTCGTTCAAACTCGACATATATCACACTGGCGCGCCACGCGCGTCATTGGTAAGATTCTCGATCCATTTTGTATGTAAACAAAGGAATAGAAATGGATATAAAAAAAGGCACACAATTTTAGCTTCAAAAAATTTGTTTTTCGCTCACAAACGTCCATAAACATGTCCTGGATGTAATGAAATGATTTAAAAACCAGCTAGTTGCTAGGTATTTATAACTTTTCGTTCAAACTCGACATATATCACACTGGCGCGCTACGCGTCGATGGTCCGGACGGAAGTCCGATCGGGCGCGTGGCGCGTCCGTTTGGACGGAATGAGTTAAGAAGGAATTCTGAATTTTAATTCTTCACTGTAGCAAGGTCTGGTATCTTGGCGAGCGATTTCTCAAGTGAAATAGCTTGAGAAAATGGTCAGATTAAATTCACTGCCTTCCCACGTTTTTGTTATGTGCGCCTCAAAGATCAGTCAATCTGATTTGAATATGTTGCATGACTCAGCTAATGCAAAATTTCAAACATTACTTTTCTGAAAATGGACCTGTACACATCCGCTTGCCTTTGGGTACAAACTTACGAACATGTCGGTAAACTCATATAACAACGTTTTCCCAATGTAACAATCATTACTTTTATCAGGAAGTAATCTCTTATCTGTGTCTGTCCATCAGTTGTCTCCCCGTATTCCAAGCTTTGGCGATGAGCATACCCGCGTCTTATCAGTGATTAAGCACTGCGCTGAGGTGATTTACGTGTTAATCTGTATACTGATATCGCTGCGCCCACGATAGCCAACATGGTTAGGTCGCTGCCACTCCTTGCAACGCAGGGAGAAATGGATAACAACCAGACATGTCTACTTATCACTGAGAAAAGTGTAAGAAGGAAAATACATAATATCTGCTACACATAGCAGAAAAAGAAAGAAAGACAGTGCGACAAATGAAAGCACACAATAAAATCAGTGCCACAAATGTACCGATACTGCCGAGTGAAACAAAGATCGAGGATGATCGCCCCATTTTATGACACTATCTGCTGTTATATTCTTCGTGTGTTTTTTGGTCTACCTCTGTCTCTCTTACCCTGGAGATTCCAGAACAAGGACCGCCTTATCCCGACATGAACAGGTTTCATCAGTGTATGTCCTACCCTTGTTATCTCCTCTTCACATATATTGTTCCACTGGCATTTGTCTGGTTCTTGGCATTAGTTCCACACTAATGACCTTGTTGTACCATTTCAATCCTTCTCTTCGACGCAAAAATCCATTTATGATGGATGTAGCTTTTTGGTTGTTGTTTTTGCTGTTCTTCCATGTTTCAAACCATACTCCTCTCCGGCAGTGTTACTCGACCTTTTCTTCTAATTCATTTTTCCAGTATTGTTGTTTATACTGTACTTTAATCGGTCGCTGTTATCTTGTCATATCTTATCAATCAACCGTGGTTACCTGACCGCTTCTGCAGCCACGTAGGCACGTTTGTTTGATTTATCGTTACATATCTCTTATACTCCGGCTGAGGAGTGGTGACAAACCCAGATGTATCTTGGAGAATGTAGATAACGAACGTTTGATTTGCGAACATGGCAGGAAAACATTGCCTCAAAACAATGTTGCTCGGGGTTTCCAGTATGAATAAAAGATGTATTTAAAGATAATGTGTTAACTTGCAGACATGACCAGATGGAGAAGACTAGTGTCACGAAATGGATTGTGGCAACTCCTTCTTCTTCCTAATCTCTGTTTCACTACGGCAGTAATCAGTTACATTTGTGGTACTAATTTTATTGCGTACTTTCAGTTGTCGCACTTTTTTCTTTCTTTCTCTGCTAGTAGCAGATATTTTGTATCTACATTCTTTCGCTACTTTCATTATCTTGTGTCTTGTCTGTTTATCTGACACTCCTTGTGGATGATAATACTAAACATTTGCAGGAGCGGCTGAGAAAACATTATCGATAACCAAGTTGGTAAATCGCAGGCCCCGCCGATATCAGTACACAGATTAAAACGTACATCGCCCAGCGCAATCTGCTTACTCATTGATAAGGTACGGGTGCGTCTACACCAATGTTGTAAAAAAACTGATTTTGGGTGTGCTCAAGCAACAGATAAGACATTACTTTTAGCGAAAGTAGTAAAGTGTTACATCTTACACACATTGTCGTGTGAGGTTACCGATGCATTTATAAGTTGGTACACAGGGCGATCGGATGTTTACAGCCCATTTTCAGAAAAGTAATGTTTGAAATTTTGCATTAGCTGAGTCATGCAAAATATTCAAATCAGATTGGCTGATCATTTGAGCTTCATAACAACGAGTGCATGGGAAGGCAGTGAATATAACCTGACGCTTCAGTCAGTCAAAACTACTGTGAAAATCGCTTGCCAAGACACAAGACCGTGCCAGAGTTAAGCCTAGAATTCAGAATTCCATTTTATCAGACCAAACACCTTTTATTTGAGTATTTATCAGGGCTTAAAAACAGCCCAGGAAATCTCTATCATTTTAATAAGGAAAGCCGCTGTCTGAGGAAACTGAAGGAAACACACAAAGTCAGAGAGGGAACTTATTAAATTAACGACACCCCAGACGCGTGTAAGAGGCCGATTCAAGTCTCTTTTATTCATCTGAGCAAAATGTCTGTGAGCCAGGATTGGCTTATTGGTGGTACCAGCAGAAAGTACTATCTCTGGAACAAGAAGGGAACAGTGGCATAAGCTTTAAGACGAGGGACTATCTTTGTAGACTCTCCCTGACATTTCTGGGAAACGAGCTATACCCGATAACCTTGACCGGCGACGAGCGAGAGCAGTGTAAACAGAACCCATCTGCGAGAGCAGAAACTACTATTGGCAGCTAAGTTAAAAATATACGCTGCCAAAATGAACTTTTTTTCATCGTCTCTATTACCAATCAATGATGCAACTTTTCTTATAAACTATTCAATTATTTTTTAACTGTTAAAACTTAAGTGATTATTAAATTTTGCTATTTGTAAATTTACAAATTTAACTTCAATTTAATCATTTACTGCATGTTTGTCTCAGTCAATTTACTACACTCACTCTAAACAGAGCTATACCAGAATAATAAGAATTCTACTGAGTAAATCAGAGGTGGGGGCTTAACGAGCTAAAATTAATCATTGATCAATTCTTCACAAAAGTTGTCGGCAGATTATAGAATTAACGTGCTCAGCTAAATGCAGAATTGTTTTCGCTTATCTGACTATCTTGTGAACACTCCTTTGTGATAGCAGTGTCATTAATTTTCTATCTACATCTCTGCCAAGAGTAATCTTGTGCGAAGGTAAACACCTTTAAAGCCCATATTAGATAATCCAGTTTTGGCCACTGTTGGACCACTACTGCAAAGCAGGGGAGGCAATACCGTCACAACTGTATTACGAGAAATGATATACATTTCCAGCAGATGACTGTGTTGTAATAAACAACTATGATAAAGTAACTTCTTGAAAGAGATTACAATTTATATATCGGTTATGTAGTGAATTTGGTAAACATGTCAGACGACTCGAAAGTGGCAAGACCGTATATGGTCATGAAGTATGCAGTTGAGTTTGAAAATAACATGTAAGGGGAATATCTTGTGTTGTCATGTAGTAAGGTTCTCCATGAGAGAGGGGGAAACACCTACCAAAATCAGATGCTTACTGGCGGTTGGTTTGGTATTGGAATGCTAAACTGAACTTTTTCTGATTGGATCTTTCTTCAACGAAGAAACACGTAAGCAGAAACGAAAATGTCGCTTATAACCTACATCAATTTTACACTTACCCATTGACTTCGAATTTTGTCAAGGAAAAATCATAGACAGCCAGGAACACGGAATATTAGGATCCCAATTGTGACGAAATGTCTGTCCCTGTCCATTCGTGTAATCTCTCACACCTTCAGCCCTCCGGCAGTAAACTTCTTTGCTTCATATTTCTTCATTATTCACTTGTTATTTGACATTTCATTTTGCCCTTTCTTTCATTTAACTCTTTATGCTGGACATAGCATGGTGAAGTCTCTAACACGCCACTCCCCTATGGCAGTATTTGCTACGGGAGTAATTCGTATTTTATTGTTTACCACTCCTCAGACGTATTTACGTTCCGCCAGCTAAACTGTGGTATTATCGTAACAATACCCAGTCATCAGACCGGTCACCCGCTTATCTCTTTGAATCCGTCTGACCATCTGTGGAAAAGTGTCGGTCCAACATTTGACCCCATTGAAAAGCTGCTAATCGTGTTGACACAAGCTTGTATTATGCGTACGAAGAAAGAAGACAACACTGTCTGGCCAGACATCTGTCTGGCGGAGGCACGCAGATAAAGGGGATAATTAGATAATCTGTGGGGTAGACATCTGGGCGGAAGAAATTACGCCAGGAAAACCCGGTCACAATATTGTGGGAGGCAGAGGGGAGCAGGCGGAACAGTATTACGTCTTATAAAGAGGTCACGATTGGATATTAAAATTAATATTTTAAACACGCGAAGGGATATTTAAAACTTTCCCACCCAAACAGTGCTAGATAGATTTGGTTGGTTTGATTTTAGATTCCGGAATAAATAATGCATTTGATTGGAACATTAAGCGGAAATCCAGCTATATTTGAACTGGAAACTGTACTTTATAATGTAGTGAAATATCAGACACAGAACACACACAGAGATCGCATGGTACAGCGAAAAACTCCCAAGACGCCAGTTAGATATTGGACTTTGTATTCCATACTTATAAGTGACAGTTAACGTATTTGGACAACTCTGAAAACTTAAGAGTAAACCCGCACATTTAAATACATAGACTGTAAAAACTTAAGAGACCAGGACTTAAATATAACAAGAATAGAAACCTAGGAATCAGATTCACCAGTCATAAGAGGACTTTAACTCAAGTTTTCACAGGTAGTGATTTCGCAGAGACACTCGTCGTCAGAGGAATTAACTCTAATTTCCCAGACCCAGTCGTAAGAGGAGTTTAACTCAAATTTTCCAAGCACGTGATTTCGCAGAGACACCCGCCGTCAGAGGAATTAAATCTAATTACCCAGACCAAAGTAATTTGAACAACATCTAACTAAAGGGCTGTGTGTCCATTCTAATCTGTGCAAGAGATTGTGTATACCCATTATTTGGGGTAAATGTAAACATTTCTATTACAAATGTGAATTTAACATGTTTTCTTGCTAGTGGTTATATATGAGGCTGGCAACCTCAACTTATGAAAATAGTATATTCATGAACCACTACAGCAAGAGCTGGTGATTGTTTCTGACTTGTCGTGCGGGAAACCCGATAGCAGAATGACCCAGACTCCAACTGGAGCAGTGATGAGTGATGATTACATCACATGTGCCTAAGGTGTAACATATTATCTTCTGAGAATTATGTACCTTTTTTAATTGTAATTCAGGCAAAATTATTATTCATGCACTCCAGACGCAATTTCCAAGTTAACACCCAGAAGGATATGGGTGAATTTTCATCATATTCCCTGAGTTACACTGTGTGCTCGGGAATTTAATTCTTCTGAGAGGTTAGCATTGGTGGGTGGAGCGCATGACAAAGGGCCTGTTAGTTTGCAGCGAACAAAAGTACTCAGCAGGCATTTGTTTCTTCTATTTGTCTCAAGTTCGTGGTTACAAGCCATCAGACGATTTGTGGTACTAACGTAGCTAATGTGAGAGAAAGGCATCCACCTAACCGCCGACAGTGGAAGAGAGTGTCGAGAAGGCTTTCGTCATCACAGAATTGATGAACAACAGCTGCAAGACCCACCCATACAAGCTAAGTGCTAACTAAAAGGCACCAGGAAAAAAGGGGCAATTCCAGTTAAACTTTAAGTATAAAGTTAAATTTCCACCCACGTCTCAATGATGAGAAATTTATAACTATCAAAATTCCACTAATCTTTCCATATTTATTTTAACCTGCTAAAGACTATTTCACTATTAAATTTGTTACCTATTGTTTCAAAACAAAATAATAATAGTTGATTCAGGTATATGTATGTGTGGTGAAAAATTCTAATACCCATATATAAATTAGAACATAAATGTAAAGCAGAACGAAATAATACGATAGGAAGAAGAATGGAGAAGGACCAGTGCTTTCCCAGTATAGATAACGCCTTAGTTGAATAACGCCGTAATGGCTAACACAAGATTTCTACTTGTCCTAATTCGTTCGTTCCTAAATAAAATGCTTAAGCCTAACAATACGGCGATAACCGTAGTTCTAAAAATAGAATGTGTAGTAAAATCTTTTGGACGACCTTGATTTTAAAAACTAACACTAGTGCAAAATTGCGCACAAAAGGTTAGCCTTGGAAAGACAGACGGGCTTAGAAGAAAAAAAGCAGAGAGAGGCAGACGGACCATGGAACACAGTAGCGCACAGCCAATCGCTGTGTTGTCTAAAAAAAAACCAACTCGCAGTGTGCTTGGCCTGAGTTTTTTTTCAAAATAAACTTACTAATTACTACTTAGTCGTTTCCCCTTCTACCGTGAGGTGTAGAAAGAGAGAGAGCGCCAGACTATTCTATCGGCTGTCTTCCTCCTGGCCTGGTTCCATTCTAGTCCTCGGTCCTTCAAAGATTGTCTAATGTTGTCCTCCCAGCGGACTCTGGGTCGTCCTCGGGGTCTGGATCAAATAAACAGTGATGAAAAAAACTAACGATACGATGTTAAGTTTTGAAAACAGGTTTAATTCTTATTAGGAAACCTGATTTTTTACGTAGTGCTCCTGACTTTATACTGATAGTACAGTCGTAAAGGATTGAACAGGAGGTAGTTGAAATTAAACACTTAACATCAAAAAAAGATCGTATTCTTAACTACACCACTTAGCTCCTTGAAAATCACATATTCGTATACAGGAAGGCTAGTGGACTAGGAATATGTAATAAATTATCTAAAAAGTCCATTAGATAATTAGATATTGGTAATAAAACATATAGAGAACAGAGATACTGTCAGGTTTGGTCATATCTGCTTGGGATGGAAATCCCTGATTTTTGTGAAACATAGTAGTGACAGAAAGTCTAAGATAGTACGTGGGAGGCCATTGGCTGAACTTTGAAGTTAAAAGAAATTGGATTGGGTGACCTATGAATAACAAATAAATGCCTAGAAACGGAGTAGAAGTGAATGAAAATGTTGGAATGACTGGGTACTCTTTTAATATATTCAAAACTAATTGGTCAATACACTGGATATTGGCAGAAGAAATCTTAGAGGGGACGCCATATCGTTACACATTTTGAGAGATGAGATCAGGCAGTGTTATCCTAAATTAAATATATATGCCATAACAGCTTGGACATACCGCAGAGATCAAACTGTGCCAGTCATCTTTAGTGTGTGTTTTCCTTACGAATTGTGGTAAGCTAGACATTTTTAATCTGTATTTATATGACAATTGAATGTGAAATGATAAATTATGTCTGTATGTGTGCGGTTCAGTAGCAAACATGAGGCAAGCCTAGATATTGCTCCACCATGTAAAAGATTGTCAGAGAGGAGTATAACTGCATATATATATATTTATATATATATATATATATATATATTTATATATATATATATATATTATATATATATATATATATTAAGGTAAAGGAAACCCGTTTACACGCTCATTGCAGCATCTTGGGACTATGGTGTTAGGCCCATATTATCTTCACCGTCGGCACACGAGGGATGATGTGGCCGGCATCACGCCGGCCGCCTTAACCTTCCCAGAGTTGCTCTGGTACCCATTTGGGGCTGGGTCGACCCAGGAGCCGTTTGTGGCCTAAAAAATTCCCGCCTCATCTGGGGATCGAACCATAGACCACTGCGCTAGGAAGCCAGTGCACTAACCACTATGCTACCGCGGCTCCCATATATATATATATATATATATATATATATATATATATATATATATATATATATATATATATATATATATATATTAGAGTCATATATTAACATAACACCTATCCTATTGTATGGAAGGGATTACGGCTGGAATTGCAGAGGCGTTGTAACCATTAGGGAGAAGAATACTGGTGTATATTGTCACATGAAAAGCTAGCAGTTGGCCTAAAGCACTGAACTTTATGTTTGTTTGTACTGTCATGTACCTCTGTGTGGAATAATATGGTATACTAGTTAGTAAGAAGGAATGCATAAACCTTTCACTTTCAGGGACCGTGGTATAGATGGTGATATTGCATCGTCCGGTCTGAGTACTGCGTGATCCAGAAAGTTGGCTGCAGACTCCCAGCACAAGATAGCGGCCATTGCCTATCATATTATCAAACTGAGAAGCAAGCGAGCAGAGGATACAGGTTTCCTGCAGCTGCATTATGAGATAAGAGCATGTCAGCACGTAAAGCCCAACCTTGAATCAAATACCCCTGAACTGAACTTTATTATAAAAGGGACAGAAAGTTTAAAGAAACAGAATCTGTGAATCCTTTAATATTATTTCCACCAGTAACAAACACATGAAGTCGTGATGACAAACAACAACCTAGCATTAAAAGCCAGTATTACCTCATAATAATACATCACAACACTACACTTATATTACAAGACTATTATATGTCTGGACAAAGATCTTTTGTATAAATTTTTGTACATAAACATTGTGCTTACATTTGATTGTGATTCCTGATTCACATTGTAGTAGGATCAGGATATCTATATATTGAAAAGCTAATACATTGTATAAAGTTTAACACTTGACTTCATTAAGATAAATCTTTAGAGTGTTATGTGTTTGTGATTGTCATAGTGTTGTAAATTGTTGTGAATCTTAACTTAGGTGTTTATCTGTCTGTTGGTTGTTGTGAACTTACACTTCATCACTATCATAACCCTAGACATTAAACGAAATCATCATACATTCAAGAATAAGTCTGATTGAGGTCGAAATGTGGTAGCAAGCAAGGTTCTCTGTAACACACCAACATTATTAGATACAGAGACCTTCACAGCTGATCTCAGTCAGTACATTAAGTCCCCTATAACTATATTTAAATAATCCCAACTCACCACAGTATGAAAGCAAACGTATGAGCCAGAATAGTTAATCTATATATAAATACGTAGACATATATTTACACTAAACAGAGCTATACATTATAAGAGGGATTTCGTTGGATTACACCAACTGGGGGCTTGAACGGGCTAAACCACTGCTTAAATCCTTCACAAAAGGCGACGGACCAGATAATAAGTTAAAAAATTCCTCCGCCCTAAGCAGCTTTTGTTCTTGACTTCTGGGAATATCTTGTGAAAGCTCTCTTAAGGTAGAAGATGCATTAATCTTCTATCTACATCTCTGCCAAGAGTAATATTGCGTGCAGGTAGATCCTCTGGAAACCAATATTAGATACTCTTGAGTTTTGGTCACTGTTGGACCACTACTGCAAAGCAGGGGAGGCAATCCGTGGGACACCAATATAGGACAGGCAATAGGAACTGGAAGTGAGTTCTAAAGCTAGAGAGCACACGCTCCATGGGGAGCAGGGAGTGGATGAAGATATCATGGTGTATATTTATTATTACTAAATGTTAATAAGTTTGAACATATTAATATTTTTATGCATAGAATGTTGCATTTGTTTCGTCTTCCACGATCCAAAAGCAATTTCATCTGACTCAATGAGTTTGGATTTAATGCTCAGGGATAGCGTAAAAAATTATGAGGAAGGTGAGATGGTGGATCGAAGTGGAGGTCGCCTGAAGTTTGAATCAGGAAACCCGATACTTAAACAGAGGCATTTGTTTCATCTCCGTTTGTGGTACAAGTTGCCAGCAGTTGACGCTAGACGCCTGCATCAGACGGGTCTTAAAGTCGTATAAACATATAATGAGGGGAAACCTGAGGCCTGTAACCAGTTAATAAATAAACAAACAACACACAAATGTATGTTATCAGGCACACAGTGAAAAATAAAGAAGTAGAAGACTAGACAACAGAAAAATAACAGAAGTAATAGGCTTACGGCGAATCGAACCAGGACCTTCCGAACGGCACCCACCGCATAGTCACGGTAGCGAATCGCCATTATCCACTCTGCCAGCTAAGCATGCTTGCAACCTTAGTAGTTACCACGGCCTTGCTGCCACAGTATTTGACCCCGGAAGAGAAGAAATAGTAGAAAGTACCTCCGGGAACCAACAGTTACTGAACCCATCATTGACTAATCATCGTCAACACCTAACCAGTTGAGTACCAAAGTACTGACACAGTATATAGACTCTGTAAAATTTCCACTCATATCATCCGATGGTGATCAAAATTAATTGATTATTTTCCTTGTTAAAATAACTTTATTTATTTCAATCTTGTTAACCAATAATTGATTATTAAACGTGTTATATGTAAGTATAAATCTATCGTCGATTTAATCACTATTGAGTGAATTTGCACTCGTATGACTCAGTTTTTTTTTAAATACACAGAGCTAGTAAATGAATATATGCTGAATCCCCTTCAGCTGGGGACTCGTAAAATACGAGTCGAAACCTTGAAGGAGAGAAGAATAATAAGTTCATAACGGCTCAGACGATCTCAGTTGTTATGCTTGCCTTTCTATAAATTGCTGTGAGGCTTCCTGAAATAGAAGCACAATTCTTCTATTTATATCTTTGCCAAGAGTAATCTTGAGCGTAGGTTGATACTTTTTAAGACCCTCATCCTTTACTCGGTGTGTGGTCATTATTGGACCACTGCTACAGAGTAGGGGAGACAAACTCGCGACAGGATACATCTTCTTGCGTTAACTGTAGACATCTTCTTATGTTAACTGCATTAATCTTCTTGTCTTAATCGTATAACTCTTGTGCCAACCATACGAATTTTCTTGTGTTAACCGAAAAGACTCCTTGTGTTAACCATCTATATCTTCTTTGTGTTAACCGTAAAAGTCTTCTTGCGTTAACTATATGAATCTTCATGTGTTAACTGCTAAAGTCTTCTTGTGTTAACTATATGAAAGGAGGGGGGGGGGGGAAGAAGGTAGTGTTAACTGTAAATCTTCTTGTGTTAACCGTAATTCTTCTTGTGTCTTCTTGTGTTAACTGTATGTCTTTTTGTGTTAACCGTATGTCTACTTGTGTTAACCGTATAAGTCTCCATAATAATAGCTCCTTCAGTCATAACTGACTATGGGAATGCGCCCCTGAGGTGGCAGCCCTCAGCTGCTTATTTTCCTGGTGCTCCTTTCGACGTTTTCTCCTCACCTCTGCTTCTTGTGTGAGCCTTTCTTCGCCCAATCTGAGGTGGTACCGTAAATAGCATCGCCACTTAGTGCGATCGGCAGCTTCATCCTCCCATGTTGCTGGATCCATGTCCAGTGCCCTCATATCTCTCTTGCACACATCTTTGAACCTCAGCTGTGGTCGCCCAACTGTTCTCTTGCCATCTGCTAATTGTCCGTAGAAGATATCTTTTGAGATGCGACCATCTTCCATGCGGCGAACATGGCCAAGCCAGCGAAGTCTGCGCTGTCTAAGCAGCGTATACATACTTTGAAGGCCAGCACGTGACAACACCTCGACATTTGTCACTTTATCTTTCCACGAGATGCCGAGGATGCGGCGTAGACACCGCAAATGGAAGGTATTGAGCCTTCTTTCTTGCTTAGCATAGGTCGTCCAGGTCTCACTGCCATATAGAAGTGTGCTGGTGACGCAGGCATTATATACCGCAGCTTTGGTCTTCATTGTGAGTTTAGAGTTTCCCCAAACACGCGATGTGAGGCGGGCAAAGGTAGCTGCAGCTTTGCCAATGCGGCTGTCGATTTCTGTATCCAGTGAGAGTTTGTCATTGATGATAGACCCTAGGTATGTGAAGTGGTGCACCACTGCCAATTCATAGTTATCGATAGTGATAACTGGTGCAGCACCCACATCCTGACTCAGCACATTCGTTTTCTTTAGACTTATTGTGAGGCCAAAGTCCTTGCATGCTTTAGTGAAGCGATTCATCAAGCTCTGAAGCTCCTGTTGGCTTTGAGTGACGACTGCAGCATCATCAGCGAACAACAAGTCTCTTATAGTGACCATTCTGATTTTTGTTTTTGCCTTCAGCCTTGAAAGATTAAACAGACGGCCATCTGACCTAGTGTGAAGGCATATTCCTTCAGTTGCATCTCTGAATGCATGTTTCAAGAGTAAGGCAAAGAAGATTCCGAAGAGGGTCGGAGCCAGAACACAGCCTTGTTTAACGCCACTTCGTATATCAAAGGGCACTGACGTGCTTCCAGCATATTGGACTGTTCCCTTCATGTCGTCATGGAATGACTTTATCATTTCCAGCATTTTAGAAGGGCAGCCTATTTTCAGGAGGATTTTAAAGAGTCCATCCCTACTAACCAGGTCCAATGCTTTTGTGAGGTCTATAAAGGCGATATATAGTGGTCTTTTCTGCTCTCTTGATTTTTCCTGAAGCTGGCGGAGAGAGAAGATCATGTCTGTTGTTGATCTGCCAGCTCGGAATCCACACTGTGCCTCTGGATATATGCGCTCAGCTAACTTGTGTAGTCGCATTAAGATGACTTTGGCAAAAACCTTACCAACAATACTAAGAAGAGAGATGCCTCTGTAGTTATTGCAATCACTTCTGTCTCCTTTCTTTTTATACAGTGTTACAATCTTGGCATCTCGCATGTCTTGAGGAATAGTTGTCTCTTCCCAGCACTGGCACAGCATCCTATGCAGGGGATGTAATAGCGTGCTCTTACAGCATTTGATTAAATCAGGAGGAATCCCATCACTGCCTGGTGCTTTGCCAGAGGCCAAGCTATCAATGGCCTTGCTGAGTTCCTCTAATGTTGGTTCGGCATCCAGCTCCTCCATAGTTGGCAAACTATTGACAGCATCAAGGGCTGCAGGCGTAACGGTATTGTCTCTAGCGTAAAGCTCAGAGTAGTGCTCGACCCACCTCTCCATCTGCTTACCCTTATCGGCTAGCTTCTCTCCGCTGATGGTTTTTAGCGGTGCCGTCTTACTTTTATGGGGGCCAAGTGCTTTCTTTATACCGTCATACATTTGTCTAATGTTGCCTGTTTGCGCTGCGATCTGGATGCTCTCACTGAGCTGGAGCCAATAGTCATTTGCACAGCGTCGAGCAGTTTGTTGAACTTTGCTTCTCGTAGCCCTCAGGATCTGTAGGGTTCTGGCACTCGGTGAACGTTTGTATTCATTCATAGCACTGCGCTTAGCTTCAATGACAGGTGCCATCACATCTGATGAAGCATCAAACCAGTCATTTGACTTTGCTGTTTTCTTACCAAAGGTGGCAAGTGCAGTACTTTGAATGGTGTTCCGTAGATGCTCCCAGTTCTCTGTAATATAAGTCTCCATGTGTTATCTATATGCGTGTTCTTGCGTTAAATGTATTGATGCTACTAAAGCGGGTTTGACTTATTGTGTCAGTCTAATAACAGTGTTGACTATTGCATACTTAAGCCAACGAACTGCAGAAAGCCAATTTAAAGAAACAAGGGGTCAATGCTTGACATGACTTGTCTGTCCTTCCTTCTGTCTTTCTCTCTATCTATCTAGTATTACATGTTACAAACAGACATATTGACTTTTCTCAAACCTATATCTTATCTGGAGAGATTACCTTTTACGTCAAACCAGATTTACTTTTTTAATCTCAGTCATTAATTTTCCCCGACTCTTGGTCCCCCATTGACACGGCAACAATCTACGGTCTACAAATCTACTACCACTTTATGGTGCCGTGTTTAACGATAGGTCCCGGACGCAAATTTGTGCATTTTTTTTATATGACGTCACAAAAGGTCAAGGTCTGCCGTTATTGAACACAAACTCAACACTAAGGGCCCACTGTGACCCGGTTCTTCAGTCCTTGACCTGCGAAAGGATTGTTGTTTGAGTAGCGTTTTTGAAGTGCACGGCAGCAAAGTAATTCATTCATTCCTTCATTTCCCACGTTGCTTCATTATAGTGAATGCATAGGCGGTACAAACCGTTCGGGCGGTCCTAGGTTCGATTTCCCGGTAAGCCTATCACTTATGTTCTTTTTTCTTTCAGTTTTCTATTTATCTACATTATTTTTCTTCACGATTGCCATCAGCATACGGTACCCATGTATATGTATGATTTATTCCTTTACTGTGCAGCTGTGACTCCTGCATAAACCTGTGCCAAAGCATTCACGTGCTCTTGTATTGGGGGTTTCTGTAGCAATTTGTGTTTCATGTTTTCTTCTTTGTTCCTTAGTCAAAGTAGTCCGCGGCCATCACGCCTGATAGCGTCTTGTAGGGCAGCAACAAACTGCTTCCACTTTGCTCGGTAGGCGGCCATCCTTCGTGCAGTGCCCTAGCTCTGGTTCATTCTTTGCATCTCGGCCTCAACAGTTTTCCGCCAACTTGTTTTTGGTCGGCCTCTCGTTCGCTTTCCTGCAGGGGCCCATAGCATAGCTGTTCTTGTGATGGCATCAGGGTCTCTTCCGAGGACGTGGCCAACACAACTCCAGCGTCTGCCAGCTATTATGGTGTGCATGTCCTCTTGGTTGCTCCGAGTAAGCAATTCTTGGATGGTGATAGTATTCGGCGAAAAGATTCGGATAATTTCTCTTAGACATATCGTGTGGAAAGTGAACAATTTCAACATTTCCTTCTCTGTTACTCTCCAGCAATCCGCACCATAGAGGAGCACAGAAAGTGCATAGCTCTCATATAATCGTAATTTGGTGTTTGTGCTGTACCGAGAGGACTTCCGATGTTGTTCAGACTAGCAAAAGCTGTTCTCGCTTTAATCATTCTTTCTTGATGTCTTTGCTTGTTCCGCCTTCTGGTGTCATTATGCATCCTAGGTGTATAAACGTGTCCGCCTGTTCCAGCTTCTGGTTCCTCATTGTTATGGGCTCAGGACTGCCCGCATTGAGTGCCTTGACTCAAGGGCGTACATAAAGTATGAGGCACCTGCGACGGAACCTTCATGTGGCACCCCCGTTCCCTTTAAAGAAATACATTTACAAGTACAGTATGTTATTAACAGTAAGTACTGCCATTCAAGTGTCGATGGCACCCCATCCAAGGCTGTCACCCAGGTCGGACCGCCCCATCGTATAGCCCTTAGTAGGCCACTGCCATGACCTCTGACTCCTTCAGACTGATGTTCAGACCCACCTGCTGGCCATATTTATTCATGTGAATGTGCTAGTATTGTTTTTCATGACGATGTTAAATCAGCGAAGTGGTGAACTGTCGACAGTGCGATCGTGATTTATGTGATTTCAATTTACGGGAATTAGAAATAACGCGAACTTACGGGGGGGAATCAGAAATATTGTTACCCCTATTAAAACTCATTACCCCCGTGTCGTTCCTGGGTGTCTCTGACTAGACATAGAACAAAATAGGACTAGTGTACCCTCAAGCATGTCGTACAAGGCAACTAATATGAGGTTGTGCAGGAGGTTGGGAACCTCATTATGTCAAACATATTGCCACAAACTACAACTGCAAGAGTCTGTGTCTGCTTCATGCAGGCTTCCTGCAATGGGAGCTTCTGCAGTGGTAGCTCTGTGGTCTGTAAGGATCGCAAAGGAAATTGATGATGATTAAAATTCATAATTTCATGGTTTTATTTGATTTTTATGTTTTATTTTTGTTTTCATATGTGTTTTGTGAAAACTGTTATTAATTTCTATTTTTTAATCTATGGAGATAATTATCTCATTTTACGCGAATTTTAAATTACGCGAGCTGTTTCGGGACGTAACTTTCGCATAAATCACAATAGCGCTGTACTGACAACCTGTTTCAGTAAGATTACATATTCTCATATCGATGTTTGGATTTATGTGTTCCGTGAGTGTAAACATAAACACACACAGAGACACATATACATGCATAGTGAGCGTACGTGAGGAAAAGAGTGTGCATGACAAGGAGCGAGAGAGAGAGAGAGAGAGAGAGAGAGAGAGAGAGAGAGAGAGAGAGAGAGAGAGGTCACATGTATGCGAGAGATATAGAGAGGGTTATATGTATGCGACAGAGACAGAGAGGGGCATATTATGCCAGAGAGAGAGACAGGCATATTTACGCGAGAGAGAGAACGAACGAACAAACTTTATTTTCAAAGGGTTGAGAATTGGGCACGCAGGCCCGTCTGACATTCTGCGGAAGAAGGGGGGGGGGGGGGGGGGGGGGGGGGGGGGGGGGGGGCGGGGGAATATGAAGGTTTGGTAGCAAGGAAATATAAGATAACGAGAGGAATGAAAATCAAAAATAAAACCAGACCACAAGTTCTTTTATACTTGGACATGCACCCTAATATAACAGAAGGGCCTTGTGTCTAGGTTGAACAGGGCGCGCCTAGCAAAGAGGTTTAATTATATTTTAAAAAACATAAGGAATGGAAGAATGTATTGGAGAAGTGACTTGGAGGAGATTATTGTGTGGATGTGTGAGTGTGTATAGATACTGTGTGTATGTCAGAAAGGAGAGAAGATGTGTCACGCTGTTTAGCTGAGAACAGTTAAGATGTGGGCGAGACAGATGAAGTGTGGGTGAGACACTAGAAGTGTGGGCGAGACAGATGAAGTGTGGGTGAGACACAAGAAGTGTGGGCGAGACAGATGAAGTGTGGATGAGACACAGGGAGTGTGGGTGAGACTGTGACGTACGTCTAAGTATGACAAATGAATTTCCCTGACTCAATGGATGACAACAGAATATTGGCCTCTCATAACTTCAGAACCCCTGATCATCTGTTGTAACTTTAACCCGCATGCAGCATTTCCACGAGAATTTTACACGCTGGATCAAAGACAGGCTGATCTTCAGAATTCAACCTGGGGCGGTATACGATCTAAAGGAATCAGGGAACTCCCAGCTAACGTAGTTAGCTTCTCGAGAAATTTGTCGCACTCTCATGCGAGCAGCCTGAAACGAAGAAGATCGGTAGACCGGGGGAAACGGAGGAATCGCAGCGGTTAACACAACGGCAAGGTACCTCGGATTCTGCTCGACTTCAAGAAGGGTGTGAAAATCTAACACGTCCTATTTAAGTTACATTTGAGAAGTATAAATAAAGAACTCCGAAAACTGCATTTCATCGTTCGTTCTGACAGAATCCTAGTTTCACTAGCATAGTCGGATTCCTGCTAGATTTCATCTACCTTCGTTGACTATTGGAGTGTATTCTTTCTGCGCAGACGGTAATTTATACATTAGCTTCGAGTGATCAGTGGTCTAGTTATTTCAATTTATTTCATTGGATTGTGGTGTAAATTTAACCTTATTAAAAATAAACCCATTTTCAAAGTTCTAGTGCAAACTAATGTTACAGCTAAAAGTATTTCCTAATACACTTGACGCGTAAATTAATTTTGCAGACGTTAAAAGGAATTATAACCAGTAAATCCAGTTTAGTTCTGTATAGATAGATGTGCTTTTAATTATTTTAACTCACGGGGAGTTTTCCTGATTTGTTAATTGACGACGCTAATAAAGAAAATAGGCTAACTGTAATTTATCGCGTGTCAGATTATAATATGATTTGTAATGCATTTCTTGTTTTGATTATCTTTCATTCAGAACGATCATTCAACCTGCATCCCAGCAATTATTAATTATATACAGAGTTCTGCCAACTCAATTCGATAACTCCAGTAACATATGAACCTTTTTTAAAGCTAAACTTGTGGCGACCTGTAATGGGCCCCGCTCCTCTGAATTTAACTGAGAATAAAGCCACCCAAGAAACACTTTTAAAATACTAGTTCATATAGTCCTTAAAAGTAAAACTGGAAGCAGAACATATTTTATTCACTGCCCTATTTGTGAAGAAAAAACATAGATCTACCTGAACACTGTCTGTCAAGTATATTCAGTGGATTTTACACACCCCCCGAAGAAGAACTTACCTCAGTGTTTTTTTTAACTTGTGACATTACGGAAAAAGAAAGTTATCTCCACCAGCTGTGCCAATTTTAGGAACCACACCATACCTCACGCTTAGCCAAGTGCCTGTGCCATTCATTAGGAACTTTATCTAAACCAACAGTAGCCTTTACGCTTCACCGTCTGGCGATTTTTTGAGACTATTTGTTACCTCGTTAAATCTGGGGCCTGACACGGAAGAAATAAGAGGACCAGTCCATTATTCCACGGTATTAGCTGCTGTGGTAAATAATTCCTAGAGTGACAGAATTCACCATTTTGGTAAGTCTGCGTGTGTGTTTGTGGGATGGCCAGCCCTAGTGTGTTTTTTTTTTTTGAATGAAAGGAGATTTAATCTTTTCTTTACCCTTTTAATTAGTTCGACCTAGTATTAAGGTGCATTATATTCCTTGTACGGGATTTCTCCTAGCGGGATTGTGTAACTGTGTTCATTCCCCCCTCCCGTAAAATTTGTATGATTAAAGGGAGACATTTGAGAACCCTAGCTTTTCCTCTACACCCCCCCCCCCCCCCCTTTTACTGTAACCCCTTGCCTCAGAGTAATAAATTTACCAGTGGGTTAAATTGCCTATCTCTGATCCCCCCCCCCCCCCCCCCTTTTCTTGTCTTTTGGACCGGGTCTTGTCTGTTAGTAAATACAAACGGGAAACGGTGGATGGGATATTTCTCCTCAAACCCCCCTCTTCCCTTATCATATTTGTATTCTGTAACCTTTGATTTTTGACTGTAAATGTATAATTATTTGTGACTGCTTTATGATAATAAAGGTATTAATCTTTATTTGTGTTGGTTGTCGGCTGGCCCAAAACTCCAAACATTTCCATCTGTGTAGGCTGTATTCATGTACGTTGTGCGACAGAATCACCAAATCGGTGAGTGCGCCTGAGCGACTGGAACTGACAAACAATTGTTTGTTCAGAAGAGAGATAGGAATAGTCTGTGAGAAACAGATATTGTCGTAATAAGAGACTGTCCTTGCTCTTCCCAGCGCTTGTGAATCTACTGCCTCATTCTCCTAAATCCTTATTCTCACAGAGCCTTCAATATTCCTCTACACTCTAAAGGGACCAATATCCATCAGCACCCTCTCAGATAAAAATTTACGACAAAATATGGTTAGCTCGTTCGAGATTCTGAACCTAGTTAAAATAGAGTGTGGTTGATTGTCTTTGTGAAGTAGGGTATAATCTTTAAAAGTAATTACTTCCCCTAGACCAAGCCGTTCAGTATTTGGGCCGACCACACAATAATTATGACAGGTTTGTTTTTTTTCCACAGGAGCAGGCAGTTAGTGATTATAAAAGATTTGTCACCTTTGTATTCTCTGGCAGAGGGAATTGAAATTTTTTGGTTATATAATTGCTGGGACTGCGTGATTGTTTTACAATCACTAAAGGTTTTGAAGCGTTTGAGTTGAGCTAAGCTAAAGACGGATTGTTCTGATTTTAAAAAAATTAAGTTAACTACGTCTCATCTCAAAATTGTCTTCAGGGACGGAGTTTGTTGTTAGAGAATTAACATTTTCTGGAGAAAAAAAAAATTATTTTTTTTCCGTTTAAATTGTTTTAATATAAATATTTCTCTACTGTTAGTAATAGTAGATTTTTTTTTTTCTAGTGTAACTTACTAATTTAATTGGCATAGTTGCTTGCGTTAAAAGTCTTAAGTGACAATAATAGCGGCGATAAGTTAACACACGAGGTCATTAAGTAAATTGTTTTTTACTTTCGTTTTTTCTCGTAGCGGCTTTGAATTTTTTTTCCCTTCTTGTTCTTTCGTACTATTCTCTAGTCATACTACATCTTATTCTTTAACAATGGCAGAGAGGATACAGATGAGATCCATCCTGAGGCTGGAAGCGAAAGAGGCAGGCTTAGACGCAGAAGCGGCGAATCTGTTTATCAACCAGGAATTGGAAATATATGACGCGCAGCAACAAAGAGCAGAAGCAGAGAGGAAGGAAGAGAAACAAAGAGCAGAAGCTGAGAGGAAGGAAGAAAAAGAGAGAGAAGAGAGGGCAGAAGCTAGGAAGAAAGAAGCGGACGATCGTCAATTGGAGCAGAAGAAAATTGAGGCAGAGATGGAAGCTCGCAGGGAAAGAGAGAGAGAGCGAGAAAGACAACATGAACTGGCGCTTAAGGCTTTAGAGAGTCGGGGCGCCTCTACTCCGAATAACGGAGAGCCGTCTTCGCCCCAGTCTCAGTCAATGGACCTCTCCAGCACTCATTCTGCCCAATTAGCGGCGATGTCTTTTGCTTTAGAATCTTTTCCTAGCCCTAATGAAAAAATTGACAGCTACCTAGAAAAATTCGAAAGGCTCGCGAATCTGTATGGGTTAGAGAGTTCCCGCTGGGCACTTAAGCTCTCAACGTCACTAAAAGCTAATGCTTATGACGTGTACACGAAGCTGGGAACCAACCAACATGATTACGACATGCTGAAAAAGGCCTTGCTAGAACGGTTTGAGATGACCGCCCGAAAATTCCTGCAAATGTTCAGGAACAGCCGAAAAGAGAGCACGGAAACATTCCCACAATTCTCTTCACGTCTCACGGGCTATTTGACAAAGTGCATTGAATTATCTGACCTACCTCTTACATATGAGGGACTACTTGAACTTGTTCTTGTGGAACAGATAAAGGCAACTTTGTCAAACGAAACCCGTAGATTTTTGGCTGAACAGGGCGCAGTCAGGCTTGAGGACATCCTCAATAAGGCCGAACGCTATACCAATGCAATGGCCGAACTTCCCAGCACTAAACGTAAACCCACAGATGAGCCATCTCGAAAACAAAATCTAGAGCAGTCATCCTATTCTTCTAATTCCTCTCAGAATTATAACCAACGAGAAAATAATACCCAGAGACCTCCCCAGGAAAAATCGAAATTCTACAAAACCCGATACCCCCCCAACAACAATTCTGATCAACCCACCAAGCCTACGTGGCAGCGCGGCCACCAAGGTCAAGGAAAAGGAAAGACCCCTACACCAGGAACGTCTGATCAGGGCAAGCAGACCGGGCCTAACCGCGTTGGATGTTTGCATACAGCCTCGAAAGGTAGAGTCAATGTCAGTGATTCTCAACCTGAGGGGGACCGACCCTCAACTCGAGGAACTGTAATTTTGAATGGTACCTCAACCACTTGTCTCTTTGACACTGGATTAAGTTTTAGTTGTATTGTTGCTAGACACCTAGTCAAACCAGGTCAGGAGACAGAGGAAACCGTCAAACTTAGTGGAGTTTTTAAGAGTGATGCGCCCAGGACGCTGCCTATCGCACTGGTAGAAATACACTCTGACTTTGTCAGAGGGGTTATTAAAGCGGCCATTATGGATGATCCTATCTACCCAGTTATCCTGGGATGTAGATATGTGTTTATTGGGAGACCAAAGGAGCCGATTGTGGCAGCGGTAACCACAAGAGGGCAAGCCAAGCAAGAGAGGGAGCCTGCACCAAATTTGTTGCCGAATGAAGTGAAGGAGGCGCAACAAAAGGTCCCTACTCTTGTGGTGGGTCGATATTACTTATATATATATATTTGTGTAGCAGATGTGAAGTCAGCTATGCTAGCTCCTGAGGAAGTTTACCTTTTAACTATATGTCAGGAAACCTGTCTTGCTTCCACCAATGACTACCACCCGCTATGTATGTTATCCCCAATTTATATGTTATAATGTATGGATGTTGTGTAGCTACGTGTCTAGGGTATATGCAATGCATGTGCAGAAAATAACAACAACCACACTTTAAGGTTAATAAACAATTAAGTAAACAACTCCCTATTGAATTTTGGTCTGAACAATTTTTTTCAAATGTATTAAGTATAATTGAGTTGATTCATAAAAAACATTAAGATTAAACATTTATATACAGTTACACACAATCTAGTTTCACTACTAAAGTCTTTTTATTTCTGACTAGGAAGTGTTCTTGTTGTAATACTCTAGTCCAAACTAAAGCACATATTTTGGGGAATCACTACTGTCATCATTTTATTTAATCTGGTTGAAATATCAAATTGTGGAGAATAGTTCAGTGAATTCACAAGGCCCCAAAACACAGGGCTTATCTTAAGATAGGTGTCGAAAATTCTGCGATGTCCTGGTTATAAATCTTCCTCCTCACAGCACTGCTCAGCTTTCAGGATTCAAGATAAGGTAGGGCCCTCAAATCATATGGCCTCGAACAGTTACCAGGGTTGAACAACAACGTGACTGGCTCACTTCAGTTTCACACCCAGAAACTCGAAATATCGAATTTTTTCACTATGTAAGTAAATTACAGGCCATAAATGGTCACACAAGATCTCCTGCTGAATAACAGAACAGCGAAGGCATCTGAACACACTTGTCTGTAAACGTTATTAACTTTACATGTGAAAGTTTAAATTGAAAGTGGCAAGGAACGCTCGTCTTTCTGAGTATTTATTTCACTTTCTTAGTTATGCTCCTCAACCAATCAGGTGACTTCCGTTCCTACGCGTCTATTTTCAAAAGCTAACCTACAATTTTCAAATCAGGAGACACCCCTTTCTATGGCCTCAATATGGCTAGCTTCAGTAAAGAAATCCCAGGCACGTCTTTATATGTCTTCATTCTACCATATCGCTAGTATTATCTAAGTCATGTTAATCCAGAATGAAAATATTTACTTATTCTACCGTTTTGTCATCTAATGCATCAGGTTTCACACTTCTAGCTATTATTTTTACCCTTTTCGTCTTTCCTGTATATTTATTCAAATAACATATTTTTCTTATACAGTAGGCTAAAATATTTAGACTAACGCATATTATATATTTAACAACTAATTAGTAGCATTTTAATCTTCATTTCTAGTCTTTATTTTTCCTATCGCTCGTTTAGGCCATTTAGTTTCAGTTTAGAAATTCAAACAGGGTCTATGCATTTCCCCCGTTCTCTCCCTTGTCTTTTCCAAGAAATACACGATTTCTAACTACACTAACTTTCACGCATGCATTTTGGGTAAGGCTTGCAAGTCTGTAACGTCACATTGGCATTTTCAACTATCGGCGTTTTACGCGTTAACCCTTTAGGAACCAAGAAATAAAACTAGTCTTTTGGTGGTGTGGTAATACCTATGTTATTTTATACCTACAAACTACTAGATGCTATATTTTGATCGGTGAAATATCGGATATCATCACACCTCTCCCCACTTAAGAACATGCTTGTAAAGCGAGTTCAAAATCCGAGATTCACATAGATCAAATTAACTTATTTGGCCTTATGACTCCCCTGAGTTTCTTCCAAAGGATGTCTACTCAGAAAATCCGCTCCCACATTCAGCGAACCGGGTATGTACTCAATGGAAAACGAATAAGGTTGGATTAGTAACGACCACCTTAATAATCGGGCGTTTTCATGCTTAGCCTGTGATAAAAATACGAGGGGCTGATGATCCGTTTGGACCACAAATGTTCTACCATAAAGATAGATCTGGAACTTTTTTATAGCCCAGATTAAAGCTAGACATTCTTTCTCACTTGTTGAGTAGTTTTGCTCCGCTTTATTCAGCTTGCGGCTAGCATAAGCGACTGGGTTCAGCTCCCCCTTTTTTGAATTGGACCGTTGCAACAATGTAGCCCCTAATCCTACGTTGCTAGCGTCCGTTCTTACCACAAATTCCTGAGTCAAATCAGGCAATTTCAAAATAGGCTTGCTAGTGAGTTTCTCCTTTAACTCTTGATACGCCGATTCACATTGAGCAGACCACACAATTTTATCTGGATTTCCTTTGCGAGTTAAATCCGTTAGAGGAGCACATATAGAGTTAAAATTTTTTATGTACTTCTGATAAAATCCACATAGCGACACAAACGATCTCACGTCCTTCTTGGTCTGTGGTCTAGGTGCCCTCTGTAATTTCTCCAGGTTCTTGGGGTCAGGGGTCATGTTACCCTGATATATCGTATGTCCCAAGAACTCCAACTCTTTACAACCAATATAGCATTTGGTTGGTCTCGCAGTCAAATTTGCCTCTCTGAGCCTATCAAATAGCATCGTCAAAGAGTTAATGTGTTCCTCAAATGTTTCTGTGGCAATGAGGATGTCATCCATGAAATTCGTTATACATGGATTTTTTTTAGTGGATCCAACAATTTTCTCATCATTCTTGAGAACACACTCGGAGCATTTTTCAACCCAAACGGCAACATGTTGAATTCATAATGTCCATCCGAGGTGCTAAATGCTAAATAAGATCTGACCTCAGGCTTTACTGGAATTTGATAATAGCCCTTGCTAAGATCCACCTTAGAAAAATATTTTTGCCTTATTCAGCCTGGCAAACAGCTGATTTGGGTCAGGTAATGGATCCACCTGATTCTCTGTGACAGCATTCAGTTTTCTGTAATCTATACACAGACGATGTTCCCCAGAGGGTTTCCTCAGCAAAACCACACTGGAGCTGTAAGGAGATTCACTGTGAGAGATAATCCCTTCTTTTAACAAATAATCTATCTCCTTCTTCAATGCTTGTTCCTTAGCGAACGGAATCGTATAGGCCCTCATACAGATAGGTGTTGGGTCTATTAATTGCATATCATACTCCAACAAATGGGTGTGCCCCGGTTTATCCGTTAACACATCTGTATGTTCTGTTAGAACCTTTTGAACCTGTTCCCTCTGTTTCTTAGTCAGGTGCTTACTGACTTTCACCTGTACAGGTGTTTCACATGGTTTTAAGGGGTATTCCTGCGAGGTGAGTGGTTCATTTTTCATTTGGGTTGCAATGGACAAGGCCAGTAAAGGTGTCCCTTCCTGGTTTTCTCTCTCGAGATACTTCTTTAGGAGGTTTACATGATATATTTTCTCCTTTCCTTTCTTGTCTATTTTATAATTGGTTCTAGATATCTTTTCTAGAACGGTGTATGGACCTTGCCATCCAATTTGCAACTTGTTACTACTGGCGGGAAGTAAAAGAAGCACCTTCTCTCCCACATGTAATTCTCTATCTTTCGCTTTCTTATTAAAGTATGCAGCATGTTTCTTCCTGGCTTGTCTGAGGTTATCATTTGCAAGTTTCCAGCCAGTTTTTAGACGAGTGGTCAGTTCGTTCACATACGCATATGATGAGGTAACAGTCTCTTCTGCCTTCTCATCGGTCCACGTCCTCAATAGGGTTACATATGGATCTTTTCATGGCCTCCCAAATAGGGTTTCCGGTGCCATTCCGGTCGAATTTCTAATGAACTTTTTATTGGCCTCCCAAATAGGGTTACCGGTGCCATTCCGGGTGAAGTTTTAATGGACTCTTTATTGGCCACCCAAATAGGGTTACCGGTGCCATTCCGGGTAAAGTTCCAATGGACTTTAAAATTTACAAATTTATTTTTTCATAGCACATGTCCGGTCCTTAATATTGGAAGCCTTGTAATGAGGACGTTTTTGCCTTGTATCATGACTTACAAATCGTCCACTACCAATTCTTTTCTGGGGTTTTTCTCCCCACTTAAAATTCTTGGTTAGAGAGATCCTCTCTACATTTTCTTCCTCCAGTTCACATAATTCCGACCGAGGGATTGTCGGCTTATTCTGGGGTAGAATTACTCTTTGTACTCTATTCATAGTGGCCATGTTAACACATTCAAGTGAAGACTGGGTGTGAAAAGGGGGTTCCCATTCCACTTTGTCTACATTTTTAATTTTATTTTTAGGCCTAAGTGTGCCCCGTGGCGTTTCTAGGTCCTGATTATTATTTTTCCCACTTGTGGGTGTTCCCTCATGCATTACGCCACATGCTTCTACAAAGTTCTCAATATCGACATTTACGTCGGGCCAATAGTATTTTTGAGAAACTTTTTGGCAGATGGTACCTACTTTCTCGTGGTCACCATCTTTTCCAACATGTAAACTCCTTATTACATCTGCCCTATATGCCTTGGGAAGGACCAGCTGTCCGTGACCATTGGATCCAGTTCCAGCCTTCCTATATAACAATTTATTTTTCATATAATATTCTCCTTTGTTTGGAGGTGTATGGCATTTAGGTAATTTTTTATAACACAGCTTGAGTGACCTATCTTCAGCTTGTGCCTTCCTCATCTCCTCTGGATGAGTATTTATAGGTTCATCTTCCTCCTTCCTTGACTGTGACCTGGTCTGCACTGTTGCCATAATCACAGGTCTCTTGGGATTCCCCAAGAAGACATAACGACATCCCAATATTAGAGGGTATATGGGTTCGTTTATAACTGCTGCTTTGATGATCCCTTCCACATAACGAGTTTTCACCTCTATCCTAGCTACGGGAAGTGTCATGGTTGCTATATCCTTAGTCGCCCCTTGTATCTCCACTGTCTCTGTGGTATACTGATCTGGGTTCACTAGGTGCGAACTGACGACTGAATCATAATCTAGACCTGTATCATAAAGGCACCTTATGGTGACCCCATTACATACAACGTCCTCACATACTGGGGGGTGATAGGGCTCATGTGGCTTAATAGGTTTTGCCTTTACTCCCTTGTTCCCAGTTTTCATTGCAGCAAAGGTGGAAGGTTTTCTTTTACAGTCATGGGTGTCATGGCCATCCCTCTTACACCATTTACAATATTTCTTTCCCTGGTTAACAGGTTTTCTTTCATTATATTGAGGGTTTCTGTCACGTTGTTCGTACCTGGACCTATCATAATATGGTTTATTCTTGTTAAACTTATCTCTATTGTCATATTTGTTCTGAGGTTGAATTTGGGGACCCTTATTATGATCTATATGTTTCTTCTTTGCTCCTGCCAACTCTGACTGGGCTGCTAGATATCTCTCAGCTACATTTAAAATATCCACCAGTCTCTCTGCACCCTGTTCTGTGAGAAACTTTCTCAAGTCTGGAGCCATGGACTCTCTAACCTGCTCCATCATAACCATTTCCTTTAAATCTTGGGTTTTCCCCAGAGCAGTCCATTTCTCCAAATAGGTCTCTAGTCGGGCCGAGAACTGGTGGTAGGTCTCCCCTGTGAGTAATTTAGCCTGTCTAAATTTCTTCCTATAAAATTCACAGTTTTTCTCGTATCTGACCAATAGTGCATGTTTAAGAATGTCATAATCGTCTTGGTCATCTTTACTGAGCTTGGAAAATACTTCATAAGAATTTCCCCTAAGTCCCTGGGATACTTTAAGGCTCCACTTATCCTTCTCCAACCCATATGTTGTAGCTAAACTTTCAAAACGGCTAAGGAAGGACTCAATATCATCGTCTTTCTCAATAAAAGGATCCAAATGAAACCCCATGGCTGATGAGGAGGCCCCCTGGCTTGCAGCTGAGTCGGAAGTGGATGGGCTAGTTCCATTTTCAGGAGCATGGCCTTGTAACTCTAACTCTCTTAGTCGTAACTCATGCTCCCGCTGTAACCTTTTATCTTCTGCTTCCCTTTCAGCAGCCAGTCTTTTGTCTTCCCTTTCTGCCTCCAACCTCTTTTCTTCTTTCTCTCGTTCCGCCTCCCTCTGTAGACGTTTTTCCTCCTTCTCAGCCTCAAGTTTCTTTTCCTCCAACTGCAGCCTCTTAATCTCAGCCTCCCGATCAGCCTCTAATTTCTTAAGTTCTCTAGCATCTTCTAACATAATTCGTTTCTCCTCCGCCAATCTATCAGCCTCTAATTTCTTAGCCTCCCTAGCATCTTCCCTTTCTCTGGCTATATATTTATCAACCTCTGCTGTAACATAATCAATTAAAATCTGTCCCTCCATACCCATTTCCTTCGCAGTCTGCACAGCAGAAGATCTGTACTTGGCCAATTCTGCCATCTTAATATTCTATCCAATGTGATTTAAATAAACCAAAATATCTAATTAGTATCTAATTAACAGGACAACACAGAGCAATGTCAATTCACCAAAACCTCCACTTATTTACTTATTATAAAACTTTGGAAATCCCGGACGAGCCAATCCCACTATATGTGGTGGGTCGATATTACTTATATATATATATTTGTGTAGCAGATGTGAAGTCAGCTATGCTAGCTCCTGAGGAAGTTTACCTTTTAACTATATGTCAGGAAACCTGTCTTGCTTCCACCAATGACTACCACCCGCTATGTATGTTATCCCCAATTTATATGTTATAATGTATGGATGTTGTGTAGCTACGTGTCTAGGGTATATGCAATGCATGTGCAGAAAATAACAACAACCACACTTTAAGGTTAATAAACAATTAAGTAAACAACTCCCTATTGAATTTTGGTCTGAACAATTTTTTTCAAATGTATTAAGTATAATTGAGTTGATTCATAAAAAACATTAAGATTAAACATTTATATACAGTTACACACAATCTAGTTTCACTACTAAAGTCTTTTTATTTCTGACTAGGAAGTGTTCTTGTTGTAATACTCTAGTCCAAACTAAAGCACATATTTTGGGGAATCACTACTGTCATCATTTTATTTAATCTGGTTGAAATATCAAATTGTGGAGAATAGTTCAGTGAATTCACAAGGCCCCAAAACACAGGGCTTATCTTAAGATAGGTGTCGAAAATTCTGCGATGTCCTGGTTATACAATCTTCCTCCTCACAGCACTGCTCAGCTTTCAGGATTCAAGATAAGGTAGGGCCCTCAAATCATATGGCCTCGAACAGTTACCAGGGTTGAACAACAACGTGACTGGCTCACTTCAGTTTCACACCCAGAAACTCGAAATATCGAATTTTTTCACTATGTAAGTAAATTACAGGCCATAAATGGTCACACAAGATCTCCTGCTGAATAACAGAACAGCGAAGGCATCTGAACACACTTGTCTGTAAACGTTATTAACTTTACATGTGAAAGTTTAAATTGAAAGTGGCAAGGAACGCTCGTCTTTCTGTGTATTTATTTCACTTTCTTAGTTATGCTCCTCAACCAATCAGGTGACTTCCGTTCCTACGCGTCTATTTTCAAAAGCTAACCTACAATTTTCAAATCAGGAGACACCCCTTTCTATGGCCTCAATATGGCTAGCTTCAGTAAAGAAATCCCAGGCACGTCTTTATATGTCTTCATTCTACCATATCGCTAGTATTATCTAAGTCATGTTAATCCAGAATGAAAATATTTACTTATTCTACCGTTTTGTCATCTAATGCATCAGGTTTCACACTTCTAGCTATTATTTTTACCCTTTTCGTCTTTCCTGTATATTTATTCAAATAACATATTTTTCTTATACAGTAGGCTAAAATATTTAGACTAACGCATATTATATATTTAACAACTAATTAGTAGCATTTTAATCTTCATTTCTAGTCTTTATTTTTCCTATCGCTCGTTTAGGCCATTTAGTTTCAGTTTAGAAATTCAAACAGGGTCTATGCATTTCCCCCGTTCTCTCCCTTGTCTTTTCCAAGAAATACACGATTTCTAACTACACTAACTTTCACGCATGCATTTTGGGTAAGGCTTGCAAGTCTGTAACGTCACATTGGCATTTTCAACTATCGGCGTTTTACGCGTTAACCCTTTAGGAACCAAGAAATAAAACTAGTCTTTTGGTGGTGTGGTAATACCTATGTTATTTTATACCTACAAACTACTAGATGCTATATTTTGATCGGTGAAATATCGGATATCATCACAACTCTGGAGCCCTGCTTTAAAAGACTGCCCATGGCCAAGGACCCCAGACACAACGGAGACATCGTTTCTAAGGATGGCGTATTGTATCGTAGAACGGGCAACCCGGACACGGGGAATAACCAGCTCCTAGTACCGACGCAGTACCGAAGCCAGATCTTAGAGATGGGGCACTCTCTTCCCTTTAGCGGACATATGGGACAAAACGCCACTATTCAGCGAATAAAAACCCACTATTGGTGGCCAGGAATGAACTCTGACATTATCAGGTACGTGAAATCCTGCGCCCAGTGCCAACGGGTAGCACCCAAGCACTTGACACCCCCAGTACCCATGGGGCAAATGCCAATAGTAGGGACTCCATTTGAACGGGTTGCTGTCGACATCATTGGACCCCTGGAAAGGACCAAAAGAAAGCACAGGTTCATCCTGACTTTAGTCGACACTTGCACAATGTGGGCCGAAGCTGTACCGCTAACATGCATAGATTCCAAGCATGTCGCAGAAGCCCTCGTGCAAATCTTTACACGGTTGGGATTCCCTCAACAAGTTTTGACGGACAATGGATCCCAATTCCGTAGCCTGTTAATGGAGGAGATCTTTAAGATCTTGAGGGCCAAACATATCCACACAAGTCCCTATCATCCGGCCGGAAATGGGCTCGTGGAACGTTTTAACGGCACCCTCACCACCATGTTACGTAAGCTGGGTCAGGAGAAACCGGAAGACTGGGACCTATATATATCGGCTGCCTTATTCGCCTACCGAGAGGTTCCTCAAGCGTCTACGGGATTCGCGCCAGCTACACTTTTATTTGGCAGACCTATTAAGGGGCCACTAGAAGCCTTACTTCGGTCCCTGACAGACCAAAAGGCTGACGAGACAGTCGTCTCTGCAAGCAAGTATGTATCGGAGCTCAAGGAAAGGCTAAAGCTAGGTTGGGATCTAGCTACAACCAACCTTAAGAAAGCCCGCGCTAAACACGCTAAAAGATACAACAAAGCTGCAAAAGAGAGAGAACTCCAACCAGGGGAGAAAGTTTTGTTGCTACTCCCAACCGGAAGCAATAAACTTCGCATCGGATGGCAAGGGCCGTTTACCGTCCTTAAAAAGATCTCACGTACTAATTACAAGATCTCCATTAAAAGAAAGGAGAAGGTCTTCCACATAAATCTGCTTAAGAAATATTTAGAAAGACCGGTGCCATCCTCCGAGCATCTCCTGGCCGTCGCCATAGCAACGGAAGACGAGGAAGATGATGATGGTTGCATGGAGTACCCATTGCAACCCACAGAATCCTTTAAAGATGTCAAGTTCGGCGACAATCTCTCACCAGAACAACAAACAGAAACCAGGGCGCTACTACAGCAGTACAGTGCAGTCTTAACGGATGTACCTGGTCGAACAAATCTCATCGAATTTGACATGAAATTAACAAACGAGACCCCTGTTCGAACCAGAGTATACCCCATTCCGTACGCTAAAGCTGATGCACTTCGCGGAGAAATAGACAAGCTGCATCAGGCAGGAATTATCAGCGAGTCTACATCTCCTTACAGTTCGAGTGTAGTGCTGTTGCAGAAGCCCAATAAGGAAGTTCGGCTGTGTATTGATTACCGGTAGCTAAACGATGTAACGGAATTCCAGCCTGAACCGCTCCAAACTGCTTCTGAGTTGTTCACCAAGCTCAGCAAGGCAACAATTTTCTCCAAGATTGACCTCAGTAAAGGTTATTATCAAATACCAGTCAAGGAGGAAGTTAAACCTTTGCTAGCTTTCAGCACTAGTGAAGGACATTACACATTTAATGTGATGCCGTTCGGACTGCATAACGCACCAGGGGTGTTTACCAGGATGATGAGAAAGCTTTTAGAACCCTTGCAAAGTCCCCACATCCATAATTTCATGGACGACATCTTAATTGCATCGGAATCCTACGAAGAACATATTGCTACAGTCGCTATGCTCCTTAGGAGACTACAGGAAACTGGTCTCACAGCCAGACCTAGCAAATGTCTCATCGCATTTGAAAAGCTGGACTTCCTGCGGCACACTATTTCTCACGGCTGTAGTTGGCCTATTAAGAAGAACGTGGAGAAAATAGTGGCAGCAAAAAGACCCCGAACAAAGAAAGACATCAGGTCATTCTTATCACTATGTGCTTACTATCAGAAATACATCCAGAACTTCAACGGACTGACAGCACCTCTGACTGACCTCACCAAGAAAGGTTGTCCTGATAAGGTCATGTGGAATCAAAAGTGCGAACATGCATACAGCACTTTGAAAGGACAGTTGGCAGCATACCCCATCCTAAGGTTACCTGACCTTAAGAAACCTTTCGTACTGAGAGTTGACGCGTCAGGTCAGGGCATCGGGTCAACATTGCTGCAAGCCGAGGACAGTGACCCAAACCTGCTATTCCCAGTTGCTTACGGCAGTCGGAAACTGAATAAAGCGGAACGCAACTACAGTGTCGTTGAAAGAGAATGTCTCGCTCTGATTCATGGCATCAGACGCCATCATGAGTTTCTGTATGGTACTTCTTTCACGGTGCAAACAGACCATGCTCCATTAGCTTTCCTGGGTGCCAATAAGGAATTCAACGCAAGGATAATGCGTTGGACCTTGCTATTGAGTGTTTATTCCTTCAAAGTAGAATATATTCCAGGAAAACAGAATGTCGGAGCCGACTTCTTGAGTAGAAACTGGACCACGGAGGAAGAGGAGAAAATCGACGATGCCAATCATCCAAAAGCTACCGATCAGGGCAGCTTCATTGTCATAAATGAAACATGAAAACGAGTTTCCATGTCTCAAAAGTGGGGACGATTGTGACGTACGTCTAAGTATGACAAATAAATTTCCCTGACTCGATGGATGACAACAGAATATTGGCCTCTCAAAACTTTAGAACCCCTGATCATCTGTTGTAACTTTAACCCGCATGCAGCATTTCCACGAGAATTTTACACGCTGGATCAAAGACAGGCTGATCTTCAGAATTCAACGTGGGGCGGTATACGATCTAAAGGAATCAGGGAACTCCCAGCTAACGTAGTTAGCTTCTCGAGAAATTTGTCGCACTCTCATGCGAGCAGCCTGAAACGAAGAAGATCGGTAGACCGGGGGAAACGGAGGAATCGCAGCGGTTAACACAACGGCAAGGTACCTCGGATTCTGCTCGACTTCAAGAAGGGTGTGAAAATCTAACACGTCCTATTTAAGTTACATTTGAGAAGTATAAATAAAGAACTCCGAAAACTGCATTTCATCGTTCGTTCTGACAGAATCCTAGTTTCACTAGCATAGTCGGATTCCTGCTAGATTTCATCTACCTTCGTTGACTATTGGAGTGTATTCTTTCTGCGCAGACGGTAATTTATACATTAGCTTCGAGTGATCAGTGGTCTAGTTATTTCAATTTATTTCACTGGATTGTGGTGTAAATTTAACCTTATTAAAAATAAACCCATTTTCAAAGTTCTAGTGCAAACTAATGTTACAGCTAAAAGTATTTCCTAATACACTTGACGCGTAAATCAATTTTGCAGACGTTAAAAGGAATTATAACCAGTAAATACAGTTTAGTTCTGTATAGACAGATGTGCTTTTGATTATTTTAACTCACGGGGAGTTTTCCTGATTTGTTAATTGACGACGCTAATAAAGAAAATAGGCTAACTGTAATTTATCGCGTGTCAGATTATAATATGATTTGTAATGCATTTCTTGTTTTGATTATCTTTCATTCAGAACGATCATTCAACCTGCATCCCAGCAATTATTAATTATATACAGAGTTCTGCCAACTCAATTTGATAACTCCAGTAACATATGAACCTTTTTTAAAGCTAAACTTGTGGCGACCTGTAATGGGCCCCGCTCCTCTGAATTTAACTGAGAATAAAGCCACCCAAGAAACACTTTTAAAATACTAGTTCATATAGTCCTTAAAAGTAAAACTGGAAGCAGAACATATTTTATTCACTGCCCTATTTGTGAAGAAAAAACATAGATCTACCTGAACACTGTCTGTCAAGTATATTCAGTGGATTTTACACACCCCCCGAAGAAGAACTTACCTCAGTGTTTTTTTTAACTTGTGACATTACGGAAAAAGAAAGTTATCTCCACCAGCTGTGCCAATTTTAGGAACCACACCATGCCTCACGCTTAGCCAAGTGCCTGTGCCATTCATTAGGAACTTTATCTAAACCAACAGTAGCCTTTACGCTTCACCGTCTGGCGATTTTTTGAGACTATTTGTTACCTCGTTAAATCTGGGGCCTGACACGGAAGAAATAAGAGGACCAGTCCATTATTCCACGGTATTATCTGCTGTGGTAAATAATTCCTAGAGTGACAGAATTCACCATTTTGGTAAGTCTGCGTGTGTGTTTGTGGGATGGCCAGCCCTAGTGTGTTTTTTTTTAATGAAAGGAGATTTAATCTTTTCTTTACCCTTTTAATTAGTTCGACCTAGTATTAAGGTGCATTATATTCCTTGTACGGGATTTCTCCTAGCGGGATTGTGTAACTGTGTTCATTCCCCCCTCCCGTAAAATTTGTTTGATTAAAGGGAGACATTTGAGAACCCTAGCTTTTCCTCTACACCCCCCCCCTTTTTTACTGTAACCCCTTGCCTCAGAGTAATAAATTTACCAGTGGGTTAAATTGCCTATCTCTGATCCCCCCCCCCCCCCCCTTCTTGTCTTTTGGACCGGGTCTTGTCTGTTAGTAAATACAAACGGGAAACGGTGGATGGGATATTTCTCCTCAAACCCCCCCTCTTCCCTTATCATATTTGTATTCTGTAACCTTTGATTTTTGACTGTAAATGTATAATTATTTGTGACTGCTTTATGATAATAAAGGTATTAATCTTTATTGGTGTTGGTTGTCGGCTGGCCCAAAACTCCAAACATTTCCATCTGTGTAGGCTGTATTCATGTACGTTGTGCGACAGAATCACCAAATCGGTGAGTGCGCCTGAGCGACTGGAACTGACAAACAATTGTTTGTTCAGAAGAGAGATAGGAATAGTCTGTGAGAAACAGATATTGTCGTAATAAGAGACTGTCCTTGCTCTTCCCAGCGCTTGTGAATCTACTGCCTCATTCTCCAAAATCCTTATTCTCACAGAGCCTTCAATATTCCTCTACACTCTAAAGGGACCAATATCCATCAGCACCCTCTGAGATAAAAATTACGACAGAGACACAGGGAGTGTTGGCGAGACAGATGAAGTGTGAGCGAGAAGGATGAAGTGTGCGCGAGACAGATGAAGTGTGGGCGAGACAGATGACGTGTGGACGAGACAGATGAAGTGTGAGCGAGACAGATGAAGTGTGGGCGAGACAAAGGAAGTGTGAGGGAGACAGATGAAGTGTGGGTGAGACAGATGAAGTGTGGGTGAGACAGATGAAGTGTGGGTGAGACAGAGGAAGTGTGAATGAGACAAAGGAAGTATGGGTGAGACAGATGAAGTGTGGGTGAGATAGATGAAGTGTGGGTGAGATAGATGAAGTGTGGGTGAGACTGACGAAGTGTGGGCGAGACAAAGGAAGTGTGGGCGAGACAGATGAAGTGTTGGTGAGACAGATGAAGTGTGGGTGAGACAAATGAAGTTTGGGTGAGACAGATGAAGTGTGGGTGAGACAGAAGAAGTGTGGGTGAGACAAAGGAAGTGTGGGCGAGACAGATGAAGTGTTGATGAGACAGATGAAGTGTGGGTGAGACAGAGGAAGTGTGGATGAGACAAATGAAGTTTGGGTGAGACAGATGAAGTGTGGGTGAGATAGATGAAGTGTGGGTGAGATAGATGAAGTGTTGGTGAGACAGATGAAGTGTGGGTGAGACAGAAGAAGTGTGGGTGAGACATTGGAAGTGTGGGCGAGACAGATGAAGTGTGGGTGAGACAGATGAAGTGTGGGTGAGACAAAGGAAGTGTGGGCGAGACAGATGAAGTGTGGGAGAGACAGATGAAGCGTGGTGAGACGGATGAAGTTTGGGTGTGACAGGAATATGTGGATGAGACTAAGAAAATGTGGTAGAATCAGAGAGTGTTGGGTGAAATAGAGACAGAAGAAGTGTAGGAAAGACAGAGTGCCTTTGAGAAATCCATCCAACCATTCACTATCTATCTATCTATCTATCTATCTGTCTGTCTGTCTGTCTGTCTGTCTGTCTATCTATCTATCTATCTGTCTGTCTGTCTATCTGTCTCTGTTTATCCATGCCTGCTTGCCTGTCATTCTGTCTGTCTTTCTGTGTGTAAGTCCGTCAGTATATCTATCTGTCTCTCCGTCTTTCTATCTGCCTGTCTATCTATCTCTCCATACAACGCTTCTGTCAGTGTGTCTGTCTAGTTATATCGCTTGTCTGCATGAAAGTTTTATTATCTAACCTTCATGCGCGCTGCTTTTTTCCCCCGGGAGAACAAAATATTATACAAAGCTTTAAAGTAGTGGTTTTCAACCCTTCTATGCCGAGGTACCCCTGGAGGGTCATTCAGGTCCTCGGATGCCCCCTAAGATTATCTTAGGCGCAGAACGCAATGGACAGGCTGTTTTTCAGTTTTTTTGTGTGTTTGTTTTCGCTTTCACATCTTTTTCTCGGGATTTTTTGTGTGTGTGTGCAGAGTTGTAGGTAGAAGGATACTGATGCTTCTACCTCTAGGTAGTGTTCACAAGATATTCAGAAAAGCGAGAACAATGCTGCATTGGCTGAGCACGTTAACTCTAGGATCTGCCGACAACTTTTGTGAAGGATATGGTTATCTTATAATTCGTTAGCGCGTTCAAGCCCCCAGCTTAGTTAATTCAGCGAATTTCCTCTTATTATTATATAGTAACTCTGATTAAGTGTATTTAAGAAATTGGCTGAGACATACGGATACAACACATTCAAAATGATTAAATCAACTTTAAATTTGGATAGATACAAATAACAAATTTAATAATCACTTAGGTTTTAACAGTTATTAAAATATTGAATATTCTTTAACAAAAATTGGTCGTCATCATATGATGTTAATGGGGAATTATATAAAAGGGAAGTTTCACTTGGCAGCTTTTATGTGCAGACGATACGCCAAGGCCTAAAATCCCACCCCCTGCAGATCCAAGTAGAACAGTCCCAACTAAGATGGTTTGGCTATGGCTGCAGAATAGGAGAAGATCGGCTACCACGACAAGCACGGGAAGCAAAGAGCGAGGGATCCAGACCTCCAGGACGACGCAGAGGCCGCTGGGAGGATAACATTAGACAATCTTTGAAGGCCGAGGACTAGAATGGAACCAGGCCAGGAGGAAGACAGCCGATATGATAGTCTGGCGCTCTCTCTTCCAAACCTCTACACCTCACGGTAGAAGGGGAACGACTAAGTAAGTAAGCTTCTGCCAATGAGGTTTCTGCTCTCGCTGGTGTTTTGGTTCTTCGCAGATAGGTGACTGGATTGTCCACGTTTCTGGTCAAGATTAAGAGTTACAGTACGTTCCAAGTAAAATCAGGGAATTACTGCAAAGCTGGTCCCGCGTCTCTAAGACCCGTCTGATGATGGTGTCTAGCATCGACTTCAGACCACTTATACTTTACTTACTTACTTAGTCGTTTCCCTTCTACCGACTGATAAGTACGTGTCTGTAATCTGTCCACAGACAGGTAATTTATCGCCCGGCACGCCTTAGGTAAACCCAACGCTCGGTCGCTGACCGGAACATCTGGGTTCATGAGAGGAGTGTAAGATGATTTGAAAATACAAAATCTCTGCTTGATGGTAGAGAAATAAAAGGGCCGACCGCGGAAATGCAAGTAATTTAGTACATACACAAAATGTAACCAAATACTGCCGTAGAGGAAAAGAGATCGACCCAATAATTCTGTGACATAAATATTTTACAAAAAACAACGAAGCACGTAAAAATCCGTCGTTTTGGTTGCACCGTCCGGGGTACTCCCTGGTACCACTCGAGGGACTTCTTGGGGTACACACATACTACTAGTTGAGAACTACTGGCTTTAAAGTAAACTTCCCAAAACTCAATAAAGTTTCTTTCTATGGCACTGTACCTGCCGTCTGATCAGTTCCCCACCCCACCCCGCCAGGAAACTTCCTGGGTGGTCGACATCAGATTTTAGAAGGTTGTCACGTTTTCTGGACACGCCGTTGCTTAGGAACAGAACCAATAGGACGTTGGCACGAAAGATTCCCACGCAAGTTTACCCGCCCTAATAAAAACTTTAAAACGCTTCTCCCAGCTTCACTTTCCATGATATATGCCCTTTTGATTCACATGAGAAGGAAAAAATAAACACTCATGTATTATTCCGTTTTATTTAAAAATAGTTGTTAGTTACATAACAGCAGACAAGATTTGGTAATTTTCCTAGTTCTAAGCAAAGTATAGCGTTAATATGAAGATGAGGTCAGGGTTAAATTTTTAGCACGATTATTTTATCCGCCAAGAATTGGTCCTAAACGATGCGATCGTGCAAGCTAGGATTATTGCGCTCGTCATTATGAATCTGTGCTTTGTTTAGGCATGTTTGTTATGAGAATTAAAAAGACAAAATTTGCGGAAAAGGATAAAGATGGCGCTAGTTGCAACTTAAGATCGTTGCATGAAACCAGAGAACTGATAGAAATCCCTGATGACAGAAAGTTGCGATGACACATGATCGTCTACGCCAGTAGCCAGAAAAGAAGTTTAATGATTTGTCAGCTTTAAATGGGTACCTTGACTCTACTCTCGAGTTGTGGAAGGCAAAGGTGGTGGGATGGGGGAATCTGGTCACCCCACTTTAAAGAATCGGAGACTTTGCATTAGGTGAAGTATATACGGCAGTATAAACTATGGAACCACCTTTATATTTTACCATGTGGTTGCCCCGTGTACTTCCATGGTGGTCTGTGAGGAGAAAGGCAAAGACGAAGTAGGAGAAATGACGTCAAAACTCTCTGAAGCTCTGACAAGTTTCTTTCTTTATTGATGCACAGTCAGTAATTGCAACGTTGAAAAGCCAGAATAATGCAGACCTGGATGATCTCAGAATAGTGCTCCACAAACTTTGTCAACGATTCAAAAGTGTTGTGATCCAATGGATCCCATCTCATTGTAACATCACCGGCAATGAAGAGGCTGACAGAATGGCAAAAGAAGGTTCACATCTACCTCAGCCTGATGCAAGCATAACTTTTGATGAGGCAAAGAGTTTTATCAGAATCAGATACAGAAACAAATGGAATGTAGAACATCCAGGGCACACACAGAATGATGCTTACTACCAGCTCCACAGAAGAGAACAAGTGGTAATCTTCAGACTCCGTACTGGCCACAACAGATTGAGATACCATCTATTCAACTAGCTAAATATAGGAACTACCGATCAGTGTAACTGTGGCACTGATAAAATGACTGCTGAACATCTGCTTCAAAGTTGCCCCTTATATGTGGTACAGAGAAAGTGCATATGGCCGACGCCAGCTCCTTTCGTGGAAAAGCTTTACGGGGATTCAAATAGCCTCAACCTGACTACTGCTTTCTTTGAGAACATTCAAGTGGACGTCTGAGAGTGAACGAAGAAGAAGAAGAAGATGAAGCTCGTAAGGACGTAATATTCGTAAACTGGTCATTGATTTCAGTTTTACGAAATGGAAAAAAAAATTTAAAAAAAAATCCTGTAATGAATTGTGCTTTAGGCAAGACCGGATTATCCATTAAGCACACTAAGCGTGACGATCTTAGGGCACCAGGCCACCAAGGGGACCCTAAAAAAAGTTCATAATAATTGCTGATTATACAATGGAATGAATTTTTATAACGATGGCATCATAGGTACTTTTAGCAAGTTGAGATGTTCATTGTCCAGTACAAGGGTGTCTGTAATTGCAGGATTACAGCGTTGAGCGAGGAAATGTAACATATGCGAATTTTACTATCATAATAAAAATGAAATTTATTACTGTTTGTTTAATTCTTGGGCCTTATCGTGGATTTCGCAATTAGAAAATCGAAAAAAGGTTACATTAAATGAAACATTTCATTTGATTTTTCTTAAAGTTTAGTTTCGCATGTTGTTTTAAAACAGGGAGGGGCACCATAGTATTCTCAGTGCTTAGGGCCCTAGAAGGCCTTACTGCGGTAGTGTCTCCAGGTAATAGTTACGGATTTATATAATATTTCCCGGTTCTTGTAGTGTTTGTGTAAGATATTGGACCAACCTTGTCTAAGTGATTCTCTGGGAAGGTTAAGGCGGCCGGCGTGATGCTGACCACATCACCCCTAATGTGCCGATGGTCAAGAAAATAAGGGCCTAACACCATATTCCCAATATGCCTCAATAGGCGTGTAACGGGATTCTTGTCTAGGTGATTGGTGGTTGCGAGATATATATGTAAGATAATAAATGTTTGATTCTGGTATCCTCACTGATACTCGATACTTGCCTCCCCACATCCACTTTAAATGCTAGACATAAAAATACTTTTTCAACTGGGAAAGATTCACCTCAAAGAAACCACACTTGCGCCGGACACGTCTGGTCACATCGAAGGACTCGCACCAAATACCGTTGTAACCAACCAAGCTTGACAACATGTTCACTTCATCATTCTTACTAAGTGACGTCATGCAACAACATGCGTTCACTGAGAGCGCTCTGTGGTAGAAAGATAGTAGCTCCCTAAACATGTATCACTCATACAGTCATATGTGTTGTGTTTCTGTACTGTAATACAGTAAGTTTCGACGAATATTTGTGTGTCATGGGGAATGTTGCTTCTTATTCGCAACACATGTGCCGAGGAGGGGAAAATCTATACATAAAAATAAATTGCCCGACATGCCCTCGCTTTGAGCTTTTCCGTGGAATACTTCCACCTGACATTTTCGACCTTACTGTCTGTGAATGTATACGTAACGAACTTGTGCACTTTATATCTCAGAATCTTTCACCAGTGAGGCAACTGACGCCAACTCAAAAATCTCAGGAGTCCAGTGACGCGACAAACACCTCTCTGTGCTGCCAGAGGGCAGACCGTACAACTTCTCCGGAATTTTTCTACCCAGAAAAGTCAGTTGTAGCTTGTTTGTAATGTTTATCCCATGGGTTAAGTGTGGTATGAGCTGAAGATTGTTACAACGATTGATCGTGCTAACGGAGATTACCCTCAGTTTCTAAGGCAGAGGTTCTTGTACAAGTTCATGTAAAATGTTTACGGGAGTTTCTTTGCGGGAAAAAACACATTTTACTGGAAACGTTTCAGTGGAAAGCTAGAAGGCTCCATGAAATCCCAATTAAAGTATTTTATTGAAGTGTTCTTCTTTCACGTTTCATTGTAGCGTTCTTCTTTCACATTTCATTGTAGTGTTCTTCTTTCACATTTCATTGTAGTGTTCTTCTTTCACATTTCATTGTAGCGTTCTTCTTTCACATTTCATTGTAGCGTTCTTCTTTCACATTTCATTGTAGTGTTCTTCTTTCACATTTCATTGTAGTGTTCTTCTTTCACATTTCATTGTAGTGTTCTTCTTTCACATTTTATTGTAGCGTTCTTCTTTCACATTTTAATTCCCTGACGAGGACAGGCCTTCAACAAACTAATGCTAAATCTTCCTGTCACGTGCCTTCTACTCAAGGTCTTTCCATGTCTTATTCATCCCCTTCATATCTGTCTCCACCGTGTGTTACCGGGGCCCGAAAGGGGAGTGTGGCAGATTATGATAATTGATTTCAAAAATCTATTTCTTTACCTGATCTCTCACTGAGCTATCACCTGTTCTAGTCCTATTTAGGCTGGGCCAAAATTGATCTTAATTACCCTATCAAAAATATACGACAAATGTGGACTCGTCCGAGGGATTTTTGAACTTAGAATAGGACAACGAGACGACAGGAAAAATTTCTCGTTTACCGGGATTTTTGATCTGTAAATCTTTATAGACTAGTTAGAGAAAGAGTGTGATTGTCTCGAGAGATAGAGTATCATTAAAAATAATTATCCCCTAGACAAACGATCTCTTTATTGGCTTGCTGACCACACACATATATATCTATTGTTTTTTCCACAACATTGTTAGAGTATATACAATTGAGATGCAGGGCGATCTTTGTCAGAGTATGTTATGTATTGATTTGGTAATACAAAGCCGCTGGTAGTGTGTGGTTGTGTAACAATCACCGGGTTTTTGAAGCAGTAGTTTTTGAGCTAAGCTAAGGAGAGCGTTTGGACTAAATTGCGTCCAGTTAATTGCCTCCCTTACACTAGCTGACTTCAGGGGTGAACTTGATAGTGGACTTAAATTAAGGGATTTTTTTTATCCTTAAAATTTTTGCCAGGAAAATTTTTTTCTTCTATTTCCACTGTAGTAACTTAATTTTTTTTCAGTGATTAATCTGACTACCATTTATTTGGCGTAGTCGTCTGCATTAGGAGCTTAATTGCCAATTAATAGCAGCGATAGTTTAGATACTGATAAATATAGGAGGAGGTATCCCAGTTTATATCATATTTCTTGTTCGATTTTCTCATAAGTGGTAGGGAACCAGTGGATCATTTTTCTTGCTTCTTTCTCGACTAACACTCAGTCAGTTCTTTACAATGGCAGAGCGGGCAAAGCTTAGGCAGATGCTCAGAGAGGAAGCAAAGGAAGAGGGATTGGAAGGAGAAGCGAAAGCTTTTGTCAGCGACGAACTTGACAGGTATGATGCGGAGATGAAAGAAGAAGAGGCTAGGAGGAAAGAAGCAGAAGCTAGAGAGAAGGAAAAGGCAGCTCAAGATAGAGCGGAGAGGAAAGAGCGAGAAGAGCGTCAATTAGAACAGAAGAAAATTGATGCAGAAATGGAAGCTCGCAGGGCACAGCACGAGGAAAGAGAGAAGGAGAGACAGCATGAGAAGGAGAGGGAGGAAAGAAAGAAGGAGAGGGAGGAAAGAAAGAAGGAGAGGGAGGAAAGAGAGAAGGAGAGGGAACAAAGAGAGAAGGAGAGACAGCATGAGGAAAGAGAAAATGAGCAACGATGACAGCATGAGTTGGCGCTCAAAACTCTAGAGGTCCAAAGGCGAAGGGCTGCCTCTACCACCAGCAATGGAGAGTCTTCTCCTCATTCTTCCTTAACTGATCCTTCTAACACTCAATCTCCTCAACTCACCGCTATGTCTTTCGCTCTAGAATCTTTCCCTTGCCCTAATGAGAAGATTGATACGTATATAGAAAATTCGAAAAAATAGCAAATCTGTACGGTTTAGAGAGGTCGCGTTGATGTATGAAACTTTCCCAGGCCCTAAAATGGCCTGCGTATGATACATACTCAAAACTGGAAAGCAACCAACAAGACAATTATGACATGTTGAAGAAGGCTTTGCTTGAGCGCTTTGAAATGAATGTTCGAAAATTTTTGCAACTGTTTCGTAACAGCAGAAAGGAGGGCTCTGAAACTTTTCAGCAGTTCCCTTCTCCTCTAAATGGATACTTGACAAAGTGCCTGGAGCTTTCACAGCTCGCCTCTACCTATGGATGACGTGAGGAATTTGTTATAACTGAACAAATAAAAAACACTTTGTCAAGTGACACCCGTAGATTTTTAGCTGAGCAAGGTGCAGAGAAGCTGGAAGACATTTTGGAAAAGTCTGAGCGATATCATAATGCGCTGACCGAACTGCCGTCCGCAAAACGTAAACCGACAGAAGACCTTTCTCAAAAGAATAATCTAGACCAATCTTCCCATTCTTCTCAGCCGCATAACCACAGAGAAACTGGACCTCAGAATCCCCTTCCGGAAAAATCTAAGTTCTACAAAAACAAGTACCCCACCAACAACAAACAGACTGATCAACCCAACCGTCCTACATGGCAGCGCGGTCAAAAAGGACAGGATGACAAAGGGAAAACCCCTGCGCACGGGACAACTGATCAGAGCAAGCACTCCGAGCCTAAACGCATCGGATGCTTGCAAACAGTCTCGCATAAAGGACGAATTAGCGTCAGTGATTCTCAACCTGAGGGAGAGAAGCCCTCAACGCGAGGTACTGTTATTTTGAACGGAACTTCAACTTATTGTCTTTTTGACACAGGGCTTTCTTATGGTTGTATTGTTGCCAGACACTTGGTCAAACCTGGTCAAGAGACAGAAGAAACCGTCCAACTTTGTGGAGTTTTTAAGAGTGATGCACCCATTTCGCTTTCCATCGCATTGGTGGAGATACACTCTGATTTTGTCAGAGGTGTGATCAAAGCAGCGGTTATGGATGACCCGATCTACCCAGTCATACTTGGCTGTAGATATGTGTTTATTGGGAAACCGAAAGAGCCAATTGTGGCAGCAGTAACCACAAGAGGGCAAACCAAGAAGGAACGGGAGCTTGCGCCAAATTTGTTACCTAATGAACTTAAAGAAGCGCAACAAAAGGACCCTACCTTGGCACCCTGCTTTAGGAAACTGCCAATGGCTAAGGACCCCAGACAGCACGGGGACATTTTTTCTAAAGATGGCGTACTTTATCGTAGAACGGGCAAGCCTGGACAAGGTTTTAATCAGCTCCTAGTACCGAAACAGTACAGAAGCCAAATCTTAGAAATGGGGCACTCTCTTCCCTCTAGCGGACATATGGGACAGAACGCCACAAATCAGCGAATACAGACTCAGTATTGGTGGCCAGGGATGAATACTGATATAATCAGATACGTGAAATCCTGCGCCCAGTGCCAACGGGCGGCACCCAAGCATTGGACCACACCAGTTCCCACGGGGAAATGCCAAAAGTGGGAACACCATTTGAACGGGTTGCTGTCGACATTGTTGGACCCCTAGAAAGGACCAAAAGAAGGAACAGGTTTATCCTGACCTTAGTCGACACATGCACTATGTGGGCCGAAGCTATACCGCTAACATGCACAGATTCTAAGCATGTCGCAGAAGCCCTAGTGCAGATTTTTACACGGTTGGGATTCCCTCAACAAGTGTTGACGGATAATGGATCCCAATGCCGTAGCCTGTTAATGGAGGAGATCTTTAAGATCTTGAGGGCCAAACACATCCACACCAGCCTGTACCATCCGGCCGGAAATGGGCTCGTGGAACATTTCAACGGCAGCCTCACCATGATGTTACGTAAGCTGGGACAAGAGAAACATGAAGATTGGGATCTTTTTATTCCTGCAGCCCTATTCGCCTACAGGGAAGTCTCCCAGGCCTCTACGGGTTTTCCCCCAGCTACGCTTTTATTCGGCAGACCTATCAAGGGGCCGCTTGAAGCCTTACTTCGGTCGCTGACAGACCAAAAGGCGGATGAGACATTCGTCTCAGCTAGTAGATATGTATCGGAATTGAAGGAAAGGCTACAGCTAGGATGGGATCTAGCAACGACAAACCTTAAGCGAGCAAGCACTAAGCACGCTAAACGATAAAATGAAGCAGCGAAAGAGAGAGAACTACAACCAGGGGAGAAAGTTTTGTTGTTACTGCCAACCGGAAGCAACAAACTATGCATCGGGTAGCAAGGACCGTTTACCGTCCTGAAAAAGATCTCGAGAACTAATTATCAGATCTCTATCAAAGGAAAGGAGAAAGTTTACCATGTAAATCTGTGAAAGAAATACTTGGAAAGACCGGTGCCATCCCCCGAACATCTCCTGGTGGTCGCCATAGCCACCGAAGATGTTGAAGATTGTAGCGAAATCTGTGAGATAATCGCTAAATTCAGTAAGATTTTACTCCTATGAAAATAAATAAACCCGCCCGTGTGTGTTGTGTGGTTGCCTATCGTCTTCTCTACGCCAGTAGAGCGCTGAATGTTGTACAGTGGTAATGCTTAGAAAATGATCTCGCCGTCAAATCTTACACGCTTTCCTAGTCGTCCTTGAGAATTAAAAATAACCTTTTTGCAGGGTCAAGGAGTATTTATTCCAAGACCGAGAGAGAGAAGAAGGGAGGTGGATGAAGGAGTGACAGAAGAAATGATACCATTGTCACGCGTTTGGGTTTTGAAACGCCAAATTGTAACGAGCGCGCGACAGTATTGGCTTTAGCAGATTTGAAAAACAAGACGCAAAGCCACATGCATGCATCTTACTATATTCTCGCAGTTCCATGCATATATCCAAGCTGTTAGACACGCCAGAATGTATATACACTCACAGAGTCAGCTCTCATTTTCTGCCTAGTAGTGTATTTCTGACGTAACCCAAACAAGTTTTTTCATTTTGAATAAAAATGATAGAGAAGGGGGGAAAGATGGCCGACTTATGGAAAAGTATGTAATTAACGACTAACAGTGACGAATATGAAAATCTAAACGACAATGAATATAGCCATACACATCATATATAAGGATAGCTTGGAGTCTCCTGAGCAATAATATGTTTTAAAATACATAGTAGTCCAATTATTAACCAAGATATTGAAATAATACTATATATCTACGAACGGTAAGACGGACGGACTGTTGTTTTTGCTCATTCTATCCATAACGTTATTTGGGGACGCAAGTTTAAAAAGAGGCATTAGAGTGATTCAAATCCGATTGGTTAGTATAGGAGTATAGGAAGGAGGGTATTGGTTGGCCCAAAAGCTAAATATATTTTGCAGACTTACTCCTAGTATGTTTGGAGTTTTGTTTTTTTTTTAAATTTGAATTGAATAGCTAGACCCTCGCTGTGATTGGGCCAGTCTAGTAATATTGGCAAAAAGCTTCCAAGGCTTGTCGCCATTTGATACAAAATTGTTAGTGTGCAAGCTGCGTTGAGAACAGCAGTGCTAAGAGTGAAATAAAATTAAAAAAACCTTGGCAGTCTGGACGAGGGCAAAGCTGAACTTTTATATTAATGCTAATGCCAGTCAACGTATGTTTGTGATATTTTCATTGAATTGTGGTAAGAACGACTTTATTAACCTTGTTATTAAGAAAAAATTTGGTGTATAAGATACTGCTTTATTGGGAATGTTTTGTGACTAAGTACATAGGTCCCCTAGCAGACTTATGAAGGTCCTATGGGGTTGCTCACACGCAGTAAAACTTACATGAGATATATATAAATTTAAATGATTTCCACAGTTACCAGTGGGAAGGCTAACCCACATTATCCAATGGGAGAGGATCATTGTTGAAGTGTCAGAGGCGTTATAGCCATTAGGGAGAAGAATAGGAGCACTGGTATGAGTTGTTATCTCAGATGAAAATGGTTGAAATGGGTTGGTCAGAGGGATCTGACCCTTTTCTTTTATTGAATTATACCATGTATTACTTGTGGAATGATATTGTAGATATGTTATAAAGAATCATAACCTTGTTTCAGGGTTTTTGTTCTGGTACTTAACTAGTGCCAGAACCCTGATGTATTTATCTTCGTGAGAGAAATTGAAATTTTGCTGGTACACGCTGTCTACCACACTACATCAGGGACTGTGTCAGATTGGTCATTCGGTTGAAATTTTTGCTGGTACACGCTGTCTACCACGAATCAACCCATGAAATATAGGAGATTGTCAACATTGTAACTACTACCAACAGACAGATAAGTGCCATTGTGTCGGCACAAAGAGTTCATCCACTTGTATTAAAACATAATAAATAAAATAGACTGTTGAATAAACATTCCACAAGAGATAGAGAAAAGAGAGGGTATGATGAAAATACCCCAACCCACCATTAATCACCAGTGTTATCTTAGTCTATAGTAATACCTAAATATAATTAGATTGTAATATTTCTTTTATGGACAGAAGATCCATTGTGGTACTTAATTTTATGTAAATAAAACCATAAATTTCATTTTGTTGTTGGTCCTGACTCAGAAAATTCTGAATCAGGGCAAATAAAATTGTAATATAGCCTATTACATAATATTCAGTCACAGACTTCTATAAGATATATCATAGAGTGTTAGTCTGTATGTGGTTGTTGTATTGACCCAGTCCTATTTATGTGATAGAATTAAAGTGTATTTGTATTGATTTGTCTTACACTGCATTATATATTCATTACCCTAGACACTTAGACGTAGTCACATAACTAATAAATAAAAATATAGAGTCAAGTGAGATCATAGGGTGGTAGCAGCTAGGTACCCTGAAAATACTTAACCATCAACTACTAAACTTAGGGGCCTACACGGCTGACCTCACTTGGTACACAAATAATATTAAATAATAACATCTATAACACCAAATCCACCACAAAGATGACGATAGTTGCATGGAATATCCATTGCAACAAACGGAATCTTTCAAAGACGTGAAATTCGGTGACACTCTCTCTCAAGCATAACAGACAGAAACGAGGGCGCTACTGAACCAGTACACAGCAGTGCTAACGGATGTACCTGGGCGAACACATCTCGTAGAGTTCGAGATGAAACTGACAAATGAGACACCTGTTCGAACCAGAGTTTACCCTATTCCGTATGCGAAAGCTGATACGCTACGTGAAGAGATAGACAAGCTACGTAAAACAGGAGTTATTAGTGAGTCTACATCTCCTCATAGTGCGAGCGTAGTGCTGTTGCAGAAGCCCAATAAGGAAGTTCGGCTGTGTATTGATTACCGTCTACTTAACACTGTAACGGAATTTCAGCCGGAACCCCTTCAAAGCGCTTCTGCGCTGTTTAGCAAGCTAAGCAAGGCACGGATTTTCTCCAAGATTGACCTGAGTAAAGGTTACTATCAAATACTTGTCAGGGAGGAAACCTAGCCTTTGCTAGCTTTCAGCACCAGGGAAGGACACTATACGTTTAAAGTGATGACATTCGGGTTATATAACGCACCAGGAGTGTTCACAAGGATGATGAGAAAGCTTTTAGAACCATTGCACAGTCCACATATCCACAATTTTATGGACGGCATACTAATTACAACGGACACATACGAAGAACACATTGCTACGGTTGCTATGCTCCTCAGGAGACTACAGGAAACTGGTCTCACAGCTAGGCCTAGCAAATGTTTAATCGGTTTCGAAAAGCTTGACTTCCTGGGGCATACAATTGCTCACGGTGCCATGTGGCCAGTGGCTAAGAACGTAGAGAAGATACGTGCAGCAAAGAGGCCAAGGACTAAGAAAGAAACACGATCGTTCTTATCACTGTGTGCTTATTACCAGAAATTCATCAAGAACTTCAGTGGTTTGACTGCACCCCTTACTGACCTTACGAAAAATGGGCGACCTGAGAGAATTATCTGGGACTCCAAGTGCGAAGACGTTTACGTCACGCTTAAGAAACAGTTGTCGGAATATCCAATTTTACGACTACCAGACATTACCAAACCCTTCATATTGCGAGTCGACGCATCGGGGCAAGGCATCGGGTCAACTCTGCTTCAGGCAGGCGACGACGATCCGAACCAATTATTTCCAGTAGCTTACGGCAGTCGGAAGTTGAATAAAGCAGAACAAAACTATTCAAAAGTAGAAAGAGAATGTCTGGCATTAGTTCATGGTATAAGGAGGCAACGTGAATTCCTGTACGGAGTAACATTCACGGTGCAGACTGATAATGCTCCACTGGCGTTTCTTGTGGCTAATAAGGAATTTAATGCGAAAATAATGCGCTGGTCACTGCTGCTAAGTGTATATTCCTTTAAAGTCTAATACATTTCAGGAAAAGAAAACGTTGGAGCAGATTTCATGAGCAGGAATTGGACAGAGACAGAGGGGGAAGATGAGAGGGAAAATAACAGTCACCCAGAAGCTATTGATATAGGAAATCTCTTTCCATAAAGTGGACATGAAGTGGTTTCATATCTTAAGCGGGGACGTCTGTGGCAGATTATGATAATTGATTTCTTATATCTATTTTCTTTATCTTCATTTTCTTGTTTTACCTAGCTTCACCTACGCCTGTTGGGTTAATTTAAACCTCCTATTACTCAGAATAGATCTGTCTCTCTTTCTCATTTAGCACGCATTTAATGCTGGTCGCTATATTTCTTTGATGAGAGTCTACCAGAGACATATTAGCTAACGTGAGCTGTAATTCTAACACCAGCGCCAGAGATCAAATCGTTGTAGAGATCAGACAGCGACCAGATTTGAATAAATTTGAGTAGATATTGGAAACTTAAGTGAGAAATCTTTATTACCTTTCCCTGAATCCGTTCGTGTGATAAGTAATTAAACACGACGAATCGGGAGATCTAAAGACATTGCTCGCTTGAATACGAGCAGAGAGACGAAGGAAACTCACACTGATTAGCACATTGCCGATGTCTGATCTAATAGTGAACGAAGATCCTGGGTTTTCGGCTTTGAATTACGTATAAGCCGAAAACTGAACGTAGAAATTCCCGTAGGTGAGAACATCTGGTAGGGTCTGGTTTTCGGGGTGGATAATTAACTATCTCCTTTCATCTTTAATATATATATACCACAGAAATCTTACTCATGCATCCAGTACCTCACAGATTTCTCTAGACTAGGTAGCTTCGATTCTAGAATAACTGTATTAAGTGAATTTCTTAGTAGTCGTTGGAGATAAGTCTTAGTAGTTCGGTGTAGAGGTAAATACTATGTTATTCGTCCATCACGGGTGATGAAGACCACTCTGTTCATCCAATTATTTAGGAATATGTTAGGTTAGTCTATGGGTAGGAAGGTGACTGATGAGCCCGATGCGGGCCTGGAAAGATCTCGGACAGTGTGGGCAGGGAATGTTTGCTTCATGTGAAGGTTTTATTACACGGTCCTTTCTAGCTTGTCTCCGCTGTTCCGCTGCTGCTCTTCTGGATGATTCGCATGCCGCTGCACCTTTACGAATAGATGTGTGCCAAGCATTTCGGTCTTGCGCAGCAGCTTCCCATGTGTCTGGGTTTATGTCAAAGGTTTTCAATGACGTCTTTAACGTGTCTTTGAAGCGCTTCTTTTGGCCACCATGGGAGCGTTTACCCTTCTGTATCTCACCATAAAAGAGTATCTTTGGCAGTCGATGGTCTGGCATGCGGACTACATGACCTGCCCAGCGAATCTGTGACTGTATCAGAATAGTATCAATACTAGGGATACCAGCTCTGTCAAGAACGGCGATATCCAGGATCTTGTCTTGCCATTTGATGTTCATTATCTTCCTGAGACAGACTGTATGGAAGTGGTTTAGCTTCTTTACGTGGCGCCTGTATACAGTCCATGTTTCATTTGCATATAGCAGCACTGGAAGCACCGCAGCTCTGTATACCTTCAGCTTTGTCTGTAGACTAATGCCACTTCGATGCCAAACGTTGGTGTATAATCTGCCAAATGTGCAGCTGGCTTTGGAGATCCTGGTGTTCACCTCATCATCAATGACAATGTTCTGGGATAGTGTGCTACCAAGGTATGTGAATCTGTTCACGACATTCAGTTTCTCACCATTAACCTTGATGATTGGCTCAGTATAAACTGTGCCAGGAGCTGGTTGGTACATGATTTCTGTCTTCTTCGTGTTGATGGTAAACCCAAAGTTGGCGCAGGCTTCGGAGAATCTATCCACACTATGCTGCAGATCAGCCTCTGAGCCAGCATTGAGGGCACACTCATCAGCAAACAGAAGATCTCTGATGGTGTGTGATTTGACCTTGGTTTTTGCTTGAAGCCTCCTAAGGTTAAACAATTTTCCATCAATACGATAACTAATGTCGATTTCTGTGTCCCCGTCTCTAGAAGCATCAGTCAGCATAGCAGAAAACATGATACTGAACAGAGTCGGTGCAAGTACGTTCTTTCCGGAATCCACACTGACTTTCAGGTAAAAGACCTTTGTCAAGATGAGTCGTAAGGCGATTCAAAAGGATTCTGGCGAATATCTTCCCATCATCATCATCTCAGCCCGTAACCCGTCATGGGTCGTAGGGGTGCCATGGTGGAAGCATCAGCAGACAGGGTCCTCCACTGCTCTCTGTCCTCAGCAATGCGTACAAGTGTGGAAAAACCGTGTCCTGCCCATTCTTTGATGTTATCAGCCCAGGACTTTCTCTGCCTTCCTCTTCTCCGTTTACCTTCGACTGTTCCCTGAAGGATCGTTTTCGAAAGGGAGTCATGACGAGTTACATGCCCAAACCAGGCAAGCTTTCGACGTTTCACTATTGACAAAAGTGGTTCTTGGTGGCCTGCATAGGTGTTTATCTTCTCTCTAACATAGACATTTGTTTTGTGCTCTTTATAGCAAATGCGCAAAATTCTTCTATAACATTTATGCTCGAAAGCCTGAATCCTTCGCTCCGTATCTGCAGTGAGTGTCCAGCCCTCACACCCATATAAGAGAATAGATAATACAAGTGATTTGTATAATTTGATCTTCACAGGAAAACTGATGTTACTTTTCCAGATCACATTCAACCTTGTCATGGCAGCTGAGGCCATCTCAAGTCTTGTCTTGATTTCTTTACTTGATCTTCCATCACTACATATAGTGGACCCGAGATATTTAAAAGGTGTTAACTTCTTCTAACGTTTGCCCATTTAACGTAATGTTGGTCGGAACATGTTTCTTATGGCTATTCACCAATATCTTGCTTTTTTCTATATTAATTTCCATCCCATACGTTCTTGTTACTTTCTCCAGTCTAGAGGGAAGGTCTTGAAGTTCTGATTCTGATCCAGCTATCAGATCAATATCATCAGCAAAACGTAGGTTGCACAGAGGTCGGCCTCCAATCGATATGGTTGATTTATAATCGTAGAGAGCCTCCTGCATAATATGTTCTAGATATATATTAAAGAGCACTGGTGACAGGATACATCCCTGGCGAACTCCTACAGTTGTTTTGAAAAATTCTCCAATGTCGTTGCTTGCAAAAACAGCACTGCTTGCGTCCTTGTATAGTGCTTCAATGATATCTATGATGTTGGTATCAAAATTGAATTTTCTCATTACTTGCCATAAGCCTTCATGCCAGACTCGATCGAACGCTTTTGTGAAATCGATGAAGTTATGGTATAAATCGTGTTGATGTTGAAGATGTTTTTCGATAAGTAATCTAATATTGAAGATTTGTTCTGAGGTACTTCTTTTTGGTCTAAAGCCAGCCTGTTCCTCTGACAAGATTTCTTCTGATTTCTGTTTTATTCTGTTCAAAAGTATCCTTAACATCACCTTACTTGGAAGACTAATAAGGCTAATGGTTCTGTAGTTCTTGCACATTTTTAGATTTCCTTTCTTTGGAAGCGGTATTACTAATGACTGCGTCCATTCTTTTGGCCATTTTTTTGTACTCCATATCTTCTGGCAAATTGTTGTCATGATTTTTACTATATCTGGTCCTCCATATTTCAAGAGCTCTGCTGGGATATTATCCACACCCGGTGACTTCCCTCCTTTCATCGAACATATAGCCTCTTCCACTTCTTCCCGTAATATTGCTGCATTTCCGAGTTTCCCTGTTTTACGCACTTAATGTTGTTTAATATGCCTAAGTCAGTGTCAAGTTTACAGTTATATAATTCTTTACAATATTCTGTCCACCTTCTCATTACAGCTGTTTTTTCATTGAGCAGAGCCCCATTGCTATCTTCTATGACAGTTACCCTGGGCTGTTGGGGTTTTTGATAGTTTTCTTAATGTGTCAAAAGCTGCCTTGCTGTTACCTTTTATTAGCCCCGTATTAATGGACTCACATTGATCAGGTACCCATTGTTCTTTGGCCTGGTTCGTTGTCTTCCTAATATTTTTATTCACCATACTGTATTGCCATGCTGCTTCAGGAACCTCTTTCTTAACCTTTTTCATTTCCCGCCGTGTATCACATAACTTCAGAATGTCATCTGTAACCCATGGTTTGTTTATTTTCTTTCTTTTACCAAGTATTTATGTTGCTGATTCAATGATCACGTCTTTTATGTTCTCTGTGATTGAGTTGATATCATCCTCCAAAAAATAGAGAGCTGCGAATTTTCCTCCAACAGTTGCCTCAAAGATTCTCGCGATTTCTGGATCTTTCAGTTTGTCTAAATTGAATCTTAACTGAGAACATCTGTTTTGATTATAGTTCTTTTTAAGTTTAAGCTTGAGCGTCATCAATACCATGTCGTGATCACTACCAATGTCGGCGCCAGGAAAAGTCCTAGTCTTGGCTTTATTAATACTGGACTTGAATCTTTTGGATACAAGAATAAAATCAATTTGGCCATGTATCTCAGTTTTTGGGGCATGCCACGTTGTTCTTCTTGATAACTTATGAGGAAATAGTGTATTTGCAATGGTTAGTTTATAGTTGCTGGCAAATTCTAGTAGCCTTAGTCCTCGATCGTTGGTTTCACCTGTCCCAAATCTCCTCACTGTACCAGCCCAGTGACCGTATGCATCTGGCCCTATTTTAGCATTCCAATCACCTAACACGATGAGAAGATCTTTCTTTGGAATTTTCTTAATTGCTTCATCCAGATTGTCATAAAATGTATCAATTGCCTCATCCTCATAGTCAGTAGTGGGGGGCATATACCTGTATGATGGAGATGTTCTTTGGATGTGCTGCAATACGAATGGTGATAAGCCTGCTATTTATTGGGGTGCAGCTGATGACAGAGTTCAATCTATCTTTATGTACGATAAAACCTACTCCATGCTGATGTTTAGACTCATCTCCACTAAACCAAATTTTGTGACCATCATCCGTTATTGATTCACCTAATCCTGTCCATCTGACTTCTGCTAGGCCCAGGATGTCCCACGAGTATCTAACAAGTTCATATGTTAGTTCTTTGACTTTTCCACACGCATATAGCGTGTGTACATTCCAAGTTCCAACAACAAAACTTTCTCTTGGAAGTTTCAAAACAGGTGTTTGTACCCCATTCGCTGACTTATCACTCTCAAGGGGCAATGAGAGCGCGGTCGTTGTTAATCCGGGCATCGGCCGATCCGGCAAATTATTACTGAGTTGACTTTCCATCATAGCATTTCAGTGGGCAAGAGGTTTGCTTGGCGGTGCCCATCTCCTCTCCAAGTATCCTTGCAGGTACGTACAAAAATGTACCTGGAGCAGTAAATATCTTCCCAGCGATTGATAAAAGAGACATGCCTCGATGATTGTTACAGTCTTTGCGATTACCTTTAAGTTTATATAGATGTATAATTGACGCATCTTTGAGATCGTGTGGGATGGTTTCACTCTGCCACATTTGCTGGAAGATCATGTGAAGTTTCTCTATCAGAACTGCACCGCCATCTTTATAAACCTCAACAGGAATTGAATCGGAGCCGGGGGCCTTTTCACTAGACAGTTGACGAATCGCTTTCTTAGTTTCCTCCAGAGTTGGTACATCATCTAATGCTTCATTTATAGGAATTTGGGGCAGGCGGATGATGGCTTCGTCGTTAATAGATGATGGCTGGTTCAGAATATTATTAAAATGTTCAGCCCAGCGTTGGAGCATTTTTTCCTTGTCTGTAATTAGTGTTTTTCCATCTGCATTAAGGAGGGGAAATGATCCTGATGATGTTGGACCATAGACCGCTTTGAGTGCAAGGTAAAAATTTTTTCAAGTCATGGCTGTCAGCAAAGCCTTGGAGCTCATCTGCTTTATTACTCAGCCATGAATCCCGCATCTGGCGTAGTTTATGTTGGACGATTCTACGCATGTTGTTGAAAGCGTCTTTCTTGGATGTAGATTTTGGATCATTTAAATATGCTTTATGAAGATGGTGTTTCTCAGCCAACATCTGCTTTATATCATCTGAGTTCTCATCAAACCAGTCATTTTGTTTCTTGATGGAAGGACCCAGGACCTCTGTAGCAGTGTTGTAGATCTGCTCACTTAGGGCTGCCCAATTTGTTTCCACACTTTGGCCGTCTAGCGAGATAGATTTGAGACGGTCTTCTAAGGTGTCAGTAAATGACTGTTTGATTTTTGTCTTCTTTAGTTTGGTGACATCCAGCCTCTTTTGAGTTTTCTTCCCCTGAGGGCGCCTGGCTGGTTGGATACGAATTTTAAGTTTAGATACAATGAGGCGATGATCAGTCCAACATTCGGCACCACACATGGACTTGGGTAAATACTATACTAGTAGTCTGAGTGATTTAATCTTTTTAAATCGTCAATTATATTTTACTAGTTATTTTCTGTGCAGAGTGATTTACGGTTAGGCCGTTATATTATTTCTCTAAGTTTTACTGTGTTACAGTGGATAGCAGAACAAATAAATATTTCTAGCTAAACTCTTCAAGCTATAATAAAAATTTAATTAACTGCTAGTAACCAGTCAGAGAATATTTTAACCAACTAAGTAAAGGCACTGATTCATCATGAGTATTGACGAAATATGTATTTATTTCTAATTCATGATGATTGATTCTTTTTAAATGACTAGAATTTATTTCACGGAAGTTTTTTTTAAACGATGAGACTAGCTCTAAGCTTATAGTTTCTAATTTAAGTTAAATAACCGAAGTGAATAATATCTTATATGTTACGCGGGGAAAGGATAGGATTGTGAATTATACTATATTCTGTTAAGTATTTGTATTTTCTTCCTATACAGTATTTTGGTCAAACCCTAAAACCTTACCAGCGGCTTCCGTTCCATATGAAACTGGAAATAAACTTTGTCAAAGAACATTCTGATATAATGTCGGGTTTTTTCAAGGTGACTTGTCTGGTCTCGTGGTACACCCAGAAAGAGACAGAGTATCAACCCAAATAATATTAAGAATAAATGATAACTGGACTTATAGAATATCCAGATTTCTTTTCCCAAATTTCATAAACATTCAGCCTGTTGTGGCTACCAAATCAAACCTAGACATTACTTGTATAACGACCACGTGTTGTGAAGAAGATCGATCCTGAACCGATTGGTTTACCTGACGTTTGATTTAACGATTGAAGATTCCAAGCTAATGTACACTGTGCCATTTAGATCTCTTAATTATTTTACTACCGGGACAAAAATTGAAGTGACCTTTATCAGCATCCTACTTACTAGAGTGAATCTAGCGTTTCCCAACATTTGATTAATTAGTCGTTGGAGAAACTGGGGCTTGATTTCCCAAACAACCAACCGTGGATGGGCTGTGGGTGCCATTAACAATTGTTCCAGATGTGGTGAAAGCACCTTTGTAGATAAGAGAGACTGAATTTGTGATCACAGGTTTGTCAGAGCGAGAGAAAGCGTGGGAAGAATAATTTTATTTGGATATAACCCGTGTACTTATTTTGTATTAGCTTATGCAAGTTTTGCTAAAGCTGCTCCTTTATTTCATTTCAGAATAGATTAACTTATAACTCTGTTCTTTACGGTAGAGGGAATTTTAAACCATAGCGTAAAAACCTTTGACTCTTTCGGGGGTTAATAATTTTGCTCTAACGGGATCTTGTCTTAACAGAGGGAGGGAGGATTGAAACTATGAGTCTAACTCTTTAATTAACTCATTACCCAATGTTCATTGTATTTGATTTTTATATTCAAAGATATTGTTGTGTTGTAGATTCTTTATGATAAATAAAATTTACATAAACTTTATTTACGTGTGTCGGTCAGCTTGTCCCAAAAGATCCCCATTCCATAGTTATAGGTTTCACGTATGTGCGTCTTATTGTCGTCACGTATCTGTGGGTGTATAGAAGTGAGTGGTTGAATATATATCTATATATTTATAGGGAAACTGTCTGATCTACAAATCTCAGTCGTAATCGATAGGCTGGATTGATTATCTCTCACTTCCAGGGACAGATTTTACCTTTCACCATTTCACTTGTGAAAAATCTATTTCTTTACCTGATCTCTCACTGAGCTATCACCTGTTCTAGTCCTATTCAGGCTGGGTCAAAATTGATCTTAATTACCCTATCAAAAATATATGACAGGGAGCAAAGAATAGTAACACTGTACCCTACCAGGCATGTCGTAAAAAGCGACTAAGGAGGGTTGGGCATGGGGCTGGTTACCCCACACCGTAAAAAACTTTTTATCGCAAAAACTTCAACAAACATGAACAAGTCAAATAAAGAATATAAATCAACTCAGCCGCCCAAGACAGAAGAAGGTCCTCTGGAAAGGAGGCGCATGAAGCAACCTAGAGAAAGCCGAAAGGAGTTTGGGTTGCCGACTAACCTTTTTTCGTCTAAGAAAATCTCCAGGATTGGCACCTGGAATGTTCGCACTGTGTGAACAAGGGAAAACTGCACAGGTAGCAGCAGAAATGACAAATTACAGCATTGATATCCTGGGTCTCTGCGAGACACGGTGGAAAGGCATAGAGAAGAGGAGATTGATCACATGAGAAATGGTGTTGTCCTCAGGACATGAGGAGGAAAGAGCCTACTACAGTGATGGGGTGGCTATAATTCTGTCTATGGAAGCCCAGAAGGCACTTATAGAATGGGAAGCAGTGGGACCCCGCATTATAACAGCAAGGTTTAAATCAGCCAAAAAAAAAGAGAAAGTAAATATAAACATCATCCAGTGTTATGCACCAACAAATGATAAAGAAGAATCTGTGAAAGAAGACTTTTACACCAGCCTACAAAATGTCTTGGACAATAAGAAAAGACAGGACATCACAATTTTGATGGGGGACCTAAATGCGAAAATAGGAACAAACAACACTGGCTTTGAAGAAATCATGGGAAAGCATGGATTAGGTATGATGGACGAGAATGGGGAACTATAAGCAAACTTCTGTGCTTCAAATCAACTAGCTATAAGAGGAAGCATATTTCCACATAAAAGAATACATAAAGCAACATGGATATCACCAGACAACAGAACTGAGAATCAGATTGATCACATATGCATAAATAAGAAGTTAAGGTCAGCATCGCATTATGTGAAAGTATGTAGAGGAGCAGATGTTGTATCAGACCACCATCTTCTGTTGGCTAAAACCAAATTAAAACTCAAGAAATTTACAACAGCATATAGCTATAGACAACAGTATAATGTGGGATATCTAAGAAATCAGGAAATAAGAGAAAAATGTTCAATCACAGTATCCAAAATATACCAAGTACTCCAACAGCTGGATGATGAAACAGATACGGAAGACCACTGGCAACAAGTAAAAAATATATGGAACGAGACATGTGAAGAAGTACTGAGAAAAAGAGAACATCAGCACAAAGCATGGATAACAACAGAAAGCATTAGTAAGATAGAAGACAGGAAAAACAATAAAGCAGATTTAAACAGAAGCAAAACCAGAAGCTCCAAAGCCAAGGCTCATGAAGTGTACATATATACTGTTCAAAAAAAGAAACGCAACTTTTTTGGTGTTACTTTTATAAAAGATATTCGCTGATTGGACATAAGTCAACCTATCGACTGTGTCCACCTGGTCATTAACTTCTCGTGGTTACCCGAATTGTACTCACCTCATGATTCGTGAGGTCATGAAAGAGGTCAAGGTCAAAACAACATTTTTGACAATAACTCGTGACAGGTTCATGAGAATCCCGTGAAACTTACTGAACACAAAACTCTCTGACCATAGAGTTTACCGCAGAGTCCATGAGCTCTACGCCCAGAACAGCATTGATGAGGCTCCTCCACATGGTGGTGGAGGTGTACTGATGTGGGGGGGGGGCGATCAACTTCATGGGAAGAAGTGACCTGGTGCAAATTGAAGGACGCCTGAATGCACAACGATACGTCGCTGAAATTCTTCGTCCTCACGTCCTTCCACTTCTGGCTGCACGAGGGTCGGTTTTTCAGCAGGATAACGCTCGACCTCATGTGGCACAACTCACCACCCAGTTCCTTGCTGACAACAACGTCCAGACCATTCCGTGGCCAGCCATGTCATCAGACATGAACCCCATAGAACACTTATGGGATGAACTCGACAGACGACTCCGCCAGCGAGACGTGGCTCCAGCCAATCTCCGACAGTTGTCTCTTGCACTGCGGGAAGAGTGGGCAGCCATCCCACAACAACAGATCCAACGGCTAATCGGATCCATGTCAAGGAGATGTCGTTCTCTGATAGAGGCCAGAGGAGGCTATACACCTTACTGAAACGGAGGCCTCTGTTGCAAAGAATAAAAGTCCAAACCAAATTTAATGAACATTATTTCATTGCTAAAGTCTGAAAGTTTCTTCATGCCAATATTGAAACATTAATTCCGTAAAATAAAATTTTGGTACAAGTTTGAAATTTGGTGTCCATTACCACTGCAATAATGTTGCGTTTCTTTTTTTGAACAGTATATAGAAGCAAACAAAGAAGTAAGAAGAAACATCAAAAGAGACAAGATGAAATATATTGATGATTTGGCAAGGGAAGCAGAGGAAGCTGTAGCCAAAGGAAATATGAGGGACCTGTACAACAACACAAAGAAGCTAACAGGGAAATATAAGCAAGCAAATGGCCTCATAAAAGATAAGAATGGAAAATTGCTTAGTAATATACAAGAACAAATGAAGAGATGTACGGAATATTTTGAGGAACTTCTTAATAGACCATCTCCAACTAATCCCCCAGACATCCAGCCAGCAGAAGAGGAGCTAGAAATCAGCTGTGAACGAACAAGTAGAGAAGAAATAAAGAAAGCAATAAAGCTTCTGAAAGATGGAAAAGCAGCTGGTCCAGATTGCATTCCAGCAGAGGCCATCAAAACAGATATTGATACCTCCACAGAGATATTATACAAACTACTTGGCAAAGTCTATGAGAGAGAGGAAATACCAGCAGAATGGAAGGAAGGTTATCTGGTCAAGTTGCCTGTCGTGGGTTGGTCTGTTTTCACAACACGTCCTTCTGTATACTCTGACGAAACCGCGCGCCATACTTTATAGGAACTGCTTGATACACTGACCAATCGGAAGGTACCGTTCTGCCGAGTTTATTAAAGCATTGAACAGACAAAATGGCTAGGACTAATCCGTACAACCGAGTGAAGGATGCCATTTAATTACATAAGTAGGAAAGAAATACCACCTTGAAGAGGTCTCTAATTCTACAACGGGAATGTTGCTCTGCACGTCTGTGCAGAGACTTTCACGATCAGTAGTATAGGACGGGAGAAATCTTTGGTTGAATGCATCAAGACCTCAGGTTAGTCCATAATTTGGCTGTTTAAAGTACGCATAGAAATAAATGCATTTAGGAAAGTAACAGATTAGTAACTAGGAAGGTGTACAGAGCGTATTTAAAGCTTTAGATGAAGAACATCGCTCCAGGAATAACGTAGATAAATAAAATCATAGTTTTCCTGATTTGCACAATCGACTGTGTGTGCCTGAGGGTAAGAAAGAATGTATATATATATATATATATATATATAATATATATATATATATATATATATATATATATATATATATATAATATATATAAATATATATATATATATATATATATATATAATATATATATATAAATGCATTTTTATGGATTAATTACAGTGTGTGTTAGAAAGTGTGTAGAACGTGTTTTGAACTATTGTGTAATTTTCTGGAGGCAAAAGCCAAGCTTGTGAAAATATTCAAATCGATTGAGAATGGTAGCAATGTTGTGTCTATAGTTTTAGAAAAGTATTTAAAGAATTATTTCCTGATGGAATGGATCACATACTAGGAACATGAGGGAGGATGAAAGGAATTGTTTTACTGCATTGATTAAGATATCACTTGGTATTTTTCCACCTAATCTAATAACTTTATGGAGGCGAATCACGGACAAATAGCTCTAACTAAGGATTCGAAGGAAAATTGTATTCATGGTGAACTGAATTGTATTAATGCTGACTTGATGTGACATGTGCGTCTACCTGCACTCTGTTGTCTGAAAACTATCTCTCATCTCCTACTTCTGTGATAGGGAGATAGAGATAGGCAATACAGTGGTGAAATTAAATATATTTTCAGGTTACATCCTGCAATTACCTGCCACCTTTAGGAGCCAAACTCCATTATAGGATTCAGAGGTGCGAGTGCCATTTAATGATACAGGGTCGGTCACCCAGATCCAAAAGCCTGGACGAGACAGTCTTCTTGCCAGACCCAAGGTGAAACAGACTACCAAATCAAGACCTCAAGCTAAGTAGCCACCCAAGGCTACTGTATAGTTTATCACAGCATCACCACAAACTAGATAGACTATGATGAATAAACAGTGCATTTTCGCTAGGCAAACGTCCTAGTCAGTGGTTACTTAATTCCAATAACTGTGAAGAAGATAAAACAAATCATAAAGTACAGACAGCTTACACCTACAGTGATTTCAGCCTAGAAAGGAGAACGTTCATAAAAAGATAAAAGACTGTAAATGATTTTAACGATTTGCAAGTGTTTTTATTTATTTAATTTTGTAATCAACGTTTGAGTTCAGTGAAAGATTGTCACAAGAAAAGAAAACGTGTAAAAATAAATTGTAAATATTTACCAGCAGACTTACTTAAATTCTTTAAGTTAAGTTACAGTTTCTGTTGGTAGATAATTAAGTTATTACCACTAGCAGAGTTATTAATAATCATAATAATACAATTAACAGAGGAGAATCGGGAGAGGGAACACGTAGGGACTTAGAGTAATACATTACCATCTTCTCTAGGAACTTATACAGTTTGATCCTACCTTTGATGTCTATATACCCTTACTCTTTTCAGAACAGGGGGTATTTCTTATAAGACCAGACTCTTATCTGGCACTATCCTGGTATCACCTGATACAATTTTGTGTCCAGGATATTAAAGAATTTCAATAACATCTAACCCTCTCGTGACATTGCCTAAGAAGGGAAATTTACAAGAGTGCACAAATTATAGAGGAATAATGTTACTATCAGTGCCAGGAAAAATATATTAAACAGAATCATCCTTGAGAGATTAAAAGAGTCCATAGACAAGCAGCTGAGAGATGAACAAGCAGGTTTTCGACAAAATAGATCCTGTACAGACCAGATAGCCACATTGAGCATAATAGTTGAACAAAGTCTGGAATGGAATTCACCGCTTTACATCGGATTCGTGAACTACGAAAAGGCATTTGACAGTGTAGACAGAGAATCGCTTTGGAAATTGATGAGGCATTATGGAGTTCCCCTGAAGATCATTAACTTAATAAAGAAGACCTACGAAGACATGACATGCAGAGTTCTTCATGAAGGACAACTTACAGAACCGTTTAGAATTAGAACGAGAGTGAGACAGGGATGCCTCTTGTCTCCATTTCTTGTCTTACTAGCAATAGATTGGGTTATGAAAACATGGACATCACACAACAGAAATGGAATCCAGTGGAATCTGACTAAACAGCTGGATGATCTGGATTTTGCAGATGACTTGGCTCTTCTGTCCCATAACCATAATCAGATGCAAGAGAAAATGAAAATTCTCGATGAGAGGTCACAACAAGTGGGCCTGAAAATACACAGGGAAAAGACAGATTATGAGAATAAATGCAAGAAATTATAACAAGGTTGAACTTGAAGAAACACCACTAAAAGATGTAGAATCGTCCACATATCTTGGAAGTAATATAGACAAGGAGGGACAGGCAATGATATCAAAATAAGAATACAAAAAGCAAGAGGAGCTTTCATTGCATTGGGAAACATATGTTGAACAAGAGAAATCAAGTCCAACACGAAAATAAGAATCTTCAACTCAAATGTGAAGTCAGTCCTATTGTATGGCTCTGAGACATGGAGAGCAACAAAAACAACAACCAAAAAGCTACAGACTTTTATAAACGGGTGCTTGCGTTGGTTTTTGTCACCAGTTATTGTTATGACAACATTGTTATTATAAATTTTATTGATAATACCATTTCTCTTTTTATTACTATTTCCATTATTATTATTGTTCTTCTTGTTATTATTATTACTACGAGTAAGTATACCATTAAAAATAATGATGGGAGGAGCTGGAAAAATTGACTTTTCAGCACCTGCAGCTTGTTCAGAAGACTGGAGAATTTGCTTGGAACTCATTTTGATAATTCTGAATGAAGTTCCTTTACGAACATTTGTTCATTATTTACAGAGCAATGGTTGAAATGGATCTCCAACATTTGTTGTCCCTTACCTTAATAATTATTTTCGTCAGACTACTTTCAGTCCCCTTCTAGCTGCTTTATACCCATTTGTAACACTACCATCTTCTTGTAAATGTAAAAAAAAAAATTAAAAAATTATCGTTTTCTTTTCAAGGGCAGTAATAATGTCGCATGCTGTCCAAGGGAAACAATTACATTAAAAAATTATTATTAAATGTAAGTAACTTTGAGACATTGTATTTAATAATTGTTCAACTAGTTATTTTAAAATATAATAAGCACACAAAAATCTAATTTTTATAAAAGTTAAATATAACATAATGCATACGATCTTTACCTTCTTGCCTCTATTATTCGGCTTGCATAAAAATTAAAGCAGTCATGAAATTATATATACTTAGGAGCCGCGCTAGCGTAGTGGTTACAACACCGCTCTGGCGACCGGGTGATACAGGATCAAACCCGGGCGACGGCATTTGAGGATTTTTCGTCGACCGGGATTTGGACTGGATTAACTCGAGACCTGGCGAAGACATTTGAAGAAGTGTCGTCGACCAGGGACTGGCGGCTCCTGAGCCGACCCAGCTGCAATGGGTACCTCCGAAATCGGCGAGTATTTGCCTGAATGGCGAGGGACACCTGTCTCTGTACAAGAAATAAAGGAATACTCACGTAAAATCAATGTCAGGTTAGACATAAAAATAATAACCTGAGATTTCGCCTCGAGTATTAGCGGGCGAACGCAAAAAAAAAAAAAAAAAAAAAAAAAAAAAAAAAAAAAAATATATATATACTTACATCTCTTAAACTGTAACAATATCTGAAGTGAATGCTGAGATACATTCTTTAATTGTTGCATCAAATACTTCTGCTTCTCGGCCTTTTGGCTAAGATCAAAGTGTCTAGGCACAGGGACCAAGACAGTGACATTCATGTGTCATTAGGTCCTTTGTGTGAGAACACAGAAGATCACTAGGTGACACATTTTGTCATTGGGTCTTCTTGTGTTGGGACATGTGGTCTTGACCAGAGCCGGGTTTGGGCGGGGGCAATGCAACCTCATGCGAGGAAAAAAATATGCGACCTCAAGCGAGGAAAAAAAAAAATAAAAAAAAAAATTAGGTCCTTTGTGTGAGAACACAGAAGATCACTACAGTGACACATGATGTCATTGGGTCTTCTTGTGTTGGGACATGGGTCTTGACCAGGGCCGGGTTGAGCGTGTGCCATGCAACCTCATGCGAGGCAAAAAAGCGACCTCATGCGAGGAAAAAAATATGCGACCTCATGCGAGGGAAAAAAAAGGCCTTTTGGCTAAGATCAAAGTGCATTGACATTAACGTCTTAATGTATTTGATCTTTTGAGGCTAGACGTGCGCCTTGATATCCGGCCTATTGGCTAAGACCATTGTGTCTTAGCTAGGGCCGGGGCGGTGCGTCACCGCGACTCATGCGAGTCTAAAATATGCGACCTCATGCGAGGAAAAAAATGGCTAAGATCAAAGTCTTGACACAAAGGATCAGAACTTTGACGCGAAGTCCAGCACAAATAATGCTGTGAAACCCAACGCCCTTATCTGGCCTTTGGCTAGGATAATGTGTCTAGACACAGGGACCGGTACAGTGACATTCATGTGTCATTAGGTCCTTTGTGTGAGAACACAGAAGACCATTAGGTGACACATTTTGTCATTGGGTCTTCTTGTGTTGGGACATGTGGTCTTGACCAGAGCCGGGTTTGGGGCGGGGACAATGCGACCTCATGCGAGGAAAAAATATGCGACCTCATGCGAGGAAAAAAAAGGCCTTTTGGCTAAGATCAAAGTGCATTGACATTAACATGTTAATGTATTTGATCTTTTGAGGCTAGACGTGCGCCTTGATATCCGGCCTATTGACTAAGACCATTGTGTCTTAGCTAGGGCCGGGGCGTGCGCCACCGCGACTCATGCGAGTCCAAAATATGCGACCTCATGCGAGGAAAAAATAATGCGACCTCATGCAAGAAAAAAAAATGGCTAAGATCAAAGTCTTGACACAAAGGATCAGAACTTTGACACGAAGTCCAGCACAAATAATGCTGTGAAACCCAACGCCCTTATCTGGCCTTTGGCTAGGATCATGTGTCTAGACACAGGGACCGGTACAGTGACATTCATGTGTCATTAGGTCCCTTGTGTAAGAACACAGAGGATCACTACAGTGACACAGTTTGTCATTGGGTCTTCTTGTGTGACGATCCCCGAGCAGAGAAGCTATTTTCTCGCAGGTATTTCTCATCTCCGCGCGAACACTAAACCGCTCGCAAGATGGACCAGAGCGGTCAGAAGAAAGACACTGGGGGAGATCTCAGGAAGGACGGGCGGCATGCTATCAAAGACAGTAGTGGTCCCTGAAACGATTTCGCATCTCGGTGTTAAACACGGAACCGATCGCAGTGGGAGCGAACGGGGAAAGCCGACGCAAGTAGCGAGCGAAGATACGAGAGGCCAGGGGCGGCTTCTCCTTTTGGTCTGGTGGTCAGATCCCCAAAAGTCTTCTGAGATCTAAAAAGCTGTCAAGTTTCTCATGTCTGTTGCGCACATATTTTTGTATGGAATTATGCGACGCAGCGGATTACTGTAGGTTGGTAGGTAGGCATACAAATGTATTGTATGACTATTTGATGAACAGTATATATTTTGAAATGCTCTCATGGTCAAAGTTATAGCACCCACGATTAATTCATACTTTTGTTTGTGTGGGTGATCTCTCTTGAATATTGATTTGGCGGATGGATCTAGACTCCGTTCATTCTATTCTTTGTTCGGACAGAAAACAGATTATTCTTGCTTAGGTTTAGGCAGGGATGTTTATGGTCCGAGTCTATGTTTACTCAGTGTCTGTTGGAGACGATTCGGTCTTATACCGGGTTATTTTTGTTTGTCTATGTCGGACTATTTTCTTTGTACTGTATTTTGGGGTCAGGTGCTTTTCGGCGCATGAAGATACGTTAGGGAGTTCTTCGGTGATGTAGAGGCCTATGGCGGGAAGTCGTCTTAGACCTGCCCGAACTTTGTGATCTCTTTTCTGATTATGGGAACGAAGATAGTTTTCTTCTGGAATGGTTAAATCCATGAGTTCCCTAGTGTTCATTCCATAACGCGAGGAGAAGAGCGTTTCTGTGTTTGCTAGTGGTTTTTTTCTATGCCAAGGTAAAAAAACCTGTTTACCGAACTTTTTCCATTCCTAGGCCTAATATGGACAGACAGCTACATGAATTGAACCATGTCAGTATGTCGGAACGATATATTATCTAGCAACACTGATTATGTATATATACAGCAACTTTGAGGAAAGAATATGCTGAATTTTATAGAAACAGTTATGTCCATGAACTGAATCTTTATAAAGCTTCCTTGTGCCTCATTATCGTGAGCAGGGTTCACAAGACTAGAAGCCATTTTGGAATGCTATTTATTGTTGATCATTTACCAGAGAACAGGGACGCCCTTATTATCAGGTGATGATAAAGAGATCATACTTATGAAAGGAAAACCTACTATTGGTAGTTTAACGTTTCTCAGGAAACATTGGATGAACTTTATTTAACGGAATCTTCGCTAGAATGCAAGGTACGTTTATGCTAAAGAGGTTCGATCTAGGAATCAAGTTGGAACCTTGTATATTAACCGACATGATTAGTCAGTAAGGCCTGATGAACATTTATATGAATAATGGAACTCTGAATGCTTGTATACTGATGTTCCATTATGATTTGATGATTTTCTTCAACATGAATGCCAATTTATTATTGTACACCGTGAGTCAACAATATGCTATTGATGTCGACCTGTGTTCCTGTAACTGTACCCGTTCTGTCCAAGTGTGTGCGTCAAATTAAATGATTGAAACGTTCCACGGTAGTCTGCATCAGTAACTTCTAGTTACGCATGTATGAGTGTTTGTATCTTCAGTCAACTCCAGAACAGTATACACATTCGCGTATGGACATGTATTGCAACACTCATTATCAACAATGCATTCTTGTCGGGGCCTCATTGTGTTCCAGGACAAGATGACCTGTATACCTGACACTGTGCTCGGTTATTAGAGTTGACCAGTTACACCTTACAACAGGCTCTGATATATACGCAGCTACGAAAAAGCAATAACGAGCGTTATCAATGTGGTAGGCCAGATTTCTGGGCTTAACCTGCACAGTAGACATTGCCAGAAGCTACTGATACCAGTTCGTTTCCCTGACGCCTGATACGACACACCAGCAGTGATAGTCTACACTTGGTTTACAGTTCCTTATGTGACCTATGAAACGAAAGCTGAATCTAGGTCAACGCTTGTTGACATTTGTCGTTGGACAGCACAGCAAGTTTACAGTACAACTATAAAGTCGATGTCAGCATGACCAGTCCTATCGAGCGAACTCAGTAATTAGGCCAGCGTTTTGTTGACATTCATATACAGGTCAGAGCTTGGTAACATTTTGTAGCACAGACATTGTTTATGTCAAGCAGACATTACTACACAGCTGATAGCTGTGAAAGCCATAAACTGTTTTATTGTTGCAGTTCCCTTTCATCGGTGGATCTTCTAGGGTGCTCAAGAAAAAATGAACATTGTAATAGTTAGTAAACAAATCTATTATTTAATAAAGTAACAAGTTATTTTGATTAAAACTGAGCATTCTCTACAACACTCTATCCACAACACATTCTATTCATGATATATATATATATATATATATATATATATATATATATATATATATATATATATATATATATATATATATATATATATATATATTCTTCTCTTCTTCTTCTTCGATCCTTAACCACCGACCGTCAAAGCAGTCAGTGGCCATCACGCCTAGTGGCGTCTTGTAGGGCAACAATAAATTGATTCCACTTTGCCCGGTCGGTGGCCATCCTTCGTACAGTGCCCCAACTCTGGTTCATTCTTTGCATCTCAGCCTCCACAGTCCTCCGCCAAGTTGTTTTTGGTCGGCATTTGATGTTGTTTCCGTAACTTCATTATTTTTTTTACATAGACAGGGGTGTCAGCCCTATGCTAAAACCCCCAACCTGGAGGACCAGGGTACCAGCTTTTGTCTGATCCCTACCCACACAGACCAGTCCAGCTTGGTTGAACCTACCAGGAGTAAAACTCCCTCTGGCATAGCTCTGGGGATTGTCATGGTACGCAAGCTGCCATACCGCTACAAGGTATAGGTACCATTGATGGCATATATATATATATATATATATATATATATATATATATATATATATATATATATATATATATATATATATGCTATATGTATTTATGTTAAATGTTATATATTATTTGTGTGTGTGTTGTGGGTGTGTGACTATTATATGGTATACCACGTAGAGAGGTCATTTAATAGCATTCTATAGGAGCAATTTTCGTAATTGAAAATTTGCTTGCAACACCTGTTGCTATTTTTGTTAGTTGTGATGAGGTGTTCATTTCTTCGTTGTTTTTGTTAATAATTTTGTGTTCCTTAGTTTTGTTTGATCTGTTTGTATTTGTAGATCTCCCCTTTTCTGTCATTTATTTCTATACACCATTATATTTATACACTGTAGCGTTATTTGTCTTGTTGATTCCATTGCAGTTGTCGTCACAGATTCTGTGATTATTTTCATTGATTTCTCTATTTTACTTAGTTGATTTCTGCAATTGTTTTCATATTGTCTTTTATGCTTGTCCTTTGTTAATGTCTTTGGTTGACATATGATATGAGATAGTTGAGTACACGTATGTTATAGTATAGACCAGTACTTTATTATTATTATTATTGTACAAGGAAATATACAAGACCTTTGTAAGGCTTGTTTCCCACAGAGATTGGGATTGTGAACTAATTAATCAAGTTCATTGAGAACTTGTTCCTGTTTACTTGGAAATAGATTACATTTTTTGTCAACTGATTGCTATCATTATTAGACATCATGTCTACATTGGAATACTTTATTGCAAATGGGAAATCCCTTGATAAGTCTGGCAAGGAATTAGAGGAGTTTGCAACTGCTCAATTTGCCATGGTATTAAAGTCAGAAGAAAAGAGGCAAAAAGATGAAAATAAATGGAAAGCAGAAGTTGAACAAAAGAGGATAGATGCTGAGAATTTAAGATTGCAGATGCAAGCTGAGAAGAGAAAAGCTGCTGCTGAGGAGAAAAAAGCTGCTGCTGAGGAGAGAAAGCTTCAAATGGAAGAAAAAAGATTAGACAGAGAAGCTGAGGCTGAACAAAAGAGATTAGACAGAGAGGCTGAACAAAAGAGATTAGACAAAGAAGCTGAACAAAAGAGATTAGACAGAGAAGCTGAGGCTGAACAAAAGAGATTAGACAGAGAAGCTGAGGCTGAACAAAAAAGATTAGACAAAGAAGCTGAACAAAAGAGATTAGACAGAGAAGCTGAAGCTGAACAAAAGAGATTAGACACAGAAGCTGATGAGAAAAAAACAATGAGAGAACATGAACATCAAAAAGAACTGTTAGCATTTGAATTAGAAAAGATGAAATTGACAAATATGGGTATTGCTAATCAGTCAACTGGTAATGATAGTAAACCTTTTATTTATGAGGTCAAGGTACCACCGTTCAATCCTTCCAGTGACGATATTACATTCTGGCTGGATCGTTTTGAACGCTCTTGTCGAACTCATAATGTGGATAAATCACAATATGCTAACCAGTTATCAGAAAATTTGAAAGGTTATTCTCTGACTAGTTTAAGTTTGGTTGAAGAGGCTGACAAGGATAATTATGATGTAATTAGAGCAGCTTTATTAAAAAAGTATCAGTTAACTGAGGAAGGTTATCGTATGTTGTTTAAGAGAATGGTACCTGAATCAGGGGTAGAATTCTCAGAATTCATTGCAAGGACACGTCTTACATTTAATCGTTGGATTGAGCTGTCCAAAACAGAAAAGACATATGAAGCATTTATGGACTTATTGCTCAGAGACAAAATTATGTCAAGCATAAGTAAACCATTCCTTGAATTCCTACATGAGCGTAAACCCAAGACACTAAAAGAAATGCAAGAATATTGTGACCAATACGTCACGGCACATCCGGACGTAGCTTTTAGCAATGCTAAGGTTAAGGAAAGTATGCCGGTTGCTTCTGCAACACCATACAACCCTAATTATTCATACAAATTTCAGGGACCACAAAACAGGTTTGATAAAAAAGGTAACAATAATAGTTATCAAAACCAAGGTAACCAGTCATTTCAGGGTTCTTTTGCGAAGAACTGGAGACAAGCCGACAGCCCTCGATTTAGAGGTGGTCATAATTATAGGAACTTCCGCAGAGGAAGTCATTATAGGAACTATCCAAGTCATCCATCATGGAGACAACAAGACCATAATTATAGAGATACTCATTATAATCAATATAATGATGGTAACCATGAGAACTATGACTCAACCCCAAATAGGGGTTACAATAGAGGAAACAATAATGATTACAGAGGCAATAATAATCGAGGTAGATCCCAATACAAAAAACATAAATCACATTATCATAGAAACTCTGCACAGCAAGAGTCACAGGAAGCCTATAAGCAGACTAAAGATAATAATGACGCTAATAATATGGCATGTTCCGCTTTTGATTTTGGGAGAGCATCTCAGTGCCCCCAATGCAAAACATTATTTGAACCAACTACGGTGTCCACTTTAAGTTGTGGCCATCCTCTTCCCGCTCTTCCTGCGTCAGTCGCACATGATGGAAGAGGTTCTCTTGTTTTACATAAAGGTTTAGTAAATGACAATCCAGTCTCAGTTCTTTTTGATTCTGGATGCACCACAATTGGTGTTAGGCAATCGCTTGTAGATCCTTCTTGTGCCACAGGAAAAATAGTCAAATGTGTGACATTTAGCGGCACCTTAGAGAAATACTCTACTGCTATCATTAGGATTGCTACTCCTTTCTTTACAGTAGATGTACACGCATGTCTTCTGCCGAATCCGATCGCTGATCTTATCATCGGTCGTATTCACGGAGTCAAAAAATGCACTCCGCAACAAATTTCCGTTTGGGAAAAACAAAATATGCAAATTGCTAATGCTGTAGTCACTAGAGCTCAAGCTCTTAATGTGCCTCAATCTTCACCTACTGAAGATAATGAAGTGCATAACCAAGATGATCCGTTGGTAATTTCTCGTGAATCGTTTATAAAACAGCAAGAAGATGATCCGACTCTAAAGAAATTCTTCACTCTTGCAACAAAAGGTGATCCAAATAAAGATACAAAGCGTAAGTCTTGGATTACAATGAAGAATGGCGAACTTGTACGTATGGTGCAAGACTCCGCTAAGTTAAGTCATTCTCAGATTCTTGTTCCCAAGAATTTGAGAGTAAAAATTTTGCAACACGCACACGACTCTCAGTGTGCTGGACATATGGGTTTTTCCCGTACAAAGTCAAGAGTTCTTGCGGCTTTCTTTTGGCCTTTTGCGAACAAAGACATACGGATTTATTGTCGATCTTGTATAGTATGTCAAGAAGTCAAATCCAAAGGTCCACGCCATGCTGCACCTATTCAGGCTGCAGACATTCCTATTCGACCATTTCAGAAAATGGCGATAGACATAATTGTTCCATTTAAGATCAAATCTGCTAGAGGACATCAGTTTATCTTAACGTGTGTGGACATGTGCACACGTTGGCCAGAGGCTATTCCTCTGAAGAGCATTACTACTGCTGATATTGCAGATGCTCTTTGGCTTATATTTTCTCGTCTGGGATTCCCCGGAGAAATATTATCAGATCATGGCACCCAACTAATATCGGATACCATGTCTCAAGTAATGTCTACTCTACAGATAGAGAGATCTTTGAGTAGTATCTATCATCCTATGTCCAATGGGATGGTCGAACGGCTAAATAGAACACTCAAGAACTTACTAGGGAAGATAACTGAGGATCATCCTCAAGTCTGGACAGGGTTTTACCCGCGGCCCTCTTCGCTTACAGAGAGGTCCCCAATGAACATACAGGGTTTTCTCCCTTTGAACTTGTCTTTGGCGCGCCACCGCGCGGCCCTATATCTTTGCTTCATGATCTCATAACCGCTGATAATATTACCGATGACACAAAATCTTCTTACGAATATGTCATCGCGCTGAGACAAAAGATTATCGAAGCATGCAAATTGGCAACTTCTTCTTCTGAATTTGCTAAACAGAAGGCAAGGCAATTTGCCAATAAGAAAAGAACCTTACGACAACTTTGTCCTGGTGACAAAGCTTTTGTTTTGCTACCTTGTAGGGAAAACAGACTTCTGATTTCTTGGAAAGGTCCGTACGATATAATCTCGAAAATTTCCGATGTTGACTACATTGTCGATATTGATGGAAAGCATAAAACCTTCCACATCAATATGCTTACGGAATTCCATGAACGTCCTTATTATTTGCAGCCTATTTTCCAGGCAACGGACGATTCACCAGTCCAACATGGTCATTACTCATCGCTGTCTGTAATACAGGATAAGGAAACAAGTTTTTCGGATGTTAATCTTCCGCTTCCGATGATTCCACTTCATTCTAGTGAATCCTGGAAAAATGTTACCGTTTCTCCCGATTTATCTCTAGGAGAACAGCGACAAGTTTCGGTTATGTTACAAACATTTCAGGATGTCCTTACTGACATTCCTGGACAAACTCATGTCATTGAACATGACATTATTCTAACTGACCATAATCCTATTAGAGTCAGACCTTATCCTATTCCTATACATTTTCAAGCACAGGTTGAGAAGGAATTGGATGAAATGATAGAATTAAAAATAATTTAGCCATCCACTTCCGCATATTCTTCGCCGATGGTTATTGTTCGGAAAAAAGACAATAACATCCGTCTTTGCGTTGACTATCGCAAATTGAATCAAGTTACGAAGTTTGATGCTGAACCTATGCCTTTACTAGAAGAGCTACTTACTAAGCTTTCTACATCTCATTTTTTCACTAAACTTGATTTGTCTAAAGGATATTGGCAAGTTCCTCTATCTGAACGCGCCAAACCTTTTACTGCTTTTTCTACACCTAGAGGCCTTTTTCAATGGAGATTCATGCCATTCGGCCTTATGAACGCACCAGCTACATTTGTACGCATGATGCGTCGAATCCTATCTTATCGGTCAGATGTCATTGCGTACCTAGACGACATCTGTCTTTTCAGCGATACTTGGGAAGATCACTATTCGGGGTTAGTTGAATTACTATCTACTCTACGCGAGTATAATTTGACAGCGAAACCCTCTAAAGCTGTATTGGTTTTAGCGAAATTGCTTTCTTAGGTCACAGTGTCGGTCATGGTTTCCTAAAGACAGAGGACCATAATACAAGTAAAATACTTAACATTTCTATTCCTAAGACTAAAAAGCAAGTGCGAAGTCTCTTAGGTCTCATACAATTTTAGGGACGATTCATTCCGAATCTGTCCTCGATCATGGCACCTCTTTCTTCCTTGCTAAAGAAAGGGTCTCCTAATATAGTCCAATGGACTCAAGAATGTCAATCCTCTTTGGATAAGATCAAAACTATGTTTTCTACTGCACCTATTTTAGTGTTACCTACTAAAGATAAGACATTTGTTCTCCGTAGTGACGTTTCATCCACAGGGATTGGAGCGGCACTAATGCAAGAGTACTCTGGAACTCTGCATCCTGTGATGTATATTTCTCGAAAACTAAATGCCGCAGAGAAGAATTACTCGGTCCTAGACCGTGAATTATTGGCTATGGTTTGGTCAATTCTTAAACTTCGAAGATTTCTTCTTGGTGCGCATTTCATTGTAGAAACTGACCAGAAAGCTCTTACAGCTATTCAAAGTAAAAATCTGAAGAGCGCGAGATCAACGCGATACTCGATTGCTCTTCAGCCTTTTCATTTTTCGGTGCGAGCTATCCGTGGCTCAGAAAATGTGATGGCAGACATTTTGTCTAGATGCCCACATGATTCCACCTAACTGTTACATCCTCAGGTTTAACTGTACTACGGTTTTTTTTTCTCGTTATATTAAAATATGTACACATATGTAATGTATGATATATTGATTGTATCACTACTTAGCGGTTCATTGATGTATATTCACCGCAGGGTCTTTTTAATGGTTTCTTCTTTGGTAATCATTGAACTTAAGATTTTAGATATACAAATATGAAATTATTAGATAAACTATTTGTAATAAATTGCGGCATTGCCCCACGTATTGTAAAAAAAAAATGTATAGCGTTGGTGTGACATCCTCTCTGGATAATTTTTTATACTTAGAGACATACTTTCTCTGAGATCTTGAGATATATACTACTTGGTGTTTTTCATATGGAGATTTGTAATTGAGGCGTTATATTTGTTTGAATGTTATCTTGGATTGTTATTGTGGTGTGGGGTAATTGTATGGTTGCTTAGATTGTATTTAAAAAAAAAATGTTACATTTTTTCTTTGGGGGGTGTTGGTATCAGTTGGATATTTTTGTATGGATTAAGGAGAGCGGATTATGTATATTATTAATTCACAATAAATACATCAAAATATTAAAAA